>CM053624.1:207626212-207641523 GCA_028646595.1 Phalanger gymnotis
AGAGAGAGAGAGAGAGAGAGAGAGAGAGAGAGAGGGAGAGAGAGACAGAGAGAGACAGAGAGAGAGAGAGACAGAGAGACAGAGAGACAGAGAGACAGAGAGAGAGACAGAGAGAGAGATTCTTGACATTCTTCCCTCTTGGAACTAATTCCAATGACAGTGAGGTTCAAGCACTGCCTGCCACCCACCCACATGTTCCCCTTCACTATAAATCTCTTTGTTTCTCACCTTTTTGTGTGAGAAAAATTTCCCCATTCTCTCTCCCCTTCCTCCTTCTCCCAGTGAATCCCTTTTTCTTAACCCTTAATTTTGGGGGGGGGAGGTGAGATAATCACAACATAATCAACTCACTCATGCTTTCTGTCTATATAGACTCCTAACTAAATTAATAATGATAAAGTTCTTAATAGTTACATGAATCATCTTCCCATATAGGAATGTAAACAGTTTAACTTTATTGACTCCCTTATGACTACTCTTTCATGTTTACCCTTTTTTGCTTCTCTTGAATCTTGTGTTTGAATGTCAAATTCTCTATTCAGCTCTGGCCTTTTCACCAGGAATGCTTGAACACCCTTGAAAGATAGATAGATAGATAGATAGATAGATAGATAGATAGATAGATAGATAGATAGATAGATAGATAGATAGATAGATAGATGAGAGGTTTTATCTTTTGGCATGAGTACTAACCTCTAGAGAAGAAAGTTTAACGTCCAGTTCTATTTCTGCTGTGAAGTAACTAGTAATGCTGGATCAATAGAAAATGATACTGATTTCCCTCCTTCATTCTACGTATAAATCTGGAAATAAAAATGGGTACAGGTAGACTGACGAGTTTTTCAGCTTATTTGCATCACTGAGCAATGCTATACAGTCACATTAACTTCAATTAAATTTAACAAGCATTTATTAGGCACTGATTGCATTGTCCTGAGGCTGTGTGGGAGATAAGGAACACAAGAGTCTGGTATTTTTTAGATAGGTACTGAGGTGATCATACTACAGACAGATCAAGCCATGAAAAAAGTAATCATCACAAATCCCATAGCAAAGGTGAGAAAGAAACAAAAGCTGAGTTCCAGGAAATTTGTCAAACTGGAGGAAATTGGGTTATTCACTGAGTCGGTTTCAGGCAAAGAGGATCCATGTCTCCATCGGTCTCATTAATTATAATTTGGCAGATTTGGCTTACTATTGACAAGAGCAGTTATTACATGGGGGCTTGGCTATATGTACCCCTCTTCCATGCCTATATGACACTGCATCTGTACCCTGCCTTAGTCTCTCTCTTGAGTTTTTGTCCTATATCACCAACTGCCTTTTGTACATTTTGATGTAGATGTGCTATAGACATCACAAACTTAGTGTTTCCTTCAAATCTCAGTTCTTTCAAATATTCCTATTCCTGCCTAGTTGTCTAGGCTTGTGTGGTGGCAAACAGAGTGGGACTTTTTGCTGTTTTTTCTTTTGGAGTGTTTCTCAGCACTAAGGCAATCAAGTACCTTTGATTGAGTTTCACATTTGTTTCATTCCAATTTGATTAAATCAAGAGTCTTTCATGACCTGCTTAAGTCACAAGAAAGCCTAAGTCGCATGATTCCAAGTCACATGGTTGTGATGCCCTCTGACCCTGAAGAAGTGTGTGTGTGTGTGTGTATATGTACATATACATATATATATGTGTATATATATATGTATATATATATATATATTTGCAGGTTAGAATTTTGCTTGGGGGCTCACTCATTGGAAGAGCGTTCCTGTCATTTGGCCAGAAGAGACTCTGGGTAGCGTTAAAGAGCCCTTCCCACCCCACCCCCACCCCCCATTTTGAAATCCAGATATTGGTGCTTCTTCTTCTGGTACCTATGTATGCATGTATTGCTATGGACAGACAGAAGCTCTGTCTGCTGATTTGTGTTTTTTGCTCTGTTTATGTAATTTCTGCGTGTAATTTCTGTTTGTGTTTTCTCTGAAGTTCAGAGTGCTGACTTTTCCCCCTGAACTAAGTGAATGATATATGTATGTTTAATTAAAGTGAGATTGTAAAGCCCTTAAAGTTGCTTTCCTTAGAAAAGCAGATCAAAGAACCTGTGCTGGCAGCCCTCCTGTGTGCTGGTGTTATTGGTCTTACACAGTAGCTGCAAGTAACATTGTTGTTACAGCTAGTGCCCTCAGTATCATGCTCAGCTCCTCACTCATACTCATTCTGCTTATCCTATTTATTGTCATTTCTATCCTCATGTCATGTCTTCATGACAGCTCTCAAATATGTCTCCTTCTCTCCTTACATAGCAATCACTCTAGCTCAAGCCCTCATCACGTCTTGCCTGAACTATCACAATAGCCTTTTAATTGGTCTCGCTGCCTCAAATCTCTCTCTACTCTAATCAATCATCTACTCAGATCCAAAGTGGTTTTTTTTCAAACACAGATCTACCCAAGTCACCCTCCTCCACCCCGCCCAACTCAATAACTCCAATTGCTTCCCTACGGTATCAAATATAAAATCATAAAGTCTTCTAGAATTTAAAGCTCTTCACAGCTTTGTCCCTTACCCTTACACTTTACTTCACATGCTTTCGAATACATTTACACTAGCCCACTTGCTGTTCTTTGCTTACGACTCTGTTTCCACAATCTGGCTAGCAGCTTCTGTGGGGGTGAAAGATCCACCCACAGCCAGCACCCAGAAAGCTGCCAAAGCACAGGTTCTTTTGATCTGCTTAACTAAGGAAAGCAAGGTGAAGGGGATGACAAGCTTACTTTAATTCAGCATACAAATATCATTCACTTAGTTCAGGGAAAAAAGCCAGCACCTTGAATTTCAGAACAAAATACGAACAAATTACAAACATCAACAGACAGACATTGTCTGATTCAAATCCCAATACATAGTTACCAGAGTTCAACAAAGTCTCAGCATCGCTCCTTAGCTACAGCTGCCTGGAGTCTCCTCATCAACACCATCTCGAGAGTCCTGCACAAATAGCTCTGTCCTCCCTTCTTATAGGGCTTCAGACGTCATCAAATGTCATCTGAATGACCAGAACTTAGGCTGCTATGATTGGCTCTTGAGTTAGCCCCTCCCCTTAGGACCCTGGGAGGTTTACATCCACATAGGTTAGGTTAACACCTGATAGGGCAAGGCTCTGGAGCTAGCACCTCCCCTTAGCCAGCCCCACCTTGGGCCCCAACCCAGTCACCAATCCACACCCACATATGTTCCACACCCACATAGGTTCCACACCTAATAGAGGTTTAGGCCTGGGGCTTAGCATTACTCAAAGCAAACAAAAGCCAAACTCTTTAAGGGCACTAAGTGCTAAGGAGCCCATTTTGCTTACCAACACACTCTCCCACCTCCATGCTTTCACACTAACTGTCCCCTGTGCCCAAGATGCCCTTCCTCTTCCCTGCCACCTCTTAGCTTCCCTGGCTTCTTTCTGGACTTGACTCCATTCTTGCCTTATACAGGAGGACCTTCTTTATCTGTCCAGCAGCTAGTGCCTTATCTTTTGACATAATCTTTTATTTGTTTTGTATATATCTTGTAACTTATTTATGTGTTATTTCCCCACTAGAATGTGAGCCCCTTGAAGTCAGAGGCTTTTTCCCCTCCCTTTCTTTGTATACTTATCTCTTAGCAATGTCCCTGGCATGTGGTCAGTAATAAATAAGTAGTTACTAGCTATGATATCTATTTTTTGCACACAAATCTATGCCCTGAAGTGGAGGGTGGGATAAGAGGAAGGGAAAGGGAATAAGTATTATTAAGTACCTACTATGTGCTAGTCACTGTGCTAAGCACCTTACAATTATTATTTCATTTGATGTTCACAAGAACCCTGGGAAGTAGGTACTATTATCATCCCTATTTTACAGTTGAGGAAACTGAGGCAGACTCAGTCATATAGCTAGTGGTACCTGAGGAGGGATTTCAACTCCAGCCTTCCTGACTCTAAGCAGAGCACTCTATCCACTGCACCATCTACCTGCCTACATTGACATTGCTTGCTAGTTACTGCTTTGGAACATCTTAAAATTTAGTGGAGATAGAGGAGGGAGATAGAAGACATGGTCATAAATAAATAAGGCTACACAGGCAAGGTCCCTACTATCCACAAAATGGTTACCTGAGTCTCAATCATCTCTACCTCTCCCTCTATAGTGTTTGATTGTACCTCTAGAAAAGTCATGACTAGGGCTAGGCTAGATAGTCTGATTGTCTATCTGATATCCATATACGTGTGTGTGTGTGTGTGTGTGTGTGTACGTGTGTGTGTGTGTGTAGGGGGTAGCAATACAAGGTATACTTTTCAATAGTACTTTCCACAAATGACTGAATGTTAACACCATGAAATTCTTCTTTTCAGAGCACATAGATATTTAACTTTCTATGTCAATTCAGATATAAGAGGGACTCACCCGAGAGAGAGGTCTGCCATTTGCCATAGTACAAGTCTCTTGAACCCTTAGGTCATCCATGTATCATAGGATCATTGCCCCTATGATTGTTTTTCTCCAAAGCAGCCACTCTAACCTAAGCACAAACTCAGCAGTCTTTTCTCCTTCCCATAGGAATATCATTAGGAACTTTATACATCTGTTCCTGATTCTCATGATGCCATTAAATTGGCTGTCCCTCACCCACAAACATTTGAAAACTGCAATGCTCAGGAGCTACATTTTCAGGGTGTATATGATGTGAAAGGCAGGTTCTCTCTATTGTAGTCTTGTGTGTTTGTTTCTTGTTTCTTTGTTCTCTTAGTATTGGTGTCCTGTCATGACTAACATTCAAAGTGTGCTTCATATAGGGCGTATTCCCCTAAAATGACTGTAGCATTTTCCACTGATCTCATTCTGAATAAACTCATTGACTGGCAGCCTGGCCCAAAAACCTAGCTGTGAGCCTGTTGACACACTGTCATTAATTGTGGAGGAGACTAATCTTTCATCATCCACAGGACATCCTGATGTGACTTCAAAGGCTTTAAACTTGCCTGGCAACACCTGGTTAACAATAGAGGGCTTAGTGGTGAATTTCCAAGGATTTATTTTTCTAGACATGTCTCTGGGGCTCTTGGAAGATTCCATGGCATCAGATAGCCTGCACAGTACAAGCCTGTGTATATTCATCACTTGGGACTACATGTATCTTATTTGTGAGACCTGGATGGTCAATTTAATGACATCATGAGCAGAATGAAGAAATATGTAAAGTTCCTAATAACCTTCTGAGGGGAGAGAGAAAAGACTTCCGAGTTTGTGGTAAGCTTAGAGTAGCTGCTTCAGAGAACTGCAATTATCAGGGTAGGGACAGTAAGGTATATGGTATTATCATATGTCATATTCACTTCATTATCTTCCCTTAAAGCATTCCCCGATTTCAGCTAGGTGGCATAGTGGATAGAGCACCAAGCCTGAAGTCAGAAAGTCTCATCTTCCTGAGTTCAAATCTGGCCTCAGACACTAGCTGTGTGACCCTAGGCAAGTCACTTGATCCTGTTTACCTCAGTTTCCTCTTCTGTAAAATGAGCTGTAGAAGAAAATGTCAAACCACTCCAGTATCTTTGCCAAGAAAACCTCAAATGGGGTCACAAAGAGTTGGACCCAATTGAGACAACTCAACAACAACACCAAAATATATCATGCAATGTGTTTTCAATGCTAGGTATCTTGTGGGAACCCATAACCAATAATCTTTGCTAAGAGTGTATTCCTAGTACTGAGTACCAGTTCTCTAGCAACTGAGTAGTTATTATTACTATTCACCCCAACACCTAAGTATACAATGCATTTTGACATAATTTTACAAGGACCAAATTTTCATGGATGGCTAAGAAGGTTTGTACTGAATAGAATGATGCTAAATATGGTAAGCCAGGACCACGTTTAAAAAAATATCCCTACAGTCCAAGCCCCAAACTTCAAAAGACTCAAAAGAATTAAGAGCAAAACCATTCAATAAAGGCAACAATGACCTACTATATCAAGGTTATCAACATATTAGCCATTTACATTTTAGACCAATAGTACATTCTCCTTCACATGTTTTGCTCATGTGCTAGACAGTACTAACCACTCACAGATTTTTATTTTCTGATAAATGTAATTCACTTGGTTTACTTCTCGCACCAGAAACTGGGAGTTTCTAAAATCTGATTCATCTCTATATGGTTTGGCACCATACTAAACAAAAATCTTTACTAACAAGGCCATAGAATCAGGAAAAAAATGGAATAGAAATGAAAACATAAAATAATAGTAGCATTCTCAGCATCCATTTCTCAACCGAGTTCCTTCTTATTTCCCTGTTCTCCATCATTGCCTTGGAACAAAGCTTCTTTCATCTAGATTTCCCTTTGCAAAGTGGGGACAACTAGTCAAGGTCACAGCATTGCCCTTTTGTTTTTAACTTTTGTCAGTCAATGCCCCTTGCCAGCAATTATCTTCAACCTCTACAAGTTACTGACAGAATCTAATGGTTTCTGCATCTCTGCCAGCTCACCTTCTTGTAATTTTGGCCCTATACCACTCTTCAGTTAGCCCATCTGTGTTTCTTTTACTGATTAGCTCTTTTCTCTTGCCTCTGAATCTCTCTGTTTCTCTCTGTCTCTCTCTGTCTCTCTGTCTCTGTGTCTCTGTCTCTGTCTCTCTCTGTCTCTCTGTCTCTCTCTCTCTCTCTCTCTCTCTCTCTCTCTCTCTCTCTCTCTCTCTCTGTGTGTGTGTGTGTGTATGTGTGTGTGTGTCTATCTCTGTCTCTCTCCCTCCCTCCCTCTTACACACACACACACACACACACACACACACACACACGAACATGCATATACTCACTCAGTGTTAATGATGTTTTCTTTTTGCATTAAAAATATTTACAATTTACTCCTGCTCTGTGAGAAGTCTCTTGTAACAAAGTAAAACAGTTAAGCAAAACTTAATACAGTAACCTCAACTAAAAGTTAGTGCAATGGCTCACATCTGTAGGACCCTATCACCCCCCTGGTGCAATCACCCTATGTTACAAGTCTATTGTCCCACGGGAACTGAAATTCCCAAAATCTTCATCTGGCCCAGCTCTTCAAAACAACTTTATGGGAAAAGTAATTCTCTCCTTCAGATATACCTTCATTGTCTCCTCATTTTCCACCTGGCTACATTATGCACTTCTCTATTGTGCACCCAGAAACAACTTCATCCTGCAAAGTCATGTCAGCACTGAAACTCACCCCTCCTCAGAACTCTCTATGCCCACATCCCTTCTTTTGTACTCTCTCAATGGAGCATAGAAATCTGAGAGCTCCTCTCCAAACCTCCATTGAAGGGGTAGGCCCAGGCCAGTCATCTCTTTAATGCCAACCCAGCTGCACTCTTCTGAACTTCATCATGCCCCCATGCTGGGTGTCTTCTCACCTCTTTTCAGCTTCCTTCTAAGTGCTGTCTTAACCCAGTAGATTATAAGCTCCTTGAGGGCAGGAACTATCTTTTGCCTTTTCCTTGTATCCCTAGCATTTAGCACAGTGCCTTGAACATGGTAAATTCTTACTGACTCAAGTCTCAGAATTGCTGGTTGAAAGTAATACACAGGGGTGTACAATTTTCAAAGGTTTCCTAGATTTAAAATGTCTTTTTTTGATTCTTCCTTATACAGTCCATACATAGAATTTTATTCTTCCTATCTCTCTTTCAATAATTATATTTTTCCAAAATGTGAGAGTTTAGCTTTACATACATTAGATTCAAAGAAAATAGGCAGAAGAAAAGGTCTCAGCCTCCAAAAACTATTTCTTGATTGCTACAGGACTTTGGAATCCTGGATTTTGGAATTTCAATTTGTATTTTGTTCAGTCTTAGTGATTTGTTCATGATGGATATGAATATGGAGGCAGCAGAGTGCAGCTAGGGCCCTTTGTCAATTCGTATCAAGAGATAACCGTAAGTATGTTAGGGAAGGAATAAGTATTTAAAATAATGACCTTTCCTTCAGTGCTGGTTGGACCAGACCATCTTTTGCATAAGATTAATAATATATATGTACAACCTACATTCTGATTTTTTTTTTGGAAGGGGGAAGGCAGGGCAATTAGGGTTAAGTGACTTGCCAAAGGTCACACAGCTAATGTGTCAAGTGTCTGAGGCCGAATTTGAACTCATGTCCTCCCGACTACAGGGCCAGCGCTCTACTCGCTGTGCTACGTAGCTGCCCCCAGCCTACATTCTGGGTAATTCTCCGTGTCAAAAGTTACACGTCCCATGTTCAGGTCACATTTATTTATTATCTCTGTGACTGAGTCTCTTGACCAAGTTCCCTATGACTTATTATCTACCTTTTTTGAAAATTGAGAGGTGAAATTATTAGATTTAATTCTGATGTTGTGACATGTTAATAATCAAAAATAGCCCACTTTGTAACGAAAAGCTGTCTCTTAAACTTAATCACCCTGCTCATACACTCTCGAGCTTTAATTCTGGCAAGCTACATGATGGATTTGATGTTTAGAGGAGGAAGGTAAGGGAGAAGGGAGCATGGGATGTGACCCACTGAATATAACTCCAAACAGCTAACATGTAATACATTATAATTGATAACAATAACACTACTGATACATCCATTATCTAGATAGACAGGCTCCAAACATAATACAGCAAGTCATTATCAGTCACTGAGTCTTTAGATAGCTAACCTGAACTAATTCAAACTGATTGCCTAAATAAAAACCAAGAGAAAAAGATGCTATAGAAACTGTTGATAGAAGGTTAAAATCTGAAAAGGAGGATAGGGTACTCCCAAAGACAGTAGAGAAACCCTGAGTAGCCAGGGGCAGATTGAAAGAATTCAATGCCTGAGGATGTGGAGAAAGCATAAGGAAAAAAAGAAATAAGGCAAAGGCCCCTGAAGAAACATCTACTTTATAATTTTACCTAAGGCCAGTAGCTCTGCTGGACTTGAGGCTCTCAAAAAGATTTGACTCCAAATTTAAACTTAGCCTGAAATAATAGAATTGGAAATGACTTTGGAGGTCATCTAATCTAGTCTCATGTTCCTCTGGAGAAAAGAAATTACTTAGTTAAAGTCTAATTAGGGCCAAGCTGGACTAAAACACGAAATATCCTGATTTCTAATCTAGTACTTTTCCATAATCCTGCTTGAATCCTTGAAGCTTTTGAATAGGAAAAATAGAATGTCTACATTGAGACCAGCCAGAGCTAGTCTATTCAAACATGTTTACAAATCCAGAAAATGTTTGATTAATGGATTTCCATTTGTGCTTTTACCGCCTTCTCCAACTCTGAATGCTTTTTTTTCACCAAGTCATCTCACCTCTAAGTTTGCATAGCACAAGGTTTTACATTAATATTCTCTCACTCTGCCCTACCTCATGGAGCAGCTTCACTCCTCTGGCCCCACACAATGCCAATTCTGATTGCAGAGTACCCATAGTACCCCTTCCAGTCTTATAGTTTGAGTCCTGAGCCAAAGTTGTCAGTCCTGTAGCAACTGAGCAAAGTTGCAGAGAATTCTTAGGACTAAACATCCTATACCTGGTATAAAACAGAAAGAGGTATTCAAAGTCTATGGAATTAGTATTATCCAGATAGAATCAATACCTACTCAGGCCTATGTGTATCTACTTGAGACATATTTATCAAGTGGCAATTATATACAAGGCACCGTACTAGCCGTTGAGAGGGATACATATAAGAACAAACATGAACTCCTGTCTTAAAGGATTTTGCAAACCAGTTAAATATATCCAAATAGCCATAAGAACAAAGTAACATGAAAATTTCTGGGAAGCAAAGATTAGTAATATAATTTTTGTTTGGTTGGGGGGGAAGGTAGGTAGCAATATGTTGGCATTTGACTTTGGTATCAATGGGTGGATGACAATTAAACAGGTACGGGGAGGAAGAACATTCCGGCAAGTAGGTACAGTGAGAATAACACAAGGAGAGGCATGGACATGGTAAATTGTAAGATACACTCAGATAATAGGAAATTACAGTTTGGCTAGATATGGGGTATGTGAAGGGGATTAGGGAAGATAATACTATAATGATAAGACAGAACAAAATTATGAAGAACCTCGAATGCCAGATGAAGGAACTGAAACATTATTGAAGAGGTAATAGGGAGCAATTGGAAGGTCGTTGTTTTGTTTTGTTTTTTTTAGCATAGAGATGATATAAAAGTTGTACTTCAGGAAAATTGACCTCATACCAAATATATACAATGCATTGGAAATGAACAGGCTCTGAATTGAAGCAGGATCACAAATATTGAGGCTACAGCAATACCACAGGCAAGATCTCTTGGAAGAGAAGTGATGGACTAGAGGTGCAAAAAGAAGCTTTTTTTTTTAACAGTCAATGTGTTGATTCATTTTGCTTGTCTGTGTTGTTATTCAGCTATTTCAGTTATTTCTGACTCTCTGTGACTCTGTTTGGGGTTTCTTGGCAAAGATACTAGGGCAGTTTGCCATTTCCTTCTCCAACTCATTTTGCAGATGAGGAAACTGAGGCAAATAAGGTTAAGTGACTTGCCTAGGTCACACAGCTAGTAAGTAACTAAGGCCAGATTTGAACTTAGGAAGACGAGTCTTTCTGACTCCAGACCTGGCATTCTATTCATCTTGCCACCTAACTGCTCTGTTTGACTATACTTACTGGTTATAAGGGAGGGCTAGAATTTGTGGGACATGGAAGGTGAGTTAATAGCAGGAAAGAAAGAAAGAAAGAAAGAAAGAAAGAAAGAAAGAAAGAAAGAAAGAAAGAAAGAAAGAAAGAAAGAAAGAAAGAAAGAAAGAAAGAAAGAAAGAAAGAGGGAAGGAGGAAGGAAGGAAGAGAGGGAGGGAGGGAGGAAGGAAGGAAGGGAAAAAAAGAAAAAGAAAGAAAGGAGGGGAAGAGGGAAGGAAAGAAGGAAAGAAGGGAAAAAAGAAAAAGAAAGAAAGGAAGGAGGGGAAGAGGGAAGGAAAGAAGGAAGGAAGAGAAAAAAAAGAAAGGAAGAAAGAAAGGAGGGAAAGAGAGAAGGAAGGTCCAAGAAGGGAAGGAGGGAGGGAGGGAAAAAGAGAAGAAAGGAGGGAGAGAAAGAAAAAAAAAAGAGCAAGCATCAGTAAAATGTTTAAAAACAATCACAAGGAAACAGAGTAGTTCGGACAGGGTTAAAAACAAACATGAATTTTATTGCTACCACACTAAATTTAATACACACTTTTGAAAAATAGCTACACATAATAGAAGTTTGTTTTCATTCACAAATGTCTTTTTGTTTATCATTATATATGTTGATATGTTCACGTGTAACGACAAGTTCATCATTAAAAAAAATTTAATAAGCAAATATGTAATAAGTCTTAGTTCATTCTTTACATTAAGGGAAAGCTTTTTACAATTCCAAAGCCTAGTACATTGTTTTGAATAAAGAAGGCATTTAGTAAATGATTTTTGAATAAATGAATAGCTACAAATCAACCTTCACATAACAAAGAGTCAAACTAGATTTGGGCTTTATCCATGACACCCAGTCCCTCTCAGATTCCCCTCTGATTGTCCACCACTCTCCTTATCTATACACACGAGCTCACCCTGACAAAGTTCTACCAGACATCTGAAATGGCAGACCTCTGTATAGAACAGTCAAAGCCCACAAAATTCAGATTTCCTCTGAAAGAACAAAGCTGAGAAACATGTTTTGTGTTTTCATCTCTGTTCCCTTTCCTAGTCCAAACATGGATCTAAACTCTCTTGTGTTTACAGTATATATACCTAAGCCTTGAAAGAATTCTGGGCCAGATGCATCAGGGGCTTTCTCTAGTTGCATTATTCTAAGGTCAGCATTCATAGTGAATGTCAAACACCATGTCCAAGAATCAGCATTCAAGGAAGGATGTCTCTTCTTCCTTGAGATGGATCAGAAACAGCTATCAAGAGACCCTTGGTGGGAGTTCTCATTTGTATTTAATTGTCTGGGCGCTAAAAGAAAAGAGCGGCCATGGAAATAATATTTCACTTTTACATTTGAGTCTCTCCTGTTAATTTAAATGCACACATATAAATCAGATTCCTCTTCTTTCCTGGATGACGATTACCATATTTGACATTTGCTAGCACTCAGCAGTGTGTGGGAATTGTGAATAATTTAGGAGTACTGGATTGCTCAGTGGCAAAAAAAAAAAACCGATTGTATGGTAATGAGATCTGGAAATGAACATGGGTGGCTTCCCCAGTGAACAAATGCATTAAAATTATGGGAATGATGGAAGAATGTGGGGAGAAAGTTACATTCCCACCATGAAATACTGTCCCTCTGATGTTCAAAGTAAACTTATAACTACCAACATTACTGATCAGAGTCAGTGCAATCCAATCCAACGAGCATTTCATAAGCACCTACTAAGTACAAAGTGCTGTGCTAGCCACTGGGGATACAATCGCAACTTTTATCCATCTCTACTCTTACAATCTTTTCCATTCTTGAAGATCCATGTTTCTGCCACTTTCCCCATGAAGTCCTAGCCCAATACCATTTCTACCTTTGAGACCTCAAATAGTTTCTTCCCAGGGCCCCTCTCTCCCTTCAGAAACCTGAAGAGAAGGTAGAATCAAGCATCTTCTTTTCTCAAAGCTGAAGACAGAAGACCAGGATCTTTCTTATCCTAAGCTTCACCAACTCTCAACCTGACATAAGAATAGAGTACAGAGTAATCAGTCTTCACTAATAAGCAGAGTCTCATCTTTGAACTATGGGTAAAGGAGGGGAAAGAGGGAGGGAAAGAGCAGGGGAAGGGGGAAAAGGAGGAAGAAAAAGAGAGAAGGAATGAGAGAAAGAATGGGAAGAGGAGAAAGAGGAAGGAAGGAAGGAAGGAAGGAAGGAAGGAAGGAAGGAAGGAAGGAAGGAAGGAAGGAAGGAAGGAAGGAAGGAAGGAAGGAAGAAGGGAAGGAAGGAAGAAGGGAAGGAGGGAAGGAAGGAAGGGAAGGAAAGAGGAAAAAGGGAGTTAGGGAGGAGAAAAGGGAAGAAGGAAGAATCTTTATTAAGTGCTTACTATGTCCCTGGCACTGTGCTATTTTAAGGATGCAGATAATAGCAAGCAAGACCATCTCTGACTTCAAGAATATATAATACATACATATAACATATGAAAAGAAGTAGGAAAGTAAAAGAGGGAACTGCACACACAGAGTCATTATACAGAGAGCGTCAAGAAATAAAGTGAAGGATGGATTCAGGTAAAATAAGTTAGAAACTCACAAATCAGAGAACAGGGAGATTTCATAGCAGATGTCCAAGATCTCTGCATACTCCAATCTTTCTTATTTCCTCCAATATATTGTATTCACCTAAAGGACAGCAATTGTTTCTACCTCATCTTTCTATCACATGCTTAGCACATTCCCTCCCACATCAGAGGATAGATCAGAGTTGGAAGAGAACTTAGAGGCTATCTAGTCTAAGTTCCACATTTTACAAATAAGAAAACTTAGACCCAAACAGTTTGTGACTAAGTAGCAGAGCCAGAATTCAAACGGTGCTTATGAACCCAAATTTGATGTACTTTCCACTGCACCAACCTAAATTATATCCAGTTCAATTCAACAAGCATTTATCGAGCCTTAAAATGTACTATGATAGTACAGCCAACAGAACTAGTCTCTTGGTAGGATGACTTGGATTCAAAACTGTTGGGGGTCCCCGACCAGCAAGGTCCCCAATTTCGGGATGCAATGGATGAGGCGGGAGTCAGAGTGGATACAACTCCATTTTATTGGGAGAAATCTTCCATTTTTATAGGGTTTGCACTACAAGAGCAGAAGCAGGTGGCCAATGGGTAAGGGGATGACAGCATGGGAAAGAACAGAAATGTTGCAGAGGGACAAGATAGAAATGTTGCAGTACGGGTATATTGTTGCACTTTGTTCTGATATGGTTATTGATATAGGTATGGGAAGGATCTGAATTGTTGCAATGTGTGGTATACTATGGGATCTGCAAGCCTATGGGAAAGATTAGGACTGTTGCAAGATAGTTTCTGTAGGGGTATGGGAACAAAGGGAGATACTGTCCTACAGTATCTACGGGGGCATGGGAATGCTCCGGCATGTTGCAAAATGGTATCAGAGCTGTATGAGCTACATGAGGCACAAAGCAGGATGTCCCCGTAAAGTATCAAAGATGTTCCAGTAAGTAAAGTAACAAAGCATTATGTCAGGCATGGTATTAGGCACTGGTTCTAGAGTATTAGATAATGGCCAGCTGGATCCCTCCTCCTGGGCTGGAGAGTCCTTGGTGGACAGACTCTGCTTGCATGTGTAGGATGACTACAGGGGCTGCTAAGGGCAGAGGCCCTCCCTCCAGCGCCTGCCGTTCCAACTCCTACTCAGCCTGTCTGGTTTTATCCAGGAAACAGGCCAAGTGCTAGGGTCCTAACAGCCCTGGGGTCAGCACCAACCCCTTACACAAATCCCACTTCTGACTCGGACTGGTTGTGTGACCCTGGGAAAGTCATTCAACCTCACAATATCCAAGGTAGATCTCTAAGGCTGTAAGTTTCATCAAAGGTGTTGGCAGCAGCAACAGCTACTCCTGGAGCTATCAGCCCATAGTCTAAAGATTTGACACTCACCTTCTTGAACTTCCAGGAGCCATGATGACCCAGTAAACTCTACTAGCTCTAGTCCCTCCCTTGAATAACTTAGTGAATACTTCCCTAGGAGAAACCCTGGAATAGAGGAGCCAGAAGTGGGAGTTCAGTAATCTTTTAGTTTGGGAAGCTAAGGAGACCCCCTCTTGCAGTGACTAAGGAGACCAGTGCAGGAAGGGAGGCAGCCCAGCAAGCCCAACCTTAGCAGACCTGCAGGAGTTCCTGAGCTCCAGTGGGGTGGAACTGGCAAGAACCATCACCAGGACCCCAGGAGTGCCTTTGGACACCCAGGGGAATTGTCAGACACCAGTGCAGACGGTAGCTGAGACCACCCATGCTATATACCATAGCCCTGGGGAAGAGGAGACTTCCAGCAGCCAGACGACCCCTACCCCATACCTCATTCTGTGAACGGGCCCTCTTCCCACCCCTCCCTGCCCCGGGGAAACTCAGAAAGACTTCACTGGACCTCAATCCTTAGCACACACCAGTTAGCTTCAGCGCAGCATCAGGTGAGCTGCAGTAGTACATAACTTTTTTTTTTTTTTTTTTTTACATGAAAAAAAAACTTTTTTACTTCTGAACATCTATTTTTTTTAAAACCTTGAGTTCCAAATTCTCTCCCCTCTTCCCTTCCCATCCACCCTCCCTAAGAAGTCAAGCAATTCA
>CM053624.1:207642023-207659555 GCA_028646595.1 Phalanger gymnotis
CGCTCCCCTCGGCTGGGGGCTGGGAGTTCTGTTCGGGACAGACCTTACCCCGAGGCCATCCAGGCCGACCTGGGCTGGAGTCCCGCTTCCCTCTGCCCCTTTGTGGGTTCTGTAGTTCTAGAATTGGTTCAGAGCCATTTTTTCATAGGTTTTTGGAGGGACTTGGAGGGGAGCTCACGCCGGTTACTGCTTTCCAGTCCAGTAGTACATAACTTTTAGCTGACAAAATCAGAGGCCACAGCACACATAGCCAGTAACTAGGCCTCCAGATCCCAACACAAGAAGTTTGGGACAGAGCCCCCTAGGCCCCTGTGTTGGTAAGCAAAATGGGCTCCTTAGCACTTAGTTCAACAAGTGCCCTTGAAGAGTTTGGCTTTTGTTTGCTTTGAGTAATTCAGTGTATTTCATTGAGTCTTACTAAGTGTTAAGCACCAGGCCCAAACCCCTATTAGGTATAAATCCTATGTGGGTGTGGATTGGCAACTAAGGTGGGGCCCAAGGTGGGGCTAACTCCAGCGAGGGCCTAATTTACATGTCTGGGACAGCAGAGGCTCTTAGATCACGTGAGTTTAAGTTGCCTCTTTGTGATGATTTTAGGTCAAGTCACATGTGTGACTCACCCCTGATGCTTAAACAGATATAAAACCAGAGCTTGGCCTCCTCTTCCTTGGAGCTCTTTGCCACAGCAGTGGTGGTGTGCGTGACTCTGGACCAGCCCTTGTTCTGAGCTCCCAGGCTGAACCTAGATGTTGGTAACTAAGAATCTATGTTGGGTCTCTCTGTTGATGTTTGTAATTTGTTTGTATTTCGTTCTGAAGTTCAGTGTGCTGGCTTTTTTTCCCTGGAACTAAGTGAATGCTGTCTGTATGCTGGATTAAAGTAAACTTGTCAACCCCTTCACTTTGCTTTCCTTAGTTAAGCAGATCAGAAGAATTTGTGCTGTTGGCAGCTTTCTGGGTGCTGGCTGTGGGTAGATCTTACACTCCCACGGAAGCTGCTACCTGGATTATTGAAACAGCCCCAAAAGCAGAGATCCACTTAAAAAGCCAGGAAAAAGGCAACTACCATTAAGAAGTGAGCTGGAAAAGTAAAAAGACCATTGAATCATATTATGGTGACAGAGAAGATCTAAAAACAAATTCAGAAGAGGATAGCATTGACACTATACCCACATCTGAAACCTCAAAAGGGAACATCATCTGGTCTCAAGTCCAAAAAGCATTCTTGGAAGAGCTCAAAGAGGAATTTTCCCGAATTATCAAGTCAAAGAGAAAATACTACAAGCAGCCAGAAATAAACAATCCAAATATCAAAGAACGACAGTCAGGATCACACAGGACCTTGCTGCTTCTACATTAAAAGATCAGAGGGATTTGGAATATGATATTCTGAAAGGCAAAGGAGTTTGAACTACAACCAAGGATCAACTATTGAGCAAAATTGAGCATATTCTTTCAGCAAGGAGGCAGACATTCCATGAAATAAGAGGATCCCAGGCCTTCCTGATGAAAAGGTCAGAGCTCTATGGACAATTTGATCTTCAAATACAAGAGTCAATAAAGGCATAAAAAGGTAAACAGGGGAAAAATGTATAAAAAAGAAAAAAAAACCTTGTTATTCAAGAAGGGCAAACTGTTTACATCCCTATGTGGGAGGGATAATATTTGCTAATTTTGAGCATGGTATAGTTAGTATGACATCTAAAAGGGATATACATAGACAGAGAATGTGGGTATAAATTAACTGATGTTATGATAAAAAACTTAATCAAGGGATGAAAAAGGATTGTAATGGGAGAAGAGGTAAGGAGGAGGCAGAAAAGGGTAAACTACATTACATGAGGAGGTACAAAAACATATTATACTAGAGGGAAAGAATGGGGGAGAAGAGCATTGTTTGAGCTTTACTCTCATCAGATTTGGTTCAAGGAGGGAATAACATACTCTATTAAGTATAGAAATCAAACTTGCCCTACAGGCAGTAGGAAGGGAAAGGAGAAAAGGGGGGGTGATTAGAAGGGAAGGAAGAAGTAGTAAGGGAAACAGATAAGATAAAGCGCAGGCTGAAAGGTAGGGAATGTGGAGGGAGGCAGTGGTCAAAAGCAAAATTCTTTTGAGGAGGGAAAAGGAGAAGGGAGAAATAAAAATGTAAATGTGGGGGTGGGGTAGGAAATGGGGTGGAAGAAAAGACACAGATAGTAATCATAACCATGAATGTGAATGGGAGGAACTCTCCCATAAAATGGAGGCAGATAGCAGAATGAATTAAAAACCAAAATCCTGCAATATGATGTTTACGAGAAACACACTTGAAACAGGGGGATACACATAGAATAAAGGTAAAAAGCTGGAGTAGAATATATTATGCTTCAGTTGAAGTAAAAAAAAGGCAGGTGTAGCAATCCTAATCTCAGACAAAACAAAAGCACAGATGTAAATAAAAGAGACAAGGAAGGAAACTATATCCTGCTAAAAGGCACCATAGACAATGAAGAGAAGTTAAGGGAGTTACAGGAAGAAATAGACAGCAAAACTATACTAGTGGGGGACTTTAACCTCCTGTTTCAACAAGCCGGCTAGCACCTGTTGTGGGGGTTAAAGCCCAACAACAAGAACACTATCAGCACACAGCAAAAGCACAGGTTCTTTTGATCTGCTTAACTAAGGAAAGCAAGGTTAAGGGGATGACAAGCTTACTCTAATTCAGCATACAAATACAATTCACTTAGTTCAGGGGAAAAAGCCAGCACCCTGAAATTCAGAACAAATACAAACAAATTACAAACATCGACAGACAGACCTTGACTGATTCAAATCCCAATACGTAGTTACCAGAGTTTAACAAAGTCTCAGCATCCAGACTACAAGCTGGAGGGCTCCTAGCTATAGCTGCCCAGAGTCTCTGCCTCAGCACCACCAGGAGTGAAAGCCCTGCACAAATGGCTCTGTCTTCTCTTCTTGTAGGGTTTCAGATGTCATCGAACGTCATCTGAATGACCAGAACTTAGGCTGCTATGATTGCCTCTTGAGTTAGCCCCTCCCCTTAGGACCCTGGGAGGTTCACATCCACATAGGTTAGGTTAACACCTAATAGGGGTTAGAGCCTGGGACTTAGCACTTAGTAAGACTCAAGACGGGCATGGCTCTGGAGTCAGCACCTCCCCTTAGCCAGCCCCACCTTGGGCCCCACCCCAGTCACCAATCCACACCCACATAGGTTCCACACTTAATAGGGGTTTGGGCCTGGGGCTTAGCACCTAGTAAGGCTCAATGAAATACACTGAATTACTCAAAGGAAACAAAGGCCAACTAAGTGCTAAGGGCCCATTTTGCTTACCAACACACCTCCCCCTCTCTGAAGTTGATAAATCTAACCTCAAAATAAACAAGAAGGAAGTTAAGGAGGTGAATAGAATTTTAGAAAAGGAAGATACAATAGATCTCTGGAGAAAACTGAACAGGGATAGAAAGGAATATACTTTTTCTCAGTGGTATATGGCACATACACAGATATTAACCATCTATTGGAGCATAAAAACCTCACAGTCCAGTGAAGAAAGGCAGAAATAGTCAATGCATCCTTTTCAGACTATGATACAATACAAATTATTTGTAAAGTACCATAGAAAGATAGAGTAAAAATTAATTGGAAACTAAATAATCTAATCCTAAAGGATGAGTGGTTCAAACAACAAATAATAGAAATAATCAATAATTTCATTCAAGTGAATGACAATAATGAGACAACATACCAAAACACATGGGATGCAGCAAAAGCAGTTCTTAGGGGAAGTTTTATATCTCTGAATGCTTACATGAATAAAATAGAGAAAAAAGAGATCAATTAATTGGGCATGCCACTGAAACAGCTAGAAAAAGAACAAAGTGAAAACCACCAATTAAATACCAAATTGAAAATAATGAACACCAAAGGAGAGATGAATAAAATTGAAATGAAGAAAACTACTGAACTAATAAATAAAACTAAGAGCTGGCTTTATAATAAAAAAAACAGTAAAATCAATAAACCTTGGGTCAGTTTGATTTAAAAAAAGAAGAAAACCAAATTACCATTGTCAAAAATGAAAGGGATGAATTCACCTCCAATGAAGAGGAAATTAAAACAATAATTGGGAATCATTTTGCCTAATTGTATGCCCATAAATTCAATAATTTTAGGGAAATGGATGAATGTTTACAAAAATATGAAGTACCCAGATTAATAGAAGAGGTAAAATATCTAAATAACCCCATCTCAGAAAAAGAAATTGAGCAAGCCATCAATGAATTCCTTAGGAAAAAATCTGCAGGGCCAGAAGGATTTACATGTGAATTCTATCAAACATTTAGAGAACAATTAATTCCCATACTTTATAGACTATTTAGGAAAATAGAGAAAGAAGGAGTCCTACCAAATTCTTTTTATGACACAAATATGGTATTAATACCTAAACCAGGAAGAGTCAAAACAGAGAAAGCAAATTACAGATCAATTTCCCTAATGAATTTTAAATAATTTTATAAATTTTAAATAAAGTATTAGCAAAATATTACAGCGACTTATCACAAGAATAATTCCCTATGACCATGTAGGATTCATTCCAGGAATGCAAGACTGGCTCAATATTAGGAAAACTATCAGCGTAATTGATCATATCAAGAACAAAACTAGCAGTAACCATACAATTATATCAATAGATGCAGAAAAAGCTCTTGACAAAATACAACACCAATTCCTATTAAAACTTCTAGAAAGCATAGGAATAAATGGAATGTTCCTTAAAATCGTATGTAGCATCTACCTAAAACCATCAGCAAGCATTATACAAACTGTGGATAAGCTAGATGCACTTCCAATATGACTAGGGGTGAAACAAGGATGTCCATTATCACTCCTATCATTCAGTTTGGTGCTAGAAATGTTAGCGTTAGCAATAAGGGAAGAAAAAGAAATTGAAGGAATTAGAATAGGCAAAGAAGAAACTTAGTTATTACTCTTTGCAGATGATATGATGATTTACGTAGAGAATCCTAGAGAATCAAGTAGAAAACTACTTGAAATAATAAAAAAAAAACTTTAGGAAAGTGCAGGATATAAAATAAATCCACATAAATCCTTGGCATTCCTATATATTACTAACAAAGCCCAACAGCAACATATAGGAAGAGAAATTCCATTTGAAACTATAAAATATCTGGGAGTCTACTTGCCAAGACAAACATAGAACCTATATGATCACAATTACGAATGACTTTTCACATAAATAAAGTCACACCTAAATAAACAGAAAACCATCAGTTGCTTGTGATTAGGCTGAGCGAATATAATAAAAATGACAATTTTACCTAAATTAATTTACTTATTCAGTGCTATATCAATCAAATTACCAAAAAATTATTTTACAGAGCTGGATAAAATAATAACAAAATTCACCTAGAAGAACAAAAAGTCCAGAATACCAAGGAAATTAATGAAAAGAAATGGTAAGGAAGGTAGCCTAGCCGTACCAAATATTAAACTGTATTATAAAGCTGCAGTCATCAAAACTACTTGGTACTGACTAAGAAATAGAGTGGTGGATCAGTGGAATAGGTTAGGTACACAAGACACAGTAGTAAATGACTATAGCAATCTACTGTTTGATAAACCCAAAGAGTCCAGATTCTGGGTTAAGACCTCACTATTTCAGAAAAAACTGGTGGGAAAATTGGAAAATATTATGGCAGAAACTGGGTATAATCCAATATCTTACACTGTATACCAAAATAAAGTCAAAATGGGTCCACAATTTAGGTACATGATACAATAACCAATTTGGGAGAGTAAGAAATAGGGAACAGGGAAGAATTTATGACCAAACAAGATATAGAGAATGTTACAAAATGTAAAATGGATAATTTTTATCATGTCAAATTGAAAAATTTTTCTACAAAGCCAATACAACAAAGATTAGGAGGAAAGAAGAAAATTGAGAAAGAATTTTTACAACCACTGTCTCTGATAAATGCCTCATTTCTAAAATATACAGGGAACTGAGTCAAATTTATAGGAATGCAAGTCATTCTCCAATTGAGAAATGGTTAAAGGATATGAACAGTCAGTTTTCAGAGGAAGAAATTAAAGATATCTGTAGTCATATGAAAAATGCTCTAAATCACTACTGACAAGAGAAATGCAAATCAAAACAACTCTTAGGTACCACATCTCTCCTGTCAGATTGGCCAACATGATAAAACAGGAAAATCATAAGAGCTGGAGAGAAAGTGGGAAAATTGGAACACTGTTACATTGTTGGTGGAGTTGTGAACGGATCCAGCCATTCCAGAGAGCAATTTGGAACTATACCCAAAAGGCTATAAAAATGTACATACCCTTAGACCCAGCAATACCACTTTTAGGACTGTATCCCAAAGAGATCATAGAAGTGGGAAATGGATCAGTATGTACAAAAATATTTATAGCAGCTTTTTTTTGTGGTGGCAAAGAATTGGAAATCAAGGGGATACTCATCAATTGAAGAATGGCTAAACAAGTTATGGTATATGAATGTAATGGAATACTATTGTGCTATAAGAAATAGGGGGCAGATGGACTTCATAATAACCTGGAAAGACCTACATGATATGATGCTGAGTGAGGGGAGCAGAACTAGGAGAACATTATATATGACTACAGACACATAGTATCTGTGATGACTAACTTTGATAGACTTGGCTCTTCTCAGCAATACAAGGTTCAAAGACAGCTTCAAAAGACTCATGATGGAAAAAGCTATCTACGTACAGAGAAATAATTATGGAGTCTGAATGCAGATTCAGACAAACTATTTGCTCTTTTTTTTCTTTTTTCTTCTTTTTTGGTTTTATTTCTTCTTTCTCATGACTCATTCCATTGTTTATGATTCTTCTTTACAACTTGACTATTGTGTAAATAAGTTTAATGCAAAGGTATATATAGAACCTATGTTAGATTACATACTGTCTTGGGGGGAGGAGGAGAGAGAGGGGGAGAAAATTTGGAACTCAAAAACTTGTGGAGTTGTAAACTAAAAATAAAATTAAAAAAAGATGCTGGTGGCCTCTCAAATAGCATAAAATGGACTGAAGACAAAGGTACTTTCACTATACACCAATATTATGGCATGAGCTTATATCAGATTACACACCACACACCATCTTGGAGTGGGGAGAGAGGAGAAAAGGGAAGAAAACTTGAAACTCAAAATCTTATGGAAGTGAATGTTGAAAACTAAAAATAAATATTTTTTAAAAAAGGACTATTCAAGATCTGTGGAAAGGCATTGGAAGTTTAAACCAATATCTAGCTTCCACATGCACTAGAAAACTTGGGCACCAATACCGTGTAAATTATAATGCTTGGCACACAGTGAGCACTTAATAAATAATTTTTCATTCATTCATATTACCAAATTAAAGACAATGAAATAAAAGATACAGAATGAAATCAAGAAAACAAAATAGCACTGGAATTCCAGATTCCTTTAATCCGCAATTAAAAGCAAAAGTCACAAGATTAAGATGATGCAAATAATTAAAGCAGTGCAAAGAACAAAATAAACAATTTCACATCAATAAAATAAATTACTACAGACACCTAAGAAAAGGTGATAGAGAACTGTGAAAGGTGGATGTGAAAAGTATCTGCCTATCTATATGGTCACAAAAAGCCCAAAAGAGCAAAAATGAAAGTTGGATCTAATGAGAAGTAGAAAGCTGAGACATTTTTAACATAATGAATGGTAGAATAGTTACCTCAAGGGTAATAATGGAAACACTAGTTTCTCTATAAAACTGGAAAACAGAGGGGTTGGATAACATCCATAATTATTGACTCAAATGCTTCACTGAATTACATGAATTATACTAAAGTACTTCACCAGCTTCCTTATCATATGCAAGCTTAATTCCATACTTCATAACAGAAGTCATGACATATGACCTATGAAAAGTTCAGAACAAGAGTGACCCCTGCAAATATAGAGGGAATGGAGGGGAAAATAAAAGGCATTATATACAGCATACTATGTACCGGGCACTGTGCTAAGCACTTCACAAATATTATCTCATTTGATCTTCATAATTCTAACATATAGTTGCTGTTATTACCTACAGTTTACAGTTGATGAAACTGAGGAAAATAAAAATTACATGACTTGCCCAGGGTCACACAGTTAGTAAAAATCTGAGGCCAGATTTGAACTCCTGTATTCCTGACTCTAGACCCAGAACTCTATCCACATAGGCCAATTACATACTTATGTACATTATGCAAAAAATTCAAAACTTGAATCAGAAACAAATCTACAGTCACTTTCAAAAAAATATATTGTCTGATTAAAGTAAGATTGTTGACCCCTTTAAAGTTGGGGGCCTGGGGTAAAGTATCTGGTAAGACTCCATGATGGAGAAGTCTAAATTACAGCCTGGTAAGAAACAAAGAAAAGGCTGACCTGGTCACCCAAGAGTCAACCAATCAGAGAGACAGGAAGAAGGTACTTCCAAGGTTTTAATTCCATGGCTGAAGTGCTTTTCCTATCAACCAGTCAGCATATATGGAGCACCTGCTATGTGGCAGGCACTGGGGATGCATAGACAAAAGACTGACCTTGCCTTCAAAAATCTTGTAATCTGAAGGGGGAGACGGCAAACAAATATGCACAAACGAGCTATATGTAGGATAAATAGGAAGTAAATAAGGGAAGGAAAGCACTAGAATTAAAAGGAATTGGGAAAACCCTGTAGCCAAGAGATGGACTGTTTTGTTCATGGGACACTCAGGAGGCTAGTGCCACAGGCTGAATATAGTGGCAAGTAAGATGTAAGAAAGGGTAGGAGGGGGCTGGGTTTTGAAGTGTTTTGAATGACAGACAATTTTGTATATGATTGTGGAGACAATAGGAAATTACTGCAGTTTATTGAGTAAAAGAGCGACATGGTTACATTTGTGCTTTAGGAACATCATTTTAGAGGCTGAATGAAGGGTGGATTGGAGTGGGGAGAGACTTGAGGCAGGCAGAATGCCCAGTAGGCTATTGAAATAGTCTGGACATGAGGAGATGAGGGTCTGGACCAGAGGGGTAGCAATGTCAAAGGTTATTTGCTTTGAAATTGTCATTGTGAGACTTCAGGGCTCATTCAGTAATGCACAATCTATAGCTCTTGTCTCCATTGGACTACCAGATAAATCCCAAGCCCAGGGCCTTCACCCTTATTTGCCCAGTGGTAGAACTGGTTTTGTCCATCTTTCCAGTCTTCTTATATAATTTTACCCTCCATGTAATCTATGATATGACTACAATGAGCTACTTGATTTACTTCACACTTCATTTCCCCGTTGCAAAGATTTGTACTGTCTGTCCCCCAAGCTTAGAATGGTCTCCCTCTTCACCTCAGCTTCCCTGGCTTCCTTGGACTCAGCTTAAATGCCACCTTCTGTAGGAAACCTTTCCCATACTTCCTGCTACTATTCCATTTCATCTCAAATTACCTTCTATTTACACTGCATATGTCTTGTATGTACATAATTTATTTGCATGTTGTCTCATTCGTTAGAATGTAGGATCCTTGGGAGTAGGGCCTATGCTTTTGTCTTTCTTTGTATTTTCAGCACTTTGGACAGTTCCTAGCACAGGTAAGTGCTTATTAACTGCTTGTTGACTCACTGACTGAATGTCTAGCTCAGAGGGAGAAAATGGCAGACATTTCCTTTCGCTTGTCTAGGTTTCAGAAAATTGCTATGTAAAGTATAGAGCTGCAATGTGATTGAAAAGGTTCAGTCATCTTAACCTGGTTTCACACTCATAACTGCCTGGTTAGCATAATGGGAAAGTGTTCAGAATACAATCCACATTTGTGATCAGTGAACACAGCCCGCACTTTTCACCCTTCTGTCCTGATGCTCCAGATGAAGGAAAAATTCATTTTCCAGAGCTTCTTCCAACAGTGTGAAGGGCAGCCAGCTAGAGATACAGGTGTGGGGCTCATTAAGAGCTGAATAAAGTTCAGAGAAGCAACAGTTACAGGAAGTGGAGTCTCTCTCTCTCTCTCTCTCTCTCTCATACACACACACACACACACACAAAATAGATCCTATATGATTAAGAGAAGTGAATTCATATTCTTTCCCAGTTCTCCACATTGTCCACACATCAGAGAATTTGTGAAACTTTCCTGTCATTTGACCCAGAACAGGACAATCGATGGTTATAATGAACCTACAGTCTTAATTTCTTTTCCAAAACAGAAAACAGCAAGAGAAGCTGTTGAAATGAGCTTTAGTCCTAAAAGGCTTTGGAAAGTTATCTCTATTAAATTTATACTTCTTGTCTGTTCTTTAAGTGGTTACAACAGAGCATTTTGACAATTATTTTTTTTAATTCTCTCTACACATGGTTTTGGAATGTATAATAAAGGACCTATAATAAAGGAATATTGATGAAAGCCCTCCATGTCCACATATTCTGTTATAAAGGGTGATAGTCATGTCAAGAATGCTTTTCATCAGTGGCCAATTGCTATACTTTATTCTTTTGTTGTTCTTCCTTAATGGTGACTCCTAGGTAGCCCAATTCTCAAACATGGCTTTGTACTTGAAAAGAAAAAAGTAATTAGCATGCATAGTCCAGGATTTCTATAAAATCATTTGCAAACATCTAATTAGTATAGAAATTAAATTTTGTTAAGAAAACTGGCTTTCATTTCTAGATTTTCTCACATCAACATTTTAGTCAGTTCTGTGCAGTTATTTCCAGAGTACTTCTGGATGGCTAGGCTGAATGATTAGACTATCACTGGAGGGCTTGATATGGAATCTATAGCAGAGTTGACAAGGAAAGGGAGTGAAAGGAGGAAAAATGAATGCAAACAAAAGGTAAACTAGTGAAATACAAAATGAAAGAAGTCATTCCTCAGAGGACTAGAATATGGTATATCTTAGTAGAAAGAGAATTAAGAATAAAGAAACTTGAGCTTTAGTCCTAGCTGTGTTAAACCTAATCTGTTTAACCTTTAGCATATCATTTCACCTTTATCTTTGTCAGCATCATTTTTGTAGCAAGTAAAAATTTTTGAGAGACAGAGTTTCTGGGTAAATTATAATTAATTTTATCAACTACGACTAGTGAATATTCAACAAAAAGGGCTCATGTGTCCTCTCACCCATCAAAGAGACCTAACCTATGGAAACTCCAATTCTTATGGAGCTTTTGGAAAAAGGGATGCATCTAAGGGTGGAAATGAACTCTAATAGGTTAACAAATAATGAGATATTACAATGAGAGATGGGCTTATTCTAATGAGGGTCTGGGGGACATAACTTTGATCACTAAGCCTTGGTCAAAGAGACTTATCTATACCCATATCACCCCATTTAGGGTAATCTAGACAAAAGGTGGAATCCACTTTAACCAGACCTTTCTGAGTAAAACACATGGGCCAGAATCCATCAATTCACTAAAACTAAAATTTCTTTACCTTTTGAACAGATATGAATTTTCCCTTTCATTATCCAACCCTGCACTTCAAAGGCTGCCTGAAAAACCTATAGGGGCTGATTTCTAAATGAAGAAGTACAAAAGGAGAAAAATTTCAGTATTAATTCAATAAGTTATTAATTTGAGAGAAATAATCATTTCTCTTATTTTCCTTAACTTTTTGGTTCCTCTTGGTCACTTCATTATCACTACCAATGCACCAATAATCCAGTGGACCTGTGACCTCATTCATTTAGATATTCCTTCTAATGATGTACAACAAAACCTATCTATGTCTGCCCCCTCTATGCATCTCTCCTCCATGACCTCCCACGAATTCATCACATGGGAATTTGCTCTACCTGTTGGGGCCCTTCCTCAAATTTCTTTTTTTGTTTGAAGTAAAAAAGTATGCTTCAATCTGTATTCAGACATCATCAGTTCCTTCTCTGGGGATGGATAGTATTTTTCATCATAAATCCTTCAGAGTTGTCTTGGGTCATTGTATTACTGAGAATAGCTAAGTCATTCACAAATGCTCATCTTACAATATTGCTGTTAATTTATACACAGTACATTTCACTTTGCATCAGCCCATGCAATTCTTTCCAGGTTTTCCTGAGAGCATCCTACTCATTATTTCTTATAGTACAATAGTATTCCATCATAATCACATACCACAACTTGTTCAGCCATTCCCTAATTGATGGGCATCCCCTCAATTTCTAACTCTTTGCCTCTATAAAGGAGCTACTATAAATATTTGTGTATATGTAGGTCCTTTTACTTTTTGTTGTTTTTTATCTCTTTTGGGATACAGACCTAGTAGTGGTTATGCTGGGTCAAAGGGTTTGAATGGTTTTATACCCCTTTGGCCATAGTTCCAAATTGCACAACAGAATGGTTGAATCATTTCACAACTCCACCAATAGTGCATTAATGTTTTATCCCTTCCACATCCCCATCCCCACATCCCCTTCAACATTTGTCATTTACCTTTTCTTTCCTATTAGCCAATTTATTAGGTATTAGGAAGTACCTCAGAATTGTTTTAATTTGCATTTCTGCCATCAATAGTGAGAGTATTTTTTTCATATGACTGTAGAAAGCTTTGATCACTTCATCTGAAAACTATTCATATCTTTTGATCATTTATGATTTGGGGAATGGCGCTCAATTTTATAAATTTGACTCAGTTCTCTATATGTTTGAGAAATGAGGCCTTTATCAGAGAAACTTGCTTCAAATTTTTTTCACAATTACTATTGCTAACTGTATTTCCCTCCATCCTATCCCCACCCCACTGTTCTACTCTCTCTCTCCTCTCATGCTGTTCCTCCTCAAAAGTATTGCCTCTGAATACCCCTCCCCCAAACTGCCCTGTCTTCTACCAACCCCTCTTCTGTTGTCACTTCTCCTTCTATTTTCCTGTAGGGTAAGACAGATTTCTATAGCCAATTGAATATGTAAGGTATTCTCTTTGAACCAATTCTGGTGAGAATAAGATTCACTCCTCCTTTCCTCCTCCCTATTCCCCTCCACTGTAAAAGCTTTCTCTTCCCTCTTTTATGTGAGATAATTTACCCCATTCTACTTCTCCTTTTCTCTTTCTCCCAGTACATTCCTCTCTCTAACACCTTAATTTTATTTTTTTGGATATCATCCCTTCATATTCAACTCACACCTGTGTCCTCTCAGTATGTATACTCCTTCTAACTACTCTAATAATGAGAAAGGTTTTATGAATTATAAGTATCATCTTTCCATGTAAGAACATAAACAGTTCAAAACTATTAAGTCCCTTGTGATTTCCCTTTCCTGTTTACCTTATTATGCTTCTCTTGAGTCTTGATTTGAAAGTCAGATTTTCTATTCAACTCTGGTCTTCTCCTCAAGAATGCCTAAAAGTCGGGGGGCAGAGCCAAGATGGCCACATGAAAACAGTGTCTTACCAGAGCTCTCTCACAAATTCTGTCAGATTCCTATAAAAAAAGTGAATTTGAGCAGATTTGAGAGAGTTAGAAACTGCAAGAAGTCTGAGTGAGGCAAATTTCCCAGCCAAGAGAGTCTGAAAGGTCGAAGAAACAAATCTGTGGGCTAGGAGAGCACTTGGCGTGTGGAGCTGCTCCAGACAGGACCAAAGCTGGCTGGGAAACCCACATGGGAGACAGGCTGGGAGAAAGCTGGGCACCCAAAACCAGCAGAGATCCCCAGGCCTCCCAATGCTGGACAGCACTCTGTGGAAGCAACGAGAGGCAGCGCAACACCACCAACCATGAGATACCAGCTCCTGAGGCTTGCAGCCCAAGGTATTGAATGCAGCTTCTTGAACTTCCGGGAGACATAATGGCCAGGTAAACAGCTCTAATCCCTCCCTTCCCCACCCAGAGAATTTGGGGGGGGGCAGAGGGAAAGAACACTGGAACAGAGGAGGTAGAAGTGGGGCTTCCGTGGCCAAGTAGTGGGAGTACCTGAGTCCCAGAGCGGCAGAGCCAGCAGGGGTCAACACCAGGAGCCCAGACATACTCTTGTTCCCCCAGGAGAAGTGCCAGACACCCAGCTCAAACAACAAAGAGCTGAGACCATTGCTGAAGAGCAACAGTACTGGAAAACAACCCCAGGGGAAGAGGAGATTTCAGGCAGCCAGACCCCCTCCCCCACACCTCAGGAAACTGAAGGCTATAATTCACAAAGCCAACAACGAGACTCACAATCCCCGGAGTAAGAAAGCTGGGACAGTGATCCCTGAGCCCCAAAAGCAGAAACTTATTGTAAAGCCAGGAAAAGGTTAATCAACATGAAGAACACACACACACACACACAAAAACCCGAGGACCATTGATTCTTTTTATGGAGACAGGCAGGATCAAAATACCAATTTGGAAGAGGATAATGATGACACTATATCCACGTCTGATACCTCAAAAGGTAATGTGAAATGGTCTCCAGCCCAAAAAGCATTACTGGAAGAGCTAAAGGAGGATTTTAAAAACCAAATTAAGGAGGTAAAAGAAAAAATGGAAAAAAAATCCAATGATGAAATCAAGTCCCTAAAGAATAAGATTGGCAAAATGGCTATGGAGATTCAGAATCTAAATAGAGAAAATGTCACTCTGAGAGGTAAAATCAACCAATTGGAAAAGGAGACTCAGAAGCAAAATGAAGACAGTAACTCATTAAAAATTAGAGTTGAGCATGGAAGCTAATGACTCTATGAGGCATCAAGAAGTAGTAAAACAAAATGCAAAGAATGAAAAAATAGAAAAAAAAATGTGAAATATCTAATTGGGAAAACAACTGACCTGGAAAAAAGATCCAGGAGAGACAATTTAAGAGTTATTGGTCTACCAGAAATCCATGATGAAAAAAGAGCCCTGATAGTATCTTTGAAGAAATTATCAAAGACAACTGCCCAGAGGTCCTAGAACCAGAGGGCAAAATAGTCATTGAAAGAATTCACTGATCACCCTCTGAAAGAGATCCCAAACTGAAAACTCCAAGAAATATTATAGCCAAATTTCAGAATTACAAAATCAAGGAGAAAATACTGCAAGCAGCCAAAAAGAAACAATTCAAATATCGTAGAACTAAAGCCAGGATCACGCAGGATCTTTCAGCATCCACTTTAAAAGACAGGAGAAACTGGAATACGATATTCGGAAGGGCAAAGGAGCTGGGACCACAACAAAGGATCAACTACCCAGCAAAATTAAGCATAATTTTTCAGATGCACATTTAATGAAATAAGGGATTTCCAGACCTTCCTGATGAAAAGGACAGAACTCAATGGAAAATTTGATTTCCAAATACAAAACTCAAGAGAGACATAAAAAGGTAAACAGGGGGGAAAACCCCACAAATCTTATTAATCAATAAGGGCAAGTTATTTGCATCTTTATACAGAATTACATCATCTTATGTATGTTTTATATGTGTATACATATATATATATATATATGTATATATATATATATATATATAATACGTCAATCTTGAGAATAGTACAACTATTATGACAATTGAAAGGGATACACATAGACTGTGAATGTCTGTATAAAATAACTGATACAAGGATAAAAACATACTTAAGAGATGTAAAGGGAAGGCTTTGAGAGAGGAAGTAAGGAGGTAGTAGAAAAGGGTAAATTACACCAAATGAAAAGGCACAAAAACACATTTTAGTAGAGGGAAAGAAGGGAGGGAGAAGAGCAGTATTTGCTCTTTACTGTCATCTGATCTGGTTCAAGAAGGGAATAACATACACTGATAAGTAGAGAAATCTAACTTGTCCTACAGGAAGTAGAAGGGGAAAGGGGGAAAAAAGGGAAGGGGGTGGTCAGAAGGGAGGGGGAAATAGCAAGTGGGAAACGGTAAGACAAGGGAGGGGAACAAAGAGGGAGGGTAAACTGAGGAGGGTGGCAGTCAAAAGCAAAACTTTGTTGAGGAGTGGAAGGGGAAAGGGAGAAATAAAAGCATAAACAGGAGGGGGGAAATAGGATGGAGAAAAAGACACAGCTAGAAATCATAACTGTGAATGTAAATGAGATGAACTCTCCCATAAAATGGAAGCAGATAGCAGAATGGATTAAAAACCATAATCCTACAATATGCTGTTTACAAGAAACACATTTGAAACAGGAGGTACACACAGGGTAAAGGTAAAAGGCTGGAGTAAAATATATTGTGCCTCAGCTAAAGTAAAAAAAGCAGGTGTAGCAATCCTAATCTCAGACAAAGCAAAAGTAAAGATAGATTGAATTAAAAGAGATAAGGAAGGACACTACATCCTGCTAAAAGGCACCATAAACAATGAAGCAATATCATTGTTTAACATTTATGCAGCAAGTGGTATGGCATGCAAATTCTTAGAGGAGAGGTTAAGGGAGTTACAGGAAGAAATAGACAGCAAAACTATAATATTGGGAGACCTCAACCTTCCCCTTTCTGAACTTGATAAATCTAACTTCAAAATAAATAAGAAAGAAGTTAAGGAGGTAAACAGAATTTTAGAAAAGGCAGATATGATAGACCTCTGGAGAAAACTAAATGGGGATGAAAAGGAAGATACTTTCTTCTCAGCAGTACATGACACAAACTCAAAAATTGACCATGTACCAGGGCATAAAAACCTCACAATACAGTGCAGAAAGGCAGAAGTAGTCAAAGCATACTTCTCAGATCATGATGCAATAAGAATTATTTGTAACAAAGAACCATGGAAAAATGAGCGAAAAATTAATTGGAAACTAAATAATCTAGTTCTAAAGAATGAGTGGGCCAAAGAACAAATCAGAGAAACAATTAATAACTTCACTCAAGAGAATGACAATAATGAGACAACATACCAAAACTTACTGTATGCAGAAAAACAGTTCTTAGGTGAAGTTTTATATCTCTAAATGCTTATATGAATAAAATAGAGAAAAAGGAAATCAATGAACTGGGCATACAACTGAAAAAGGTAGAAAAAGAACAAATTGAAAATCCCCAATTAAATACCAAATTAGAAATACTGAAAATCAAAGGAGAGATTAATAAAATTGAAATCAAGAAAACTATTGAATTAATAAAGAAAATCAAGAGCTGGCTTTATGAAAAAAACCAATAAAACTGATAAACCTTTAGTCAATTTGATTAAAAAAAAAGAAGAAAATCAAATTACCTGTATCAAAAATGAAAAGGGTGAGTTCACCTCTAACGAAGAGGAAATCAAAACAATAATTAGGAATTATTTTGCCCAATTATATGCCCATAAATTTGACAACCTTAGAGATATGGATGAATATCTACAAAAACATAAATTGCCCAGGTTAACAAAAAAGGAAGTAAAATTTCTAAATAACCCTATCTCAGAAAAAGAAATTGAGCAAGCCATCAATGAACTCCCTAGGAAAAAATCTCCAGGGCCAGATGGTTTTACATGTGAATTCTATCAAACATTTAAGGAACAATTAATTCCTATACTTTGTAGACTATTCGGGAAAATAGGTGAAGAAGGAGTCCTATCAAATTCTTTTTATGACACAAATATGGTACTAATA
>CM053624.1:207660055-207691510 GCA_028646595.1 Phalanger gymnotis
AATATTCATACCCTTTGACCCTGCAATACCACTCCTAGGGTTGTATCCCAAAGAGATCATACAAGGACCCATATGTACAAAAATATTTATAGCGGCTCTTTTTGTGGTAGCTAATAATTGGAAATCAAAGGGATGCCCATCAATTGGGGAATGGCTGAACAAGCTGTTGTATATGAAGGTAATGGAATACTATTGTGCTGTAAGAAATGGGGATGATACAGACTTCATAACAGCCTGGAAGAACCTACACGACATAATACTGAGTGAGCAGAGCAGAGCCAGGAGAACATTATACACAACCACAGATGTATTGACTCTGTGATGACTAACCCTGACAGACTTTGCTCTTCTCAGCAACACAATATGCAGAGACAGCTCCAAAAGGACTCAAGATGGAGAGTGCTATCTACATCCAGAGAAAGAATTATGAAGTATGAATGCAGATTGAGGCACGCTTCATGCTCGCTTTTTTCTCCCTCTCTTTTTTTTTCTCTTTTGTATTTGTTGTTGCGTTGTGGGTTTTTTTTTTTTTGGCTCTGTTTCTTCTTTCTCATGATTCATTCCATTGGTCATAATTCTTCTCCATAACTTGACTAGTGTATAAATTAATTCAATGTCAAGTTATACGTGAAAGTTATATGGGATTCCATGCCTTCTTGGGGAGGGAGGGGGAGAGGGAGGGAAGAAAATTTGGAACTCAAAATTACGTAGAACCATGTGTTGTAAACTAAAAATAAAAAAAAAAATTTAAAAAAAGAATGCCTAAAAGTCCTCTATCTCATTGAATGTCCATTCCCCCCTCCCCCCACCCTGCCCCCCGAAGGATTATACTCAGTTTTTCTAGGTAAGTGATTCTTGGTTGTAATTCTGGCTCCTTTGCCCTCTGATCCTTTAATGTGGACACTGCTAAATCTTGTGTTATCCTGACTGTGTCTCCACAATACTTGAATTTTTCTTTCTGGCTGCTTGCAGTATTTTCTCCTTGACCTGGTAACACCAGAATTTGGCTATAATATTCCTCATAGTTTTCGTTTTAGGATCTCTTTTAGGAGGTGATCAGTGGATTCTTTCGATTTCCATTTTACTCTCTGGTTCTAGAATACCAGGACAGATTTTCTTGATAATTTCTTAAAAGATGATGTCTAGGCTCTATTTTTCATCATGACTTTCAGGTATTTCAGTAATTTTTAAATTATCTCTCCTGGATCTGTTTTCCCAGTCAATTGTTTTCCAATGAGATATTTTCACATTGTCTTCTATTTTTTCATTCTTTTGGTCTTCTTTTATTATTTCTTGATTTCTCATAAAGGCATTAGCTTCCATTTGCTCCATTCTAATTTTTTAAAATTATTTTCTTCAGTGAGCTTTTGGACCTCCATTTCCATTTGGCTAATTCTGCTTTTCAAGAAATTCTTCTCCTTATTGGCTTTTTGGACCTCTGTTTTTTAAAATATTTTCTTCAATTTTTTTGTGTCTCCTTTACCAAGATGTTGACTTGTTTTTTGTGATTTTCTTGCATCACCCTCATTTCTTTTCCAAATTTTTTTTTCTACCTCTCTTACTTGACTTTCAAAATCCTTTCTGAGCTCTTCCATGGCCTGAGACAAATTCATATTTTTCTTGCAGGCTTTGGATGTAGGAGCTTTGACTTTGTTGTATTCTTCTGAGTGTGTGTTTTTGGTCTTCTATTTCACCATAATAACTTTCTATAGTCATAGATTTTTTCTGTTGTTTACTCATCTTTCCAACCTGTTACTTGACTTTTAACTCTTTCTTAAAGTAGAGCTCTGTTTCCAGGGTGGAGGGTGCACTGTCCCAAGCTTCAGTGGTTTTGTGCAGCTGTTTTCAAAGCTTCTAAGACCTATAGGTTTTCACTTCTTCCAAGGTGGTATGATCTAAGGAGAGATGCTTACCACTTTCTTGGCCTGTGTGCTGATCTGTGAGTGACCACGCACACTCTTCTCTGCCCTGGCACTATGAAGAGAGTTCCCCCTCTACTGTGCCAGAAGTTCTGCTATGATAGTGCTTTTTCTTGCCCTGGGACTGCCACCCAGGACTGTGATCCAGATCCAGGTATAAGCAAAGTAACAGAGTTCTGTCTCAGTTGTAGCAAAAAAGACCCCTGTAATCTTCAAATCAGCTCTTTGATTCTCTTACCAATCCATGGGCTGAGAGCTCTGGAACCAGCTGCTGCCACCGCTGATTCAGTCACTCCCAAGACCTGCTCCTTGTTTGCTCTGGCCAGGGTTGTGCTGGCATGGCCTGTGCTGTACTGCACTCCTCTATCATCCTTGTTCAACAGACCTTTCCTGCTGACCTTCCAAGCTGTCTTTGGCTGGAAATTTGTTTCATTCCCTCTTTTTGTGGGTTCTGCTGCTCTAGAATTTGTTTAGAGTAATTTTAAAGGTATTTGGCTCATGAAAGTCAACGTTGAAAACTAAAAATTAATTTAAAAAATAGAGGTATTTGGAGAGATTTGAGGGAGAACTCAGGTGAGTCCTTGCCTTTCTCCTCCATCTTGGCTCCACCCCCTCCCTCAAATTTCTTGACATCAAATGGAACACATTTGCTCTTCACTGATTGTCTCAACGTCATTGGAAAGAATTCACCCTACCTAAAGTCTCTGATGACTGCGGTAAATATTGTTTCACGTAGACCCTCTTCCTTTGCTCCCTTCTCAGGGAGCTACTTCTTCAATTAGAAGTTTTTCAATGAGAAAGAAAAGGAAGAAAAAACATTTAGATAAAGTTTATAATTGTGCCTGAGCATGAGTGGAAAACAAAAGTTAAGAGCATAAAAGGAAAAGCTGAACAACAACAGCAGCAATGTGGAGATGGTGCCTCAGCCCCACCCAGTACTTAACAAACCAAGCTGGAAAGAACTGGTGGCACAGAGGCAATAACCGAAAGAATTAAATTAAAAGGGAGGGATGGGAAAGAGAAACTAAAAAGGAAGAACTGAATAAAGCGAGAGCAGTAGAAGAGAAGGGGTTAATCAATATGGGCTATCAGGTCTTGCAAACATCTTAAAACAAAGGACTTGGACTGAAGACATTGGTTGTACTTACCTCTTTAAGGATTGAAAGAAGTTTCCCAAAAAGGACTGCTCTTGCCCTAACTTCCCCTCCATGAACCTACCTAGTGACAAGCATCATAATATACTGTTTGCTTCTTTTGTAAGTGTTTCCTGTGTCCTGATTTAAAGGAAAAAAACCCACTAAGAAGCTATGGGTTAGCCAGAGATGAAAAAAATTCTGAATGATGAAAGAAAGCCAAACTTCTCTCTGAATGCTAGAAAATTTCCTAATTAGGTACTCTAAAATATTGTGATTGTATAAATAACTTTTGATCTGATATAAATTCCATAGAGATCACATGGTCATGAGAGTTATTATCTTGTCTAAGCTAAAAAGCAAACTAACTACCAGAAATGCTGTGACTGAAGAGATAACACCTTAAACAAGCCCTAAGGGAGAAGATATAAAAAACCTAGGAATGATTCGGTTCCCTCCTTGTTCATCTGGGAAGAGGGAGCAGCATGGATGGAGTACTCACGGGCCAACACTACCATTTACAATAAAACCTATTGGCATCACATCAAATCAAATGAGATGGGGCTGTGGAACACCTCCTTGCAGATTTTTTAAAAATTTAATTCAATTTTTTGTTACATTTTAAGTTCCAGGCTGTCTCCCTGTAGTAGGAAGGCCGAATTTATAATCTCAAATATAATCATGTATGTGTTTGAATGGTTCAAAATCGCAAGGTATGAGAGATTCTCTAAGGAGAAAACAACAAGAAATTTATTTAGGCCCCATCGCAGCAGAACCGTGAACCAGCCTCCCCATTCCGACATCTTGACAAAAAGACTCCAGGCCCAGAAAGCCCACCTCACAAGAGTAACCAGGAGGCCACAGAAAAACAAGATAGTATTTAGCCAAATCATTTTTACTGGCCTCACGTTCCTGCTCGCACTCGGGTAAGGCCTGCTTCCGCAGCTTCCTGCCTCCACAGCTTCTGGCTTCCGCAGCTTCCTGCCTCTGCAGCTTCCTGCTTCCACCGCTTCCGCCTCCGCAGAAGTTATCTCCCGGCTCATCCCTCCGCAGCCGAGCTTCTGGCGTTCTCAAGCCCCGCCTCAACAACCAGAGACCATTGGTTCCCGAGCTGGCCTCTCCTAAGTCACCAATCCACACCCACACAGGTTTCACACCTCACAGGGCCCTGGGCCTGGGGCTTAGCACTTAACAGCTGAAAGTACTTCCACTCAAAAGAAACAAAAGCCATGCTAATAAGACAATTTTGCTTAACAACGCACTCCCTCCCTCCCTCCCCACCCCAAATTAGAGACGGCCACCATTTCAAACAGGTGCATATATGTGCGTGCATGTGAGTGTGTGTGTGTGTGTGTGTGTGTGTGTGTGTGTGTGTGTGTGTGTGTAAAACCATACTATGCATACTTCTGTTTATCAATTCTTTCTCTGGAGGTAGATAGCATCTTCTTTCACAGGTCCTTCGTAGTTGATATGAATAATTATAATATTCAGAATAGCTTAGTCATTCACAGTTATTCTTCAAACAATGTTGTTGTTACTGTAGCCAACATTCTTTTCATTCTACTCATTTCATTCTTCATTACTTCATGCAAGTCTTTCCTTTAATGAAATTAACCTGCTCATCATTTCTTACAGCACAGTAGTATTCTATCAAAAGCGTATACTATAACTTGTTTAACCATTCTCCAACCAATGGGCATTCCCTCAATTTTCAGTTCTTTGCCACCACAAAGAGAACTGCTATTAATATTGTAGAATGTATAGGGTTTTTTTTTCCTTTTTCCATGATCACTTTGGGAAGAAGACCTAATAATGATATTGTTGGGTCAAAAGGTATACACAAAGGGTATATACAAAGGGTATAACTCTTTGGAGATGATTCCACATTCTTCTCCAAAATGGTTGGATCAATTCATAGTTCCATCAACAGAGTATTAGTATCCTAATATTTCCATATCCCCTCCAACATTTGTCATTTTGGCCTTCTATCATTTTAGCCACTCTGATAGCCATGAGACGATATCTAAAAGTTATTTTAATTTGCATTTATCTAATCAATAATGATTTAGAGCATTTTTCATTTGTCTATATACAGCTTTGATTTCTTCATCCAAAATCTACCTGATTGTATCCTTTGACCATTTATCAATTGAGAAATGACTCATATTCTTACAAATTTGACAAAGTTCTCCATATATTTGAAATATGAGACCATTATCTGAAAAACTGTCTATAAAAATTTTCCCCAATTTTTGACTTTCCTTACATTCTTGGCTACACTAGTTTTATTTACACAAAAACTTTTTAATTTAATCATAATTATCTATTTTATGTATACAGTGCTGTTTATCTCTTGTTTATTGATAAATTCTTCTCCTAACCAAGTCTGATAGGTAATATGTTCCATGTTCTTCTAATTTACTTATACCTCTCCATATATCAAGGTCATATATCCATTCTGACTATATCTTGGTAAAAGATATAAGATATTGGTCTAAAATAGTTTCTGCCAGACTGCTTTAATAATTTTTTTTTCAAATAGTGAATTCTTGTCCCAAAAGTTTAAATCAGTACATTTGCCAAACATATGGTTACTATAGTTATTTACTACTGTCTATTATACATCTAGCTTGTTCCATTGATCCACCTTTTTATTTCTTAGTACAAGATAGTTTTGATAATAGTTTTGATTAGACTTTTCATACTGCTAGAACTCCTTCCTTTACATTTTTTCACTAATTCTTTGGATATTCTTGAACTTTTGCTCTTCCAAATTAATTGTGTTATTATTTTTTCTAGCTCAATAAAATATTTTTGGTAATTTAATTGACATGGCATTGAATAAGTAGATTAATTTAGGTGGAATTGTCATTTTTATTATATTGGCTCCACTTACCCATGAACAATTATTATTTTTCCAATTATTTAAATCTGACTTTATTTATGTAGAAGTGTTTTCTAATTATGTTCGTGTAGTTCCTGGGTTTCTCTTGGGAGGTTCAGTCCCAGGTATTTTATGTTGTCTATACATATATATATGTTGTCTATACATATATATATATATATATGTTGTCTATATATATATATATACAATATATATATATATATTTTAAGTGGGAAATCTTATACAATCTCTTCTTGCAGAGTTTTGTTGGTGATATATAGAAATGTTGATGATTTGTGTGGGTTTATTTTATATCCTACTACTTTGCTAAAATTATTGTTTCAAATTACCTTTTAGTTGAATCTCTAGGACTTTCCAAGTATATTAACCCCTTAATAGGCCATGCTACTTGCTTACATCACAGGAAGCCTAAGTCACATGTGCTGGGAGGAGCTTCCTGAGAGGAAAAGGAAGTTGTATCACAGGAAATGCTGAGAGAGCCATTATGGCTGTTAATGGCCATCATGATAGTTAGAGCTGAGGTAAAGACAGTTGACCTATGATAGCTGAGCAGACTATGATAGCTGTACTGCAAGTTTTGGGGAAGGCCCCAGCAGGGATCAGAGAGGTTTTGGGATGGCAAGGCTCTATGTTGTGATATTATGTTTTAAGTTCCTTGCTGTTATGATAAAGTGTGCTGACTAGTTGTGGAAGCAGATTGCCTTTTTATGGGATATGGTTATCTGGTGTCTGAATAAATGTTTTACTTCCTTTACCTTCTGTATGGAGAGTCTCTCATACTTTGCAATACAGAACTACACAGGCATATTTATGATTATCGTCGATGTTGTGTTTATTGCCTTGCCTTTACAGGTATTTCATTTTGTCTATGGTTATTTTAAATGGGAAATCTCTTACAATCTCTTCTTGAAGAGTTTTGTTGGTGATATATAGAAATGTCAATGATTTATGTGGATTTATTTTATATCCTACTACTTTGCTAAAATTATTCATTGTTTCAACTAACCTTTTAATTGAATCTCTAGGACTTTCCATGTATATCATCCTATCACCTGCAAAAACAGAGAGCTTTATTACCTCATTGCCCATTTTAATTTCTTCAATTTCTTTTTCTTCTCTTTTTGCAATCACTAGCTTTTTTATTACAATATTGAATAATATTGGTGATGATAAGCATACTTTTCACTCTTGATCTTAGTGAGAAGGCTTTTAGCTTATTCTCATTACAAATAATGCTTGCTGATGGTTTTAGGTAGATGCTTCTTATCATTCTAAGGAAAAATCCCTTTATACCTATGCTTTAAAGTGTTTGATAGGAATGAGTGTTGTATTTTATCAAAAGCTTTTTCTGCATCTGCTGGTATGATTATATGAATTTGTAATTAATATAATCAATTATGTTGATTATATTAAACCATCCCTGCATTCTATCCTTACAATTTTAGGAACAAGTTTGACATTTCTCCTACTCAGTCCCTATTTCTTCATCTTCATACATTTTCCTTTCTCAAGAAGAAGTTGTGGGTCCTTCTAAGTGTACACCTGGTCACTGGTTCTGTGAGATGGGAAAAGGTAGCTTCTGCCACCCAGCTCCCAGAATCTGATCACTGCTCCCTGTTAAACAATCCCAGTTAGTGTTAGTGCAGTGGTGCAGTAAAGGCCTCAGGGTCCTTCTCTCTGGACTCATGTGCAATCATCCATCATCCCTACTTGGGGAGAGCTAAGAAAGACAAACAGAAATTGAAGTGAAGCAGGGAATGTATTATCTGTAAATATAGGGAACTGTCCAACGTTCAATGGATTTGCTATTTGTGAGGGAAGGTTTTCCCCCACCTACTATCTAATTCTTCTTAGAAGATATAGGGCAACTAGCAATTATTTAGAATATAACAGGCAAACTTAATTGTGGCTTCACTACATACATGCACACGCACATATATGTGCGTATATATATATATATATACATATATATATACATTTTATATGTATACATATATATATATAAATGAATTGAGCCTAAAATGGCTTTTACATATTTTGAGAGATATATAATCATACTTATCATTTTTGTACACTAGTTATTTTCAAAGCACTTCATTAGGGATTAATTAATTATTCTATCCTATCCCAACTATGAGATAAGGACAGAACATAAGCCTTTCTATTTGGGGGATAGGTTAACTAGGACATGGGAGGGAGAGTTTCTAAGGATTTTCAGATGTTGAACTGCCTGCTAGATTAGGAGTAAACCCAGCTTCCAACAGCTGTTGAGTTTGCTTCAACTCCAGCTCATTTTGGGGTTTAGTACTCTCAAGGTCTTTTAAAGGTTTGGTTATACACGGTGTCCCAAAAGTCTTAATGTGGTCTTAAACTATTAAAGCTTATAACTGCACTAAAGACTTCAGAGACACACTGTACAGTTCCTGGAAAACAAAGCCCCACAAAACAGATACAAAATTTTGTTCTAGAAGGAGAAAGAATTCGTGGCAACTATAAGAACACAAGTTAGGGAAATATAAATTCAGTAACAAACATACAACTCTGATATGTTAAACTACCAAGCATATAGACTATTAAGGGTACCACTAATTTAGTAATGTATATATAATTATGTAAAAATGACCCTTATGTAATTAAAAATAAAAGTTTTTGAAATGATCCTAAATCTATGTGGCATACAACTATTCCTGTAAAGAGGATTGTATTGGATTACTTCTCCCAGAGTCAATTGACACCAAGCCATGCAGACTTCTAAGTACCTTAGGCTCCTCTACTGCTCCATCTTTCAGGGGAGGAGTAACTCAGAACAAATACTGCTAATATATCATGGGCTATCTGAAAGGAAAAAAGAGATAGAAAGATCAGAGAATTTCCAGGAGGTAACTGTTTTTGTCCCCTGCCAGAAGCAAAGAGACAGGAAGCTAAAGCCTATGCAAGATTCTGAAGCTAAATCTCTCCAATTTACTGGCTTATTGCCTACAACTGTATTCTCTTCTGCAATCTCTCCTATCTACTAGTTCATTCCCTGCTGTTTATACATACTTCTAGATTTTCCCATCCTTAAAGGGCCCTCAGTTGACCCTACAATCTCCCCTAACTTCCTATGTCTCTCCTCCCTTTCACAACCAAAATCCTAGAAAAAGCTGTTTATACATATCTCCACATCTTCTCTTACTCCTCCACTTTGTGCAATCTGGCATTCAATCTCATCTCTCAGTTGAATCTACTCTCTCCAAAGTTATTAATGATTTCTTAATTGTCAAAGTTAATGGCCTTTCTTATCAATCCTTATGCTTCTTGATCTCTCAGCTTATGACACACTCTCCTTTAAGATACTTAAAGTTTTCATAAGTTTCCTCAAATCTATATAGCTACTCCTTTTCAGTCTTCTTTGCTAGATCAATCTTGCTAAGGAAGCACTTATTATATATTCATTTATTAGCCAATTGTGTTCAAGCAACTGGATAAGTTGTTTGGAAAACCAAAGAACTAAGCCGAGACATGAGGCTTACATACAATCTTAATGACATATACATCTCACTCCAGGCACTTATTAGATGGATGACCCTAGGGTAAGAAACTTAACCTCTTTGGACCTCAGTTTCTTCATCTATGCAATGAGAGAGAGAGGGATTTGATTATCCTTTCTAGCTCCAAATATATGTTTCTATAATTTTATGACATATATAAACATATGACTAGAGAACAGTGCTTCGATACTTCACAAATCACAAAATTTTATTGCTATGGTGATCCTTTCTACCAATATATAGATGATATTCATGAACTGCCATAACCAACAAAAAAAAAGTTAACTCATCTTCTGGCAACAAGCTTCTCTGAATGTTGGTAAGCCAGTTCTCCAGTGTCCCATATGTAATCTGCTGCTACACCCTTATTTATAGCCTAGTTAGCTTAGTGTGTAAGAGCTAACAAAGTTTGCTTGCACTCTATTTGCTACTCTGTGGAAACCTAGACAATTGAGAGTTGGATTGCAGAGTGAACTACATAAAGAGAGAAAGACCATCAAGGTGCTGTAGTTCAAGTCGCGAGCTGTCTCACTAAACCTCTACTCAAGTTTATGTCCTCTCTTGCCAAAGATGCTAGCTGTGTTTGTGGTAAAGTGCACCCCCAAGTTTAGTGGAGAAATATTTTGTAGCTACTGTTTTCACTCTGCCTTCTTATTAATGTGTCTTTCAGCTGACTGTTGATCACAATGCACTAGTGTGCATTTGTGAGCTATCATTTTAGAAGGAACCATTCACAGAGTGAGTGGACCTGAAGAAGCAACTACCCTCTGGGGATACAATGCAAAAGTTCAAATATAAATCAGAGGAATGATCCAGAATTCAGTTTTTTTTGGTTGTTTGTTGTTCAGTCATTTTCAGTTGCATCTGACTCTTTGTGACTCCATTTGGGGTTTTCTTGGCAAAAATACTGGGGTGGTTTGCCATTTCCTCATCTAGAAGGAACTGAGGCAAAGAGTTATGTGACTTACCCAGGGTCACACAGCTAATAAGCATCAGAGATCACATTGAACTCAGGAAGATGAGTCTTCCTGACTTCAGGCCCAGCATTCTATATGCTGTGCCACCTAACTTCCCTTCAGTATTCAGTATGATTCGATTCTAGATCAAGTGAATTTTAAGTTTCTCTAGGAGAGGAAGTTCAGTTGTATCCCTAGAACAGTATCTTGCATATGGTAGGTGGCTAATAAAGGCTTATTGAATTCAAGTTTTCAGGGAAAAGTCTCATTTCGATTTTCTTTTGCTTCTGAACCTGTTTTCCCATACTCAGTTTTCACCAGTTAGTTGCCTCTGCCTTTGAAAGTAAATGGCCCACTCATTCCTAAACACCTTCCTTTTGGACAAAAGCAGCAGGAGACGGAAAATGTCTATGAGAGAAGGATTTAAATCTCTTTAGGCATTGTTTTTTACTATAGTGGGAACACCTGGCACCACTACAATAAGTGGGGAAAGAAACAAAAAGAAATTAGAGAAATAAAGGATAAAAGGAATCAGTTTCCCAATTACAGCACAGGATGAAACTCTGATTGACCTTATTCCAGTGTTGAAAGTGTCTGACTTCTCAAAGTTTCAACTGGAAACCAAAGTGTGTAAATTCTACCAGAGAAGCTGCCCCTGCATCATTTCCAGCTGTGACTGGAAGCGGAAGTGGCAGGAATGCTGTGAAAACTGCCTGTGCCTGTGAGATTATTTTTTCAGCCCCAATTTCTGCAGACAGGAGAGGTGTTTGGCCAATTCCAAAGAGCTTTTAGAGAAATACCTGAACTTCAAAGGCTGTGCTGAATAGAAAGCAAATTCCCAATCACTGGAGACTTACCCAGTGATATTTAAAACAATAATAACCCACTATAGCCCACCTGAGATCTCTGCTGTGTGAGAAGGATGAAACAATCCTACGAGGGGCAGGGGGCGGGGGGCAGAGGGCAGGGAAGGAGAAGTGCCAAATGATTTTTATGGGCCACATGAGATAAAATAACAAAAGTTCACATGCTTTGAAACAAGTTCATTAAATAATGAGCCAAGTCATAAGAGAATTGGATGCGAGGAACTGTTATCAAAGCTTAAAATGGATTCAGGTAGAGAGAAACAAAACATAACCTCCCTGGCTCTTGTACCGTAAATGTTTAAATGTTTTGTTGTTGTTTTGGTTGGGTTTGGGCTTTTTATAATGGGCTTATCCAGGCAATTTTGCACTGGTAGTTTCAGAGAAATGGAATCAAAATCTTTAAACATCTGATGTATTAGAAGGTTAAAATATAATTACAATTAGAATCATGAAGCAGCTGCTGCTCCTTCAATGGCATTAACTGTGGACATGCAGGGATGGAAAGGATTATGAGATAATCAACTGACATGAGGCCTTAATTGACAGTTCCAAATGTCAGTCTCCAAGGTCCATTTTTACAGACTGATCTATTTTGATTTTAAGGGGTTTGTTTTGTTTTTTTAACATTCAGAGAATAAAGTTGGGTTCCATGGATTAGATTCCTATTGCTATGAAATACTCTTTGAAAAAATAGTTTGTTGGGGTTTTAACTAAGGAGGGGCAATCAGTACTTTGTCTCAAGTGCTATATTTAGACAGCAAGGATGTTTGCAATTCTTCAGCATCGCAAGAAACAAAAGAGCCTAGCACCTAGTTAGCAAGAATAATTAAAATAAGAAGTCATCAGATGTCAGGTTAGGATGAATTCCTTCCCTAACTTACTAAGCTTCCTCTCCCACTCCTACCATTTCACTGAAACTCTAAGTATTGCCCCAAAGCAGGGGCTTACTGTTGGAGTGGAGACTTCAGCAGGAATGAACAGTGAGGAAGATGAAACAGGATTTGCAGCTGGTATTCAGAGCTTCTGAGGAAATTGAGAATTTACTTAATGTAGGGGGGTAAAAGTGTCAAGTGTTATTTGACATCTAGAAAATGGGCACTTTAATCTTTTTGCAAACTTGGAAAGCAATAAAAAGAGGGAGGCCAGAAAATATCCCCAGTTGCACTTTCATCCCATCCTTTTCTACATGGTAGGTTAATGGGGAGAGCCGGAAAGAGCATCAACTTAAAATCAGAAGAATTGATATCCCTACAACAAGCCTCTCCCCACTCCAAGCCATCTTTACAGGTCTGATCATATCACTCCCTGTCAAGAAACTCCAGTGGCCCCCACTTACTTCCAGGATCAAATATAAAGACTTCTGTTAGGCATTTAAAGCCATTCACAACTTCCTAACTTTCCAATCTTCTTAGAATATAAGCTCATTGAGGGGAGAGACATGTTTTTGCCTTTCTTTGTTTACTAAATATAGTTTAGCAAAGCCCTATGCCTTTAGTAAATACTTAGTAAGTACTAGTTATTATAATCTACTCCTCTCCACATACTCTATGATCACATTTCTTGCTACTCCTCCCATACTTTGTGTCCCACCTCTTAGCATTTGCCTGCCTCCCATACGTATCTGGAATGCTCTCCCTCCCCAAAGCCACTTTCCTTGGCTTCCTTTTAGACTCAGCTTAAATCTTGCCTTCTGCAAAAGTCCTTTTCTTCCTGCCCATCCAGCTAGTATCTTTCCTATGAGATTACCTTCCATTTATACCATATAAGTTTCATGTATACAATTATTTGCATACTCTCTCCCCCATTAGAATGTGATCCATTTTGCCTTTCTTTGTATCCCCAATGCTTAAAACAATTCCTAGCACATAGTAATCATTTAATAAAGGCTTATTGTACTAATTAACTGACTCACTAGTCACTGCTCCACAGTTAGGGACAAATCCTTTAATTTCTCCTAATTTCATTTCATTCATTTTTAATGCCTGTTCTATCTCACAAATATGTTAGTAATAACCTCTGATGGGCTCCCCACAGGTTTTATAAACCATAACATGCCTGAATACTGAAAGACTAATACCAAGATCATCAGATTAGGACTTAAAGAAAGTTTGGAGTCCATCAAGTCCAATCTCCTTTTGCAGTTGAAGAAATTTGCCTGAAGAGAAGTGATTTATCCCAAGACCCCACAGGTAATAAATAGCAGTAATCATTTGAACAAAGGTTCTCAATTCCCAATGCACTAGGTTTTTTTCGTTATACTAAAGAGTATTTAAAAACCATATTGTGTGTGTGTGTGTGTGTGTGTGTGTGTGTGTGTGTGTGTGTGTGTGTGTGTAAAATGTTTCCATTGAGGAAACAAACTCAGATTTCTTAATCAGGATGCTGGGAACATACTACCCTCACTATTGTGGAATCAGATGCCTCCTACCCCTAACTGTCAGATTATGGAAATGAAAGCCACCCAGCTCCAAACTATTGGTGGCGACCGCCATGCAAAGCTAGATTATGATATGGTCAACAGGGTCTGTGCCCCAGGCCACCAAAATTTAATAGGCACCAAAAAAATTGAACACAGACAATCCTTCTGCCTCTCGTAAGGCATTAAAGTAATGATCTTCCCTTCATCTAGTAGAATTTTTCATAATTGCTTTTTGTGTTGTTTTCAAATTACAAAGTTGATTTGAAGGTTGTTTCCAGTGTATTTCTCATTGCTTTCTCGCTCTGGAAATTTTCATGTAGGTCATTAGGAGCCAAAATTGCAAACTATAGCTCTGCTCCTTTGTCTCAAGGTGCCAGCAGTACATAGAGCTGGGAAGGTGGTTAGTGAGGGTTGGGGCCTTGGACTTCACACATGAAAGTGTAACTCTTATTGATGAAACATCTCATATGCAAGCACTGTAATGAGCTTTAAGGATAAAAAGATGACTAAAGTTCTTGCCCTCTAGAAGCTCACAGTGTACTAAGAGGAACACAACATGTACAAAGGTAAGTATTAATTAGGGTGGCATGAGATGAGGGCAAAGAAGGGATCCAAACAGTGTTCCAAGAAAATTAAAAGCTATGCTTGCAGCTGGAAGAAATTAATGAAGGATTTAAATGGTTCCTTGCACAAGCCTTCAATATTCATGAAGATCCATGAATATTTTCAAGTATCCTAATAAAGGAAGTTTACTTGAGTGTATATAAATTTTGTAAGGGTTGAATATGATGAACAAGATACAACTTCAGCAGGAAATTTCACAGGAGGGAAAATTCTAGCCTAAGAAAGATATGATGTCACACCGGATAAAAGATTAAGTGGTGGAACAAACTGCTGTGATCTAACAGGAAACTTGGAGCAACTAGTGAGGCTTGAAATATGAGAGGAGTAACAAAGGGTGTACAGCACAATGAAAGGTAACATTAAATGTTTTCCACTGTGATTGAAGTAGCTCTAGGTTTCCCCATGATATGCTCTCTATGGCTAAAAGGAAATCTAAAGATGGGCCTGTGTGATGAATATCAACACTGCCTTAATTTTGAATAGAAAAGACTATTTTTAAAAAGTGGCATTTCAACACACGCACACACACGCACGCACACGCGCACACACACACACACTAAAGCATTAAAAACTTTTAAAAAAGACAGATATACTTGATTGTGATGGTTCAGAAACCAGACAGTAATTTGAGACTTTGTAAGGCATTAAAAGAGCCAATGAAACTGTGAGGAAAGAATATTTCCATCTGCCAACTTAAAGCAAAATAAGGGGAGTGGCGACAGGAATGGCTGAGCTCTTTGAAAGAGATGCTGCTATTGGGTGTTGGTACTCACTCTTTACCAGTACCAGGTCTAGAATGCACACTTGACTTTGTCTTTTGGACAGCTCCAGTTACAGAGACTGGCTTGGAGCCTGGGCCACACCCTTAACTATTTCATGAAATCATGCTGGCTAGTGAGAAAGGATAGAGCCCCATTTTGTGGGCTAGGTTAAAACATAGGAAAGAAAAAGCTCTTGAGCAGCCATCTTTGATTCAATTCAATAAATGTTTATTGGGAGCCCCTTTTAGTAGGTGTGGTATTTATATTCTGTAGACCAGGGTAGTTCCTCTTTAAGGAGACCAGGAGACCATCCTGGGGACTTAGTTGATCTGGAGGACTAGGAATATTAAAAAGCCCAACCTATAGTGGGTCGGGGAAGTCTCAATGGGGAGTTAAGCCATAGGGCAATGAAGTGACACAATACTCTTTCCAGAAGCAATGGTAATTTTGATTTATTATTCCCATAGCAATGGTGAAAATGTGTGGGAAGATAGGGAATATATTGAGAAATAACTTGGATGTAAAAAAAAAATCAGTACTTTTTTTTTTTTACAATCAAGAGTCTTAGTGATGACATGTTGCCTTTTTATAAGAAAATGAAATTCTTAACAGTATTATATGCCCTGGGGAAGCTAGTTGGCACAGTGAATAGAGTACCTAGTCTGGAGTCAGCAAGCCTCATCTTCCTGAGTTCAAATCTGGACTCAGACACTTAATAGGGGTGTGACCCTGGACAAGTCACTTAACCCTGTTTGTCTCCGTTTCTCATCTGTGAAATGAGTTGGAGAAGAAAATGGCTAACTGTTCCAGTGTCTTTGCCAAAAAAAACTTCCAATGAGGTCACAAAGTGTTGGACAGGACTGAAAAACAACAAAAGCACAGGCCCTGTGGGCTTTTTTTTCTCCTCAAGGCTTTCGATGGGTTTTCCTTGAGTATTCTACACTATACCAATTAGTCTTCTTTATGACCCACATTTACATTTAAAAGTTTATTCCTTGGGTGAAGGATACAGACCAAGCCTGTGGACCCAAACACTACCCACGTTTGAATCTCAAACTTAAAACCTTATTCTGCTCAATGGACTATCGGTCCCTTCAGGGCATAGACTGATTCCTGTGTTTTGTTCTTTTTTTTTTGGTCTTTATAACCATAGTACCTAGAATGGTATTTTAAATATAATAAGTGCTTAATAAATATTTGTGGAATTAAATTTGTACTCATTCATTTATTCATTAGCACCATATTTTAACTAGCAAAATTAACCAATCACAGGCAAATAACATGATAACATCATAATACATACAATATGTAACATATACAATAATGTCATAACATTAACTCATCAAATTTTATTCTCCCCCTACCTTTCCTGTTTCTTTTATGGACATCACAACTACCCCAGTTGTCCTGGTTCAAAATTCCAAAGTCATCTTTGGCTCTTCCCTCTCTCTCTCCCCAAGTACCATGTCCTATAGATTCTACCTCTATAATGTTTTACATATTTAGCCCTTCTTTCCCTTCTCATTATCCTTACTTATTTCAGGCCCTAATTACTCTCTTGTATCACTATCATAACTTTCAAACTAATCTCCCAATTTCCAATCTTTCTCCTTTACAATCTACCCTTCACACTGCCTGCCACCAAAATAATCTCCCCAAAAGTATAGATCTTATCATGTTGATCCCTTACCAAAAAACAAAACAAAAAACCTTCAGTTGTTCTCATTTCTTACTGAGTAAAAGTAAATTTGTTAGCCTGCATTCAAGGCCCTCTACCATCTCACTAGAGGCAATAAATGGTGCAGTGAAGAAAGCATTAGAACTGGCATCCAAGAAGACCTGAATTCAAATCCAGCTTCAGACACTTACTAGCTATATGACCCTGGTACTTAACCTGTCTGGGAGTCAATTTCCTCAACTGTAAAATGGACATAATAAAAGCATTTAACTTTCAGGGTTGTTGTGAGGATAAAATAAGAAAACATTTATAAAATGCTTGCAAACCTTAAATCCCTATATAAATATCATAATGATTATTATCTAGTTCCAATTTATCATTCTAGCCTTATCACATAATTTGTATTATAGCCAAACCATAGCTTTCATGACTCTCAATACTTTCTTATTGTTTTCTGTCTCCAGGACTTACATACATCATTCCTTAAGCCAGAAATACTTTCCCCAATGTCTCTCAGTCTATTGAAATCTCCCATTTCCTTTAATGCCTAGTTCAGTTGCCAATTTATCCATAAAGCATTCCCTTATCTTGTAAGGTATAGATGATCTCTTTCTCCTCAGAACTCTCATATCATTCTATTTGCATCTCCAAGTTCATTTATCATACATAAATATAAGAAGAGATACAAAGGCCCTAAAGATTTATCATTGCCAGAACTCTGTCTGCTAACACAGATGACACATGACGTGTCTATTACTTAGAAGATAAGACCTAAGATAGCATGGAAATATCAGAGTTGGAATATGAACCCAAATCTTCTTTATTCTAAGTATAGCACTCTGAGGCAGCATTATATGGTTGATAGAGAGTTGTTGGACTTGAAACCAAGATACTAACTTTATGATCAGGCAGAAAGGTAGCTCAGTGGATAGAGCACTGGGTCTGGAGTCAGGAAGACCAGAGTTCAGATATGACCTCAGCTACTCACTAGCTGTATAATCCTGGGCAAATCACTTAAACTTTGTTTGCCTCAGTTTCTTCATATCTAAAATGAGGATAATTATAGTAGCTAGTAGTGTTACTAATAAAATATTAGTGCCTACCACCATTACCACTAAAACGATGTTTTGTTCAGTCATTTTATCAGTTGTATCCAATTCTCTATGAACCCATTTGAGGTTTTCTTGGCAGAAATAATGGGGTGGTTTGCCATTTCCCTTTCCAGCTCATGTTACAGATAAGGAAACTGAGGCAAAAGAGGTTAAGTGACCTGCCCAGGGTCACAATCTAATAAATGTCTGAGGCCAAATTTGAACTCAGGTCCTGAGGACTCCAAAGCCCACATTCTATCCAGTGTACTATCTAGCTGTCCGTTTCCCTGAAAAGTGTTCTGGAGTGGAGCACACTATTTAAAAGACATCACCATTAATCTTTGTATATTTTTAACTCTAGTTACTGAAAGGACTGAATGGAAGACTAACCAAATATTACACATAAGCAGAAGACCTGTAGGTTGGGTGCAGAATAATTATTGGAGAGACTGAACAGTCTCACAAAACAATTGCATTCTCCTTAGGAAGAGAAATCCAATATCCTACTGATAAAGCTATAGTCTAAATAAATGACTGAAATGCACTTTGTATGCTTAGAGACACATTACAACTGATTAGCTGTGATTTCCTTATTTCTTTCTGTTCCCCTGGCCCCCCAAAAAATAAAAGAAAAAGGTAATTTTTTAATTTAAATGACAAAAGGAAGAACATTGAACTTAGTGTTTGAAGATATACATTTAGATCTCAGTTACATCACTTAGTAGCTGTACAACTCTAAGCAAGCCGTATGACTTCTCTGAGCCTCAGTATCCTTATTTGTGAAACACAGAAAATGGTGTTCATCCTACCTTTCTTACAAGATTTTTGTCAAAATCAAGATGACAATATATGCAAGGTGTTTAAAACATTAGCCATACAACACAGCATAACCATAAGTTACTATTATAATTATCAGTAACAATAACCCAAGACAGCAAATCCCAACAAGTGGGATTTATTAATCATGGACCACAATTTCAGTGAAAGAGCTTTTAAGGACCTGCTGACAAGTGTAAATTTGAAAATGCATGCCTTCGGTTATACATTTTATATAGTAGAAAATAATTCAAGCCTAACACAGAATTGCAGAATTTGTCAGAAGGTATCTCTGACGCTAACTAGTCCAATCTTCACCTGCAAAGGCATCCCTTCTGTAACAGAACTGCAAAGTGATCAGTCAATTTCATGTCTTCTCCTTTAGATGTTAGGCCCCTTGAAGAAGGCAGCTAGGTGGTGCAGTGTATAGAGCACTAGAGTAGGAACCAGAAAGACTCATCTTCCTGAGTTCAAATCTGGCCTTGGATGTGACCCTGGGCAAGTCATTTAATCCTGTTTGCCTTAGTTTTCTCATTTGCAAAATGATCTGGAGAAGGAAATGGTAAACCACTCCAGTATCTTTGCCCAGAAAATCCCAAATGGGATCAGGAAGAGGCAAACATGACCGAAAAAACCACTGAAAACAACAGGCAGGTAAAACACAGCAGAAAGCTATTACAAAAAAAAGCTAATACACAAGGGTTTTCTACTGGTTGAAGAAAATATAAAGGATACAGATGAGTGTTTTAGAATATCAAAAACAAAATGATATTTGAGGCCAGAAGGGAAAGTTGTTGTCTAATGGGGGAATCGGGGATTCCTTCCTGGAGGGATTACTTCCTGGAGAAACTTTTAAAAATGGGCCTTAAAGATAGGTTTTGAGGTGGATATTGTTTTTGTTGTTGTTCGGTCATTTCAGTCTCATTTGACTCTTTGTGACCCCATTTGGGGTTTCCTTGGCAAAGATATTGGAATGGTTTGCCATTTCCTTCTCCAGATCATTTAACTGATGAGGAAACGAGGTAAACAAGGTTAAGTGACTTGCCCAGGGTCACACAGCTAGTAAATGTCTGGGCCATATTTGAAGTTAGGTCTTGCTGACTCCAGGCATAGCACTCTATCCACTGGGCAAAGGAGTTCTAAAGAGAAACATGGGGGAGGGGAGGGCCCGGTATTCTAAGTACAGGAGAAACTTTCAGCTAAGGCATGAAAGTATTAGGGGTTAAGTCAATTGCCCAAGATCACAAAGCTAGTTAGTAGAAGAGCTAAGACAAGAACTCAGTTTTCCCAATTGCCATTCTGTGCTCCTTGTATGAAAGCCTTCCGGTCCTTAGTCCTGAAGTAGAGCTACTGGTCAGAACAAATAGGAATTTCTTGGAACAAAGCTAAAATACCAGATCTGGCTTCTTCCTTGCAGGGTTTCACAAATCTGTAAAATGAAACCCTTCAATAAGCCAAATGAATCCATAAAACAGATTATCTTGGATCACCTAATCCATTTCATCTCTTTAAAGAGGAGCCATTTGTTTTGCTGAAGCTTATTCAGGGCCTCACATCAAACCTTCCCATAAAATTGCAGCCTGAAAAGAGAAAGTACGGTGAGTGAGTAATAAATGTGGTTTTCCCCTGATTCGATATTTATTAAGGCCCTACTGTGTACAAATCCTATCCAACAGACATTTGTTAAGTGACATCTATGTGCCTGGCACTGTTTTGAGTGCTAGGGCCACAAGGACAAAGGGAATAAACTTTATCTTTACCAAGACCACATTTGACTGGAGGGGATATCAGTAAATAATATATAAAACAAGCCTATATGTGATTATTTAGGTTACTAAAAACTAGGAGGAATCAAGAAGTACTATCATGGGAGGTGGTATATGAGTTGAAATTTTGAGGATCAGGGATTCTAAGAGACAGAAGTGAGAAGAGTGTGGTCCAGGTATAGAAGACAGTTTGTACTAAGGCACAGAGGCAAGAGATGGGATTTTGAGTTCAACAAGAGAAGAGATTCTGAATCAGGCAGAGGTTAAGTAATTTTCTCAGGGTTACAGAGCTAATAAGTATCTAAGGTCACATTTGAACTCATACCTTCTGGACTCCAAACCCAGAGCTCTATCCTCTGTACTTCCTAGCTGATTGTGAGGGATAAGTTGGGAAAATAGGGCATGGCAGAGAGTTGATTAGTTCCATTTTGGGACATGATACGTTTGAAATTCTTATGACGCCTACAATTGGAAATGTATGAAAGGCAATAAGTGATGAGGAAGCAAAACCTAGTCATCTATTATTACATTATATGTTATATATTATATATAACATAGTACATATAGCCATATATACTATATTATATCATAAAGATATGTAGAGGTGATATTTGAACCATGGGAACAAATGAAATCAACAAGAGAGTATAGAGAAAGAAAAGGTGCCCCAGGAAAGAGCTTGGGGGATAACTATGGGAAAAAGAGGAAGGATGATGGTCAAACAAAGGAAATTGAGAAGGTGTCAATGGGCAGAAAGAAAACCAAGAGACAGGAGTGTCACAATGAGCCAGGTAGGAGGTTGTATTGAGGAAGAAGAGGTGGCCAAAGTGTTAAATGATGAGTCAACCAACAAGCACTTTTTAAGTGCTTATCATGTGCCATGCACTATGCTGAGCATTGGGGGTGCCAGTATAAAAAAATTGAAATAGTCTTTTACCTCAAAGACATTACAATCTAAGGATAAATGATAACACCTAGAAGGGTAGGTTGTCCAGGAAGAAGAGTTTTAATCTGGGGGAAGGAGAGGGGGCAGCCATATGGATGGTGAACTGATATATAGGAGGACCAATTGATTTTTTTAAAAAAATGTCCTGAAGAAACAATACATTAATTTGATTACTGTGCCCAAAGCAGGAGATTGAAGGTAGTAAGGACTGGCTGCAGATAGATAATGCCATGGATGAAGTGAACAGTTTGATGGGATACGAAGTTGAAGCATGGCCTGAGGTCTAGGGCCATCTGAATATAGTGGGCTAAGTGGGTTAGGTAAATTGGCTTTCCCTAAGACTAGAAGCATGAATTCTGAAGTTTCAGTCTTGTAGAGACTGCTAGGCCAACTGAGAAAGATAGGTAGCAACCCACTCCATTCAGACGATAAGATGTCCCAGTGACTTCTCTGGATTGAATATGAAATAACTCAGAGGGTTCAAGAAAGGTCTCAGTGGTTAAATATCCCTCTACTTCCCCTTCCAAATTATGGGAAGTTTTCGGGGTTCCTTGGGCCTTTGAGCAATTTTCACTCTGAAATGTTATTCATATTTGTCAAGGAAACACAGAGAGAGAGCTCCATGTTAAAGGAAGCTTTAAAACCCAGTGCTAACTCCATCTAATTCTAGGAGAAAAAGTAAATACATGGTAGTGGTTTTGATTTATACCAAGGGCAGCTATAAAAATCAAGTAACTTCATGATCAGAAAATCAGCTTGGTACAAGTGACACGTTGATATATCACATCTGGTTACCCCCACTAATTCTTGTCATATCAAATAGTTTCCAATTAGAGGTCAAGGTCCAAATCAAATTTTATTGGAAGAGATGGCCCTCCACAAGCTTTATTCCATCTCTGGAAAAAGATCAAAAATATGTCTCTTCATTTATCACTGCCAAGAGGAATGTGACTAGGAAGTCTGTTCTATGAACTCTGTTCATAGCATGGAGCTTGGACCAGGAAGGTAACTTTTTAATGTGAATGTTGGTAGTATTTATTCCATAGAATTTATTTCTGAAGTTTGTGATATCTTATAAATAAATTGAGACACCAAGTAAAGGCAGTAGTATTTAAAAGGGATATACCAAATATACTCATCACTAGAAGACTGGCCACCATGTGATGAATGGGCAACGGGAGGAAAGAAAGGGGCATCCATAGCAACTAAACCATAGAGGGGATATAATCTGCATCAGTGGAAGATATACCAATGCTTATGAAACCATATGTCTTTTGATTCATTAAATTATTTCTTTATGGGCACTAGGAAGTTAATGATGCTGTTTTAAGAGCTACTGACCTCCAACCAAGTTCTCACTGTCCTATCTTCTAAAATTTCCATTATCTCTATCGCTGCCCAATTAGTTCACCAAAGGAAGGAGGTGATAGGCTCATAATACTCTGGCCTGATGAGACCACATCTGGACCACTGAGTATCATAGTGTCGTAGAATTTTAAAGCTGAAAAGAATCTTATCTCATTAACCCCTTCATTTTACAGACCATATATGTGTTAACAGATTTAGAGTTGGGTAGAACTTTAAAGGCTTTTTCAAAGGAGAAAACTGAGACTCAAAAGATTAGCTGGCTTGCCTGGTCAGGTAAGTGTCAGAGGTAAGATTTGACCTCAGATCCTCTCACTCCAGAGTCAGTGTTCTTTCACACAGATAAGTGTCAGAGGCAGGATTTGATCTCAAATCTTCTCACTCTAGAGTCAGTGTTCTTTCTACTATCCCACACTGCCTCTGAATCAAAGCCTAGAGAGAACAAATAACTTTCCTATGCCCAAGCAAACCACAAAGCCAGGACTTGACTTCAAGCCCAGGTCTTTTGCATCTGAAGCCTGGGATCCTTCTATTATTCCACAAGCAGTGTGTGCCATATTTTAGAAAGGATGTTGACGAATAATAGTGTATCCAGGGGATAGTATAAAGTGTAGGACTGTAGTTTTGGAAAATTTGGAGGTATCCTATCTATTAGGTTGAATGATTCTTGTTTTGAGGTAATAAAGCTGTTCTATGAATGTATTTCTGTTCCTTCATTTGTCCCTTAGTGGGGAGGAGGTGAAGTTAAGGTATTATGGAGTACTAGGGTGGAGCATCACAGGATCAAGATGCCATCAAAGAGGCTTTGGAGCTCAAGAGTAAACCTAGAATTAGAAAAAGGGCCCTCAGTCATCTGAGTAAGTGACCTTCAAACTTGGCTTGGGTATATGCTTGTCTGGGAACATGAGGGGAGTGAAAACAGCTGTGTCAATGGGGCATGAGAGTAACCAGGCAATACATTCAATAAGGTAAAGTGAAATATATGCACAAAGTGGTTTGCAAAACTTAAAGCAGTTTGTAAATATCAGGCAATTAATCAACACACATTTATTAAGCACAGATTATAAACCAGGCACTGTGCTAAACACAAAGAAATGGAAGAAAAAATATATGGTCCCTAGTCTTAAGGAATATGTATTTATTCCCTGTTGGAGGATACAATGTGTAAATATCAAAATACATACAAGCTACATGTGGAGTACTAAATGCAATCTGAAAGGGATTAATAATTGGAAACACACATCTCTCCATCCTGTTGGAAGAAGGGAAAGGATTGTGGCTTCTTTCCTACTTAGCTCAAAGGTTTATTTTTATACTCCCATGAAAATCAGGAGGAGAAAGCCAAGCAGATCAAGGGAAAATTTGGTTTCAACAATTTGCTTAAGAATACACTGTGCTAAATGATCAAATATTCATGATGTAACAGTTTGACATACCAAAATGTCATCCTTCTCAGATAGCGTATATCTATTGCACTAGAGGGATCAAGATACCAGGTGAACTTTTACTGAGCAAACCGGAGTATCTGCATAGCATTTCACACTTCTGTGTGAAATTTTGAGAAGTGAAACTTAATAGTAAAATGAAGTCAAATTGCTTTTAACTTCCATACAAATTTCAGGTTGTCTTACAACTTTCACTGTTCACTGAAATGGGACATTACAGGCCTGGGGTCCCAAAGGAAATCAGAGCCAAAAATCTAAATTCCTATTAATTTTTTTCTTGAGTCAATGTCATCCATGATTTAGGAGCTTTAAACAGCTGACAGGAGAATAGGAATAGTACTGCTCATTGATATAAGTTAAGGGAGCTGAGGCATATTTCAGGCATATCCACGAAACTATTATGGATGACATTAAGGTTAGTAATCATGATGAATTATCAAGCTTCCTTTGAGTCAGTATCACCTGATACTCATGGACAAATCAGGTTCAAGCAGTTAGAACAATCTCAGATACTCAGGTTCCCACTTTCTACATGCTGAACCCCTTCTAACCGCAAGTATCCTCTTCCCCACAACCACCACTGGTTAATCAATGCGGTACATCCATATGGGTACCTTTACCAGAGATCCCTCTCATGGCCCTTATGTTACTCCCATAAGTTAATCTCTTGCTTCCCAAGTGTGACCTAAAAATTGGTAGAAAATATCGTCTGATCCTTTCTAAGCACATCTTCTCACTCCCTTTCTATGAACTGGTTCCTGACAGGAACAAAAGTACAGATACTTAGAACTTGACACTGCATGATCCTACCCTCTAACCATGACAGTGGCCAAACCAAGTCAGCCTTTGACACCCGGGTGCCACTGTCAAGAGACAAAATCCTGAGCTAGGTATACTATTAGTCTGATCCACTATGAAATTGCTTATATTCTTATGTTCATGTTTTATGAGAGAAAAATAGATATTAAATAGGTTTGGAGGGGTGAGGTCAAAGGTTTGGATTCATCAGATGATGGTAGCCCCTGAAGCACTGACTGTCAGTGACTTACTGCCTTAGAGGGTCACACAGGTAGTACATGTATCTGAGGCAGGAGCTGAACCACTACCCCCATTCTGCCTTTCATTACCTAAATAGACAGTGTTTGGAAATGCCAACACAGTTTGACAAAGTCCACAGCATTTTAAAGTTGGAAGTGGCTTTGGTGGCCATCAAGTCCAAACCAAAACCCCCAAAATCTCTCCACCACAATGTACCTGACAATTGTTCCTCAGTATTAGCTCAAAGGCTTCCAATGAGGGGGCACCCATTTCTTCCCTAGGCATACCCATGGCAGTTTTGGATAGCAAGAGGCAGAAAGGGAATAAAACCTGCAAAGGAGATTCCAGACAATATTTTTCTTCTGCAATTGATTTTTTTAACCATCCCCCTGCCCCCAAACTAGCAAACAGTAATTACTCTAGTGAGATTTTCCTTTTCTTCCTGGCTTCCTGACTCTTGCAAATACTGACATGAGCCCCCAGAATCTGCTCCTGGCAGCAATTTATCTAATGTCAGTCTTGTTTTTATGATGGGAAGCCAAAAGCAGTTTACAGACCCTTTCACAGTCTGTGCCTTCTTTGACTGATGTTACAAGTTTTGCTAGTCGAACCCCAGTCAGAAGGAGGCTTAAAACAGAACAACAAATGACAAATGAACATAAAAGAAACAGCCCATTAAAAATATATTTCCTATCTTGTTCCTGGTCCAGTGTGTTCCTTGCCATGTGAACCTCAGAAGCTTGCTGGGGTGAGGAAAATAGAAACAGCTTTCTTTTTGAAATTGGGCACAGTTTGTCACGAAGCTTCCAGCTAAACTGCATATTTTGTTTTGCTGTTACGCTTGGATTTCAATAAGACAGAAAAAAAACTCTCTCTCTCTCAATCTCACTCAAGCAACCCACCCACCAAAGTCCTCCTCAGACTCCCTGGGATACATAGTCTACTGGGCTTTCTGTTAATAATGCCCTGAGGTGTTCTCTTTAACTGAACAATTAAGAGAAATTTCTAAGAAACTGAACCATGTGTGACCTAAATTGGCTTCATAAGTGCCTTTCAGAGCAAAGAGAACAGCCTTCACAGGCATAATCACCTTCCACCTTGACATTAATTATGCGCTGCAGTGTTCAGAAAGCAATGCTCTCGGCCAGGAATACAAGCATTTGTAAAGTAAACATGTCAGGCAAGGCATAAAATTGTAAAAATGAAGAATACAGTAAATTCTACGCTGTTGCCATCCTTTTCTCCATTTTTTTTCATGAATTTTGAACCACAGCCTAACAAAGGGATGGCACTTCTGTCTTCAAAGAGATTTGAGATGACTCAACAAGGCTGTACTTTGGGTTCTTGAAAGAGAATAAGAGAAAAGGAGGCATTCTCCCCTCCTCTTTGTGACTGAAAATAAAAGGGCCTACTGATTTAAAGAACTGCTAAAGCCTCCAGGAACCTTTAAAAAGCATTCTCTATAGGAAGAGTTCGGTTTCTTTACATCCATATGATCTGTAGTTCCTTTCCCCTCTTTCCTCATTACCCAGGACATTTGCATGACAGCAGGATCCTGGTTGCCTGTGAGCTCACTGATTCCCACTTCTTATTTTCTAATTTAGTATCATCATCCCTTGTAGGTGACATTCCCATTAATTGCTATAAATGAAGCCCTAATGTCACAAACAAAAGATCCTAACATTAACCAGAAGTTAGGCTTAATGAAAATACTTTGTTAATCATCTGAAAGAACCCTATATAAATCAGAAGGACCATTTAATCCACTAATGAAAAATGGTTATCTTAGGAATAAACTGTTTCCTCTCGATGACAACAGCCTTCTAACTTTTACTCAAGGCCGTTTCTTGGCAAGATGTTGGCTTTACCAGAAAGGGATAATTGGATGGGAGATTTTTGGTGAAGTCAAGAATCTCTAGATTAAAAACAAAAATTAGAATTGTCAAATTTTAGGAAGAAGCTCAGAGGTTTTCCATGCCAATGTGTACCACCATTCACAGTCCCTGGTTTATTAAATGCTTGTGATTAATTAATCAATTGATTGATTGATACAAATGATCAGCCTTTCTCTCTAACCTACTCTCTTCTGAGGCACCCCATTCTACCTTCTATTGGACATTTCAAACTGGGTGTCCCAGTTCATCATCTCAAACTCATCATGCTTAACCAGAAACTCATTGTCTTTCCCCCTGAGCCAATCAATGAGCCCTATTTCTGTCAAGGGCATCACAATTCTTAGTCTCCAAGGTCTATAACCTCATCATAATCCTCAGTTCCTCATTCTCCTTCACCCCACCTTGATAAATCAGTTGTCAACTCCTACTGTTTCTGCCTACATGATATCTCTCACATCCAATCTCTTCTCTCTGTTCACAAAACCACCACCTTGGTCCCTCATTACCACCCAACTATACTATTACAAGTCTCCCTGCTTTGTCCTTCCCCCACTCCAAGCCATCCTCCACACAACTGCCAAAATGATTTTTCTTAGACACAGATCTGTCCATATGCCTCTTCAATACAATAAACTCCAATAACTATTTATTATTTGTAGGATAAACTCCTTTGTTTGGCTTTTGAAGAGATTCACAATTTAACTCTATCTTTCTAGACTAATTGGATATTACTCCCCCTTATTTACGCTCTTCTCTAACCAAATTGACTTTCTACCTGTTCCTCACACACTACTTAATCTTCCATCTTCATTCCTTCACCTTGGATTTCCCCCAGCCCTGAAATACCCTCCCTCCTCACCTCTGCCTTATCCATGATTCCCTTCATGACATAGCTCAAGCATCATCTCTTATCCTGATCAACCTAACTACTAGAACCTTCCCTCTTTAACTACCTTATATTTATTTTGTATTTATTCTGTATGCATACACATGTATATACACAAACACATATGTCTGTGTTATCTTTCCCCTAATGAAATGTAAGCCCCTTGAGAGCCAAATACTGTTTTGTTTGTCTTTGTGTTCCCAGCACCTAGCATAATATCTGGAACATAGGTTCTTTAAAAGTGGTTATTAACTGATTCTTTTTGTTTTTCCATTTATAAAGTCTAAATCTGCCTTTCTGCAACTTCTAGCCATTGTACCTTCTTGCACTGACCTCAGAGGACAAGAATAATATATTTAGTTCCTATTCCACATGATAAACCTTCAAATACTTGAAGATAACTATCATGTCTTCCATAGGTTAAACTTCCCCAGTTGCTTTACCTGATCCTCACATGGAATCAATTCTGGACTTTAGTGCCCTCTTCTTGACTCTCTCCCAAATATTGATGTCCTTTATAAAGTGTTGTGTTCAGAAGTAAACCAAATGCTATGGATGTGGTCTGGATAAGGCAGATATACATAGAAACCTTCCTAGTCATTGGTGCTCTGTCCCTTCTATGGCAGTCTAAGATTGCATTAGCTTTTCTGGACACAAGGTCACATGGCAGACTCATGCTGAGCTTCTATTGCATTTAAATCCCTAGGGTGTTTTTTTTTTCTCATTTGACTCTTGTCTAGTCACAATTTCCCCCTTTTATATATGTGAAATTGATTTTTTTTAACCCAAGGATAGGATTTTACATTTGTCTATCAATATTTATCAACATCTTTTTAGATTTTGACATTTCTCTAGCCTGTTGAAATTTTGCTCGATCCTGACTGTCATTAAATCTCTTAGCTATCCCTTCCAGCATTAAGAAATGAAAAAATTTTTAAATATGCTGTATCTGCCTTCATCCAGATTATTGGTTAAAATCCTTAGAAATGGCAAGTTCACAGATAGATCTCTGGTTCCCTCCACTAAATACTGACCCCACCCCCATGTTTGCCTCAATACATTAAGGATCAGTTTTTAGATCTAATTATTCTAACTAGTCACAAATATGACAAAATATATTTTCATCTAATCTGTATTTCCATCTTTTTTTCCACATAAGACTCCATCAAATGTCCAGCCAAAAGTCATGACTTCTCAAATGGGCACACTCTTGGCAAAAAAAGAAAAGACTCAGTAGAAAGCTTTGGACTAGCAGCTGCCTGATGCCTATGTGGCATTAACATCATTCCTGATTCCTCCTGCTGCCTATTATACTTGAATCCCAAAATGCTGGCCTCCAGAGATAAAACAAATGGTAGTTCTTCAGCTGTGCCTGGTCAAAAAGAACCTCTGTTTGGCTGTTCAAAAATGATGATAATAATAATAAGGAACGATTTCCTGGTTTTATGGTGAGTCGAAGCTTAGAGGCTCATTTTGGAAACTTGCTTGTCTTGAGGGGTTTCTGGCAGTTAGAGGTCCTGATTGGCTTGGAATATAGTCTGTTATCAGAGCTGTTTTGGTGTGAGCCTCTGCAGGAATCATGTGCTGAATCAGCAATTGGTGAGGCCCGTTTTATACCCCACTGGCATCTGGTTCTGTCCCCTATTCAAAGTCATTCATTTCCAAATAAATCTGCTGAGAGCAGAGATCAGTTGCTGACAGCTGGCTTTGCAAGCATATCTTTTTTCATCAACCACACAACTTCCAATGTGGTTAGGGACATAAGTGGAAATCAATGCAGTCTTTCTTTGCTGGTGTCTCATAATATAGCAGGGGCAGAAATCTGAAAATCAACGTGCAAATATTGTGTGAAAACAGAATGAAATTGGAACATACCAAACGTAGTAATGAAAGTAATCAACTAGAAAACTAGCTCCTCAAAACGCCAAGGCTCAGGCCTGGTCCTTGGATGACCTTATATTAATCAAAGAACTGCAATATGCAAAGTTCTTTTTCCATGAATTTTGCTTTTATAAAATCACAGAAACTCAGGTTATGAAGGAATTTGAGAGGTCATCTAGTTCAACCCTTTGCCCAATGCATAAAGAGAGGTAAAAATGTTTGCGTTTCCCTAGTCGATTTTATTCATGTTCGGGTCCTTCTACGACTTAGCAAGGCAGCTGGCACACTAGAGTGCTGAGCCTGGAGTCAGGAAGACTTAAGTTCAAATCCAGCTTCAGACACTTATTAGATATGTGACTCAGAATACATCATTTAACCTCGATTTCCTTATCTATAAAATGGGGATAATATAGCACCTACCTCCCAGGGTTGTTGTGAGGATCAAACGAAATAATGATTGTTAAATGCTTGGCACAGTGCCTGGCACAGGGTAAGAGCCATATAAATATTAGTTAGCTAGAGGTAGTAGAGGAGGAGGAGGAGGAAAAGGAGAAGGGAGAAGAGGAGGAGGAGTAGGTTATAAGCCCAAGGGAATTGTCTGGCACAGAGATGAAGTAACTTTTACAGTCATGTAGCCAGAAAATGTCCTTTCTAGGCCTTTGTGGCTCCAAGTCCAGTTCTCTATAAGACTTATAGCATATTGTATCTGTTGAGTCTATATTGTTTATTTGCTTGGACATAAGGTTTACAAAGTGTTATATAAATGTGAGATGGGGGTATGCCCCATAGAGAGTAGACTCAAGATTTCACTGGTATGAGGCACCACCAGATGAATGAGTTCCCTTTATGATGCAAATCAGTGCCTGAAATGTTATTCATAGTCTTCATAAAGGTGCCTGGAGAATGGAGAGGTTGTGACTTGCCTGACATTATACAGCCAGTATATGTCAGCAGCTGGACTTGAACCCAGGTCTTCCTGACTCCAAGGCTGTCTGAGTAGCTATTTTCTTAAATGTTAGGGATAATGAGGAAAATTTTAAGTATAATGAACAAAAGTATAGTGAGCAAAATCTTTCAAAATTATTAGATACAGCTTGGTGGCTCAGTGGATACAGCACTGGCCCTTAAGTCAGGAGGACCTGAGTTTAAATTTGGCTTCAGACACCATGTGACCCTGGGTAAGTCACACAAACACACATAACAATCTCATTGCCATACTGAGTATTATATTATATTATATTATATTATATTATATTATATTATATTATATTATTATTATTATATTATATTATAAGCACCTTAGCTTTCTAATATTTTCATATACACGACCTCTTTTAATACTCTCAACAACCCTGTGAGGTAATATAGAGCAAATAATGTAATTATTATTTTTTTTTACTTTTGAACATCTATTTTTTTAAAGCCTTGAGTTCCAAATTCTCTCCCCTCTTCCCTTCCCAACCACCCTCCCTAAGAAGTCAAGCAATTCAACATGGGCCACTTGCATATCATTATGTATAACCCTTCCACAATAC
>CM053624.1:207692010-207702698 GCA_028646595.1 Phalanger gymnotis
TCAACATCTGAGTTCAGCCGAGAGCTCAACAAGGCTGGCTCAGAGTCACGTGACACTCCTGCTGCGTCTCAGAGCTCCAAGGAAGAAGAGGCCAACCTCTAGCTTTTATATCTTTTTCGGCGTCAGGGGTGAGTCACACATGCGACTCACCCACGCAACCCAAAATCGTCACAAAGAGGCAGACTTAAACTCATGTGGTCTAAGAGTCTCTGCTGTCCCAGACATGTCACTCAAACTCATGTCTAAACTAAGCCCTCCCCTGAGGCAAGGAGGCACCAAGGACACCCAAATCTTGGGCCTGGGGCTTAGCACTTAACAAGATTCAATGAAATAGCTGAATCACTCAAAGCAAACAAAAGCCAAACTCTTCAAGGGCACTTCTTGAACTAAGTGCTAAGGAGCCCATTTTGCCTTACCGACACAGATGCCCATCAATTGGGGAATGGCTGAACAAGCTGTGGTATATGAAGGTAAAGGAGTACTATTGTGCTATAAGAAATGGGGATGATACGGACTTCATAACAACCTGGAAGAACCTACACAACCTAATGCTGAGTGAGCGGAGCAGAGCCAGGAGAACATTACACACAACCACAGATGTATGGATTCTGTGATGACTAACCCTGACAGACTTCGCTCTTGTCAGCAACACAATATGCAGAGACAGCTCCAAAGGACTCGTGATGGAGAGTGCTATCTACATCCAGAGAAAGAACTATGAAGTATGAATGTAGATCGAGGCACACTTCATACTTGCCTTTTTCTCTACCCCCCCTTTTTTTCTCTTTTTTGTATTTGTTGTTGGGTTATGGTTTTTTTTTGGTTCTGTTTCTTCTTTCTCATGATTCATTCCATTGGTCATAATTTTTCTCCACAACTTGACTAGTGTTTAAATTAATCCAATGCCAAGTTATACATGGAAGTTATATGGGATTCCATGCCATCTTGGGGAGGGGGGGGAAGGGAGGGAAGAAAATCTGGAACTCAAAATTATGTAGAACCATGTGTTGCAAACTAAAAATTAAAATAAAAAAAAAGAATTCCTGGAAGAGTTAAAGAAAGAAAGGAGTGATATAAGAAAAATTGTAGGAGGAGGAGAAATGAGAGTGATACAACAAAATTATGAAAGGAGAATTAACAGCCCGATAAAAACACACAAAAATTTTTGCTTAGTCTTCTCCAACTCTTTATGACCCCATCTGAAGCTTTGTTAGCAAAGATATTGGAATGGTTTGCCATTTCCTTTTCTAGCTCATTTTACAGATGAGGAAATTAAGGCAAATAGGGTTATGTAATTTGCACAGGGTCACACAACTAGTAAGTATCTAAGCTCAGATTTGAACTCAGGTCTCCTGACTCCAGGCCTGGCACTCTATCTACTGTGCCACCTAGCTGCACAAAATAATGCTGAAAAAAAATAACACCTTAAGAAAACAGAATTGGCCTAATGGTAAAAGAACTAAGTCAAATTTATAAAAATAACAGCCATTCTCCAATTGATAAACAAGCAGTTTTCAGAAGAAATCAAAGCTATCTCTTGATATAGAAAAATGTTCTAAATCACTATGGGTTTGAGAAAGGCAAAAAGAAAGTAAAAGTCACTGCCCTCAAGGAGCTCACAGTCTAATGGAGGCTACATCATGCAAACAACTATGTACAAACAAGCCATATACAAGATAAATTGAAACTAATAGACAGAAAGAAGGCACTAAAATTAATGGGGGTTTGAAAAGCTTCCTTAGAAAGTAGAACTTTGGCAGGGACTTGAAGAAAACCATGGAAGTGAGTAGGCAGAGACAAGGAGACAACACATTCCCAGCATGGGGAACAGCCAATGAACATGCCCTGAATCTGGGGATAGAAGGTCTCTGGATCATGGAGTACTGACAAGCTGAGGGAGTAGGGAAGAGAGTTTAGAGTTTAAGACTGGAAAGATAAAGAAAATAACCCCTATAATCTGGGGCTTCTTTGAAACAACCTTCACCTAACAAGCACTAAAACTCTTTTAAGATTTAATTATCCAGGTTTTACTTTAGCTCTTTCTATCACATGATTTCATCTATCCAAAGGTCCTTAGAGGTCCTTTAGTCAAATCCATTTATATTGCAGATGAGAAAACCAAGGCCCAGTTAAGAAAATGGCTTGTACAGCACCTTATAGACAGGATTCAAATCAAAGTCCTCTGAATATAAATCCATTACTCTTTTCAGCATATTACAGTTCTTATCAGTGAATTTGTCCTGTCTAGTGCCATAATTACAAAAATCAGAACTTTCATTGAACTACCACGTGTGATAATTGCGACCCTCCAGTTCAAACTGGAAGTCAACTAGAAAACAGAGACCATTTCATTATGGTTAAAGTTTGGGTTGGTATTAGAATAATTCAAAATATAGGAGGGTGTATTACTACAATTTTAATTCATTCTGAATCCAGCTTCGCGTGCACAAGATAGTAGACTGTGTATTATAGACACCTAGAAAATGGGAGCTTGCGTATCTAAATAATGGCCTTTTCAGAGACCTATATTAAATGAGTTACTATCTTCAACCTAAATCAGGGTGGGGAACCGGTGGCCCTCTAGACCCTCAAGTGTGGCCCTTTGACTGAATCCAAACTTCACAGAACAAATCTCTTTCATAAAAGGATTTGTTCTGTAAAACTTGGACTCAGTCAAAAGACCTCACCCAAGAACCTAGAAGGACACATGTGGCCTCAAAGCCACAGGTTCCCCTCCACCCCCGACCTAGATCTAGGGCCAAAGGGACTTCAGAGGTTATCTAGTCTAACCCTCTCATTTTAAAGAAAAGGAAACTGAAGCTCAGATAAGCTGACTTCAATGCCAAAAGTCACATAAATACCAAGTGTCAGGTCCAGGATCTGAACATGGGTCCTCTCCAAATCCAGCACTCCTATTGTTCTAGTCTGCCTCCCTGGTAGGTAATTATTCCCAGCATAGAATTAATATCAGAATTGCCAATAAAAGGTGTTTTTGTTTTTTTTTTTATGATGGTGTAGGCTGGTTATCAAGGTGAATAGAAACAGGTCCATCGGTACAAGTAGACAGAATAAAGAACTGCCTACATGATGTGGCTCTAAAGATACTGGGAAGATCTACATCGTCCAACCGTTACTCTAACCTAACACCTGAAATGTCAAAAGCTGTGGCTCTGATCCTTTAAAATGTGTGAACGAATATTGAATACATTCTTGAAAATAGATTTTAGTGAAAAAAGGATAGAGGTCCCACAAGAATATTGAGCCTCTGGGGGAAGGGAAGAAGAAGCCTCACAGAAATAGAAACAGGATGGTCCTGTCCAGGAGGTCCTGGGCTGAAGATACATGACCCTCACAAAATTGGGAGGGGTTTTCAGTGGCTATTCATAGACGGGAAATCATGTTATGAAATGAGAAAAAAGTTAAATTTTCATCCTGGATGCTGTCAATTTGGCTACTCCATGAAATAAATTCTAATTTTTCTCTTAATTCAGTGTCAAAAAGTGAGATAATCCTTCAACAGTAGTTAATTGCATGGTCAAGAGGTCTTTTCTTGCAGCTTTCTAAATCAAACCACCAAAAATATGTGTGCTTGTAGATGTATACATACATAGTACCACTCCCACCTAGCCATTGTAGCTGTAATTCATGTTTCCAGTTGGATTGTCCTGATGGGTCATAAGAGAATGTGCCGGGGCGCTAATGTGCACTGAGTTGGACTAAGTTGAAATTGCAGGGGTAATCTGTCAGTTCCAACAAAGATAAATATCCCAGCTGCACTGCCATATTTCACAGTATGTAATGTTGACTATGGGTCTACTGACATGATAAATTTTACGGTCAAGTGTGGTGGCATTTTGCAACCCCTGGTCTACTAAAGATGGTTAGTCCTTTCTGATGGGGTCAATTATGATAAATTGCCCCTCTGAACTCCCCATGAAATATGACATTTCAGGTTAGCCAAAATTCTCTGTGATGTGCATGCCCCATTTAGCCTCAAAACTTTTACCATGGGAGACTTCTTAGTCAGAAGAATGAGTTGATAACAAGTTTGCCCTTTGAGATTTTGCTATTATTTTGCTGACAGTATAAGGAAAAGTTGCAGCATCTTCTTTCTGGGAATAGAGTGGATAGAGTTCCCTCTGGAATGGATAATGTTGGCCTCCCTGGGAGCTGAGTATTAGACCAGATGACTTCTCTGCCTCTTTCACCTTCATCTAAATATTCCTGACATACTTCTTTCCTTTTCTCCCAGTCTTTCCACATTATTAGGAAATTTAAGTTAGAAATGAAAGGTGCCAAGAATATCACTTACAACTTTGGAAACTGCAATTTATCCAAGTGAGTGAGTGAGAATTTGAGTCCATTCATTTTACTGTCTCTGTGCCTCTCACAACAAGGAGTAGCTTATCTTAATTGTGCAATGGCAGGTAAATTGTCCCAACTTATTTTCAAGGCTGGATTATGAATGACAGTAGCAATAATGGTGCATGTCAGTTACAGGCTAAGCGTGTGTCTATCTATCTTCAATTAATTCTTCCATACACATCAAAAATATTCAGAACCTTTGTCTTGCCATCACCCACAAGTGTGCTACTTCTTTGATCACAAACTCCAAAATTCTTTTTACTGATAATAATCTTTAATCATTCCACTTTTCCTTATTCCTTAAGACCTCTAACCCTATTCTTTATGCTCCCTGTGACTTCTGTTTCTGCTACCTCTCTTTTTCACCCTAGCCAATACCTCTACTCATAATCCACTCTCCTCACTTCCATATCTAAACCCTTTGGTGAGTCAACTCAACTCTATACTATCTTCTATTCCCAAATCCCTTATGACCACCCACCCCCAACCACCACTTGGTAAGCCCTACCTCTATATTATTCACACCATTCAAATTCTTGGTAGCTAGGTAGCACAGTGGATAGAGGATTGGGCCTGGAGTTAGAAAGACCTGAATTCAGATCCAGCCTCAGACGTTTACCAGCTGTGTGACCCTGAGCAAGTCACTTGATCTCTGCTTCAGTTTCCTTATCTATAAAGTGGAAATAATTATAGCACCTATTTCCCAGAGTTGTCATGAAGATCAAACGAGATAATTCTAAGGCACTTAGCAGAGTACTTCACACAGCTGTATGTATGTAATATGTACATAAGCTATTATTATTATTACTCCAGCTGCTGAACAGAGATGGAGAACATCAAGAAGCTGCATTAATTAGGTCCATTATAAATTTTTGTTATCTAATCTCTAACTGGGCATTTATTATAGCAAAGAAAATGTTCTAGTACCCCTTAATCTATCTCTCTTAGCTGAAAACTTTACCTCCTACTTCACACACACACACACACACACACATACACACACACACTCACACATTCACAATTGAATTCATCATCTCTTCCCCTTCTCTTCATCCCATATCATAACTTCCCCAACTATTTCCTCCTTTAGATCAGGCTCAGACATAGAGATGCCCTAGTGCTCTCCTCTCCTCTCTATCTCTCTGTCTCTCTCTCTCTCTCTCTATCTCTCTCTCTCTCTGTCTCTCTCTCTCTCTCTTTGTGTTTCAATCTTACCTATAGGCTATTTGCCTGTTGCCTACTCTATGATAAAAGAAAAATTCAATTTATCATAGCATCCCTGCTATCTATAATCTTGTATCTCTTTCCTCCCTTTCATGACTACATTCCTTAAGAAAACTATTTGTAACCATGCCTCCACTTCCTCTCTTCTCACTCTCTTCTGAAACTTTTGCAACCTAATTTCCAACCATGTAATTCAACCGAAACTGCTCTCTCCAAGTTTACCAATGATCTCTTTTAACTTTATTACTTTTTACTTCTTTTCTTCCAAATTGTCCTTTATTTCAGCATATTTGTATTTCTGTTCCATTGTTCTGCCTTTCATCTAATTGGAGAAACTCAGCCTATGATTGAGGTTTTTCTATTCTGCTGCCTAGGCCATACATTCAGACCTTTGTTTCCTTCCAACTTTTCTTAACGTACTAATTTTTCCCTTGAGAATGTAACATTCTGCTGAGGACCCATTCTCTCTTGGGAATCCACAGAGTCCTGTGTTTTATCATGGATTGGCTCAATTTCTTTTATGTTGCAATATTTATTTAGAAAGCTTTGCAAGATTGTGTATGTTTTGACACTGATCTTCCTTTCTAATTTTAGTATTTTCTTTGTTCTTTTACCTGCATGTACTCAAGTTTTAACTGAATTCTTTTTCTTGAAATTATTTATGCTTTTAAATTTAAACAATTTTGCTAATGAGTTTACCCTCAGCTGTACTACAAGGCTCTCTCACACTCCAACACTGGGGAATTTACTTTCTATTGGCTTCACTTCCTGCCTCAAGTAGCTTTGGGAAACATAAGACAGGCTTCAGCTAGATCTCAGTCCTCTTTCTTTCAGGTCAGGTGCAGCCATGCGTGCTGGCCTCCCTTCCCAGTTCCTTCTATTCTTTAGTTCTTCTTTTAGTTCTTCTTTAGTTCCTTCTATTCTTTAGTTCCAGTCTTCTTATGCCTTATTCCCCACCACCTACTCTTTGATCCAATGGCACTATCCTCCCCACTGTTCCAAGAACAAGATACTCCATCTCTCATTTCCAGGTATTTTCTCTGGCTGTTCCCCATTTAATTTTGCTTGAACTTCTAGGGTCCTCTAAGCAAAGTATTGTATAATCTGAAAAAGGCTAGAATTTTGTTTCTTTCTTAACTATGCTCATTCCCTCAATTTCTTTTTCTTGTATTACTGCTATAGTTTGCTTTTCAGCAATGATATCAAATAATAGTGATGAGAATGGATAGCCTTCCTTTACCCCTCATCTTATAAGAAATGCCTCTGGCATTTCTCTAGTAGAGATAATGCTTACTCTTCATTTTAGGTATTTATGGTTTATGATATTAAGAAAAAGTGTATTTATTCCTATGCATTTTTAATGCTTTTAAGAAAATACAAGTGGGAGCTACATTTTGTCAAAAGTTTTTTTTTCTGAATCTATTGATATAATCATGTGCTTTTGATTGCAGTCATTAATATCTTTACATCATAAATATTTGTTATGCTTATGTTTTTTTCTAATATTGAATGGTACAGTCCTTGCATGAATACCATTGTATCACTTTGTGCAATCATTTCATATGTTGCCAAAGCCTCTTTGTTGGTATTTTATTCAATATTTTGACATCTATATTCATTAATTATATTGGGGTATAATTTTCTTTTTCTGCTTTATCTTTCCCTGGTTTAGGTATCAAGACCACATTTGTCTCATAGAAGAAGTTTGATGGGATGACTTTTCTCTTTTTTCAAAGCATTTATGTAAATAGTGCTCTGCTCATCAGGAAATTTTATATTTTTATAAATATGTATATTATTTAAGTTATCAGGATTTTGTCATATAATTGGAGAAAATAGTTTCTAATGATTTCTTCTATTTCCTCTTTATATGTTGTAAATTTTTATTTTAGTAATTTGGTTTTCCCCTCCCCTTTATATCAAATTATCTAACGATTTATCTTATTAGGATTTTTTTAAAAGTTTCTCTCTTAATCTGTGATTTCTCAAATTTTTAATATAATTTGTCTCTTCTTTGATATTTAGAATTTTCATTTTTTTTGGTGTTTAACTGGGTTTCTTGCTTTTCTAGTTTTTTTAGTTTCATGACCAATTCATTGATTTGTTCTTTCTCTTTTTTGATTGATGAATGAGTTCAAGATGTAAATTTTTCCCCAAGGACTGTTTTGATTATAGCCCAAAAAATTTTGCATGTCATGTCACTGATGTTATTTTTATTAAATTATCTATTGTTCACTCAATGAACAAGCATTACTTAGCTTTTACTACTACTAAGCATTGTGCTGAGTTGTTTTATGATTTATTCACTGACCCACAAATTATTTAGATTTATATTACTCTCCATTCACGTTTTAATCTTTTCTTTACATGACATTTGTTGACTAGTTCAAAGCTGCATTCACAGCAATTAATATACTGTTTGGCCCAATGTCTTAGAATGCCTTTAAAGAATGGCCATATCTTGAGTAGCCTGAGGACTTAAAGAGAGAATTCCCCTAAGAAGCAGTCTTCTCCAGGATATCATCTAATTTTCCATGCACAATGCACTAGCACATATGATTACTCATGCAAAATAATAGGCTGTCCAAAGATAGGGAATATTTTGGTGGAAAATTGTTTGGATCATCAGGTCTTTCACAATCAGCGCACATTTGACTGTGCAACAGTTTATATTCTGGGTTTCAAGGATTCCTCGACTCACCCAGTTACAGCTCTACCAAATTGCAGTTGGCTACCTTTGGCCCCCTGAATTTATGAGCCGTGGAATCCTATGACCACTAACAGCTATCTTGGTTTTTCACCAGAGCCTGCTGTCAGTGATGGTTGAGTAGAAATTCATAAGGGTTGGACTTTGGAAGAATCAGGAGATCTTAGTGAGAGTCAAGTTCTATGGTAAGAGAAAACAAAAAGATTTATTTCTTTAACAAAACTTAACACAAATTATTTTGCAGGTAAAGAATGACCTTTAGTTGCTAGCATAATGTGATTTTTATTATTTTACTTCAATTTTGCATTTATCGTGTACCAACTATAAACAAGCCTAAGTGTTGGGGGAGAGGAGGATATAAATAAATATGCAAAAGGTATACTTGCTGCCTGTCCTTAAGGAGTTTGCAACCTAGTAAAGGAGATAATACATGTGTGAAAGAATACCTTATAGGGAAGTAAATGATTAAACAAGTTCCCTTACCCTTGGAAAAGAAGTGGATGATGACCTATAGAGAATGTCATATTCTGTCTTCATGTGTAGATATTTAAGGCTTATTGAGCATCTTTTCCAATGCCCTAATTTTGCAGATGAGGAAACAGAGGCCTCTGCATATCACTTACCTAATTTTACACAAGTAGTAAGAAGCACAGCTGTGATTTGAACATAAATCCTGTTCTTTGTACTACATCATACTACATTGTTATCACAGGAGCATAGATTCAAAGCTAGAAGAGTTCTTAAAGCCCACTTAGCCAGTCAATAAGCAATTTCAGTCAATAAGTATTTATTAAGCTCATACTATGGGTCAGGCACTGTCCTAAGTAAACACCGGGGAGACAAGGAAAGGCAAAAGATAGCTCCTGCTCTCAAGCAGCAAAAAGTCTAATGGAAGCAGGTAGGATGCAGGGCACAGGAGGCAGGGGAGAGAGAAAATGAAAATAACTACATACAAAAAGAGAAAGAGAGACATGGAAATAGAAACAGAGACAGAGATAGATGGAATGAGACAGAGATACAGAGACAAAGACAGACAGAGATAGAGAGAAAGGTTGGAGATAATCAGCAAAGGTAAGAAACTAGCATTAAGTCAGGGTTGGAAAGGCTTCGTATAGAAGATGAGATTTTATCTTGGACTCAAAGGAAGCCAGGGAAACCAGAAGGTTGATGTAAGTGGGGAAAAATTCCAGGCATAGAGAAAAGCCAGTGAAAATGCATGAAGTTTGGGAGATGGATTGTCTTACACAAAGAACAATAGGAAATTCAGTATCACTTATCAGAGAGTAAAAGGGGGAAAGACATTTGAGAATTTCTGAGAAGCTAGGAGCAAGACATTATGAAGGATATTGAATGTCAAACTGAAGATTTTAAACTTGATCCTGGAGATGACAGGGAGCCACCACAGTCAATTGAAAAGCGGAGTAACATGGTCAGATCTGTACTTTAACATCAATTTGAAAGTTGACTTGAAGATATACTTAGATTGCAGAGCCGTTGGTGGCAAAGAGACCAACAAGCAGGCTATTGCAATAGAACAAGCATGAGGTGATCAGGGCCTGTATTAGGTAGGTGGTAGGAATGTCAGAGGAGAGAAGAGAGAATATATGAATGATGTTGTGAAAATAAAATAGACAAGACTTAACAACAGATAAGAGGAGGGTGGGGTAAAAGTGAGCAAGGAATTAAGGATGTTGTTAGAATCCTGGATACCTGGAAGAATGGAGGTAAGCTTTACAGAAATAAAAAACGTTAGGAAGAAAGGAAGCTTTGAGAAGGAAAATAATTACTTCAATTTGAGCCATGTTAAGTTTAAGATGTCTACAGGACATCTAGTTTCAGATGTCCAACAGGAAGTTAGAGATGTGAGACTGGAGGTCAGGAGAGAGGTTAAGGCTGGATAAGTATATCATATGGATAAAGTTGATAGCTGAATCCATGGGAACTGATGAGATCACCAAATAGTATACTAAAGAGAGAGAAGAGAAGAGGACCTGGGGGATACTGAGTTTTTAAGTGGATAAAAATTCAGCCAAGTAGACTGAGGAGGACTGCTCAGATAGGTAGGAGGAGAACCATAACAAAGTATAATCATAAAAATCTTATGGGCAAGAGTATCCAAGAGCAATTAGTGACTGACTGTGTTGAAGGCTGCAGAAAGGTCAAGAAGGTTGAAGATTGGGGAAAGTCCATTAGATTTGATAATTAAGAGATATTTGGTAACTTTAGACAGAGCAGTTTCAGTTGAGTATTAAGGTTGGAAAGCAGACTACAAAGAGTTTGGAGAGTGAAAAGATTGTATTTGACCTTCCTGAAGAGTTTAGCCACAAAAGGGATTCAAGATATGAGAAAGTGACTAGTGGGGATGGATGGATTTTTCTGAGGTGAAGGGACA
>CM053624.1:207703198-207817988 GCA_028646595.1 Phalanger gymnotis
ACTCCTAGGAATATTGTCATCAAATTCCAGAGCTCCCAGGTCAAGGAGAAAATACTGCAAGCAGCCAGAAAGAAACAATTTGAGCATTGTGGAATCACAATCAGGATAACACAGGATTGAGCAGCTTCCACATTAAGGGACCGAAGGGCTTAGAATATGATATTCCAGAGGTCAATGGAGCTAGGATTAAAACCAAGAATCACCTACCCAGCAAAACTGAGTATCATGCTCCAAGGCAACATATGGATTTTCAACAAAATAGTGGACTTTCAAGCTTTCTCAGTGAAAAGACCAGAGCTGAATAGAAAATTTGACTTTCAAACACAAGAATCAAGAGAAGCATGAAAAGAGAAATCATAAGGGACTTACTAAAGTTGAACTGTTTTGTTCACATTCCTACATGGAAAGATGATGTGTGTGATTCACAAGACCTCGGTATCATAATAGCTGAAAGGCATATGCATATATATATATGTGTGTGTGTGTGTGTGTGTATGTGTATATATATATGTATATATATACATATATGTGTGTATATATATCTATAGCTATATGTATATGTATATATACATATATATGTGTTTATGTGTATACCTAAACACGCGCATATGTGTGTATATATATACACATATGTGTCTGTTTATGTATGTATATATGTAGGTTATATACATATATATATACACATATATATGTACATATATGGACAGAGGGCACAGAGTGAGTTGAATATGAAGGGATGATATCTAAAAAAAATAAAATCAAATTAAGGGATAAAAGAGGAATATATTGAGAGAGGGAGAAAGGGAGAGATAGAATGGGGTAAAGTATCTCACATAAAAGTGGCAAGAAGAGGTTGTTCTGTAGGAAGGGAAGAGGGGGCAGATGAGGAAGAATGAGTAAATCTTGACCTGAGGAGGGAATACCATACACACTCAATTGGGTATCTTACCCCACAGGAAAGTAGGAAGAAGAAGATAAAAAAGGGGGGACAATAGAAGGGAGGACAGACAGGCGGAGGAGGAGATCAAAAACAAACACTTTCGAAAAGGGACAGGGTCAAGGGAGTAAATTCAACAAAGTGGGATAAGTTAGGAAGGAGCAAAACATAGTCAATCTTTCACAACATGAATATTGTGGAAGGGTTTTGCATAATGATACGCATGTGGCCTATGTTGAATTGCTTGCCTTCTTAGGGAGGGTGGGTGGGGAGGGAAGAGGGGAGAGAATTTGGAACTCAAAGTTTTAAAAATGGATGTTCAAAAACAAAAAAAAGTTTTTGCATGCAACTAGGAAATAAGATACACAGGCAATGGGGTGTAGAAATTTATCTTGCCCTACAAGAGAAGAAGGGAAAGGGGTACGGGAGGGGAGTGGGATGACAGAAGGGAGAACTAACTGGGGAATGGGGCAACCAGAATATACGCCATCTTGGAGTGGGCAGGAGGGTAGAAATGGGGAGAAAATTCGTAATTCAAACTCTTGTGAAAATCAATGCTGAAAACTAAATATGTTAAATAAATTAAATAAATAAAATAAAAATTAAAAATAAATAAATAATAAAGAAGTGAAAAGAAAAAAAATTAGCACTGGAAGAGATCTTCGACGTCGTCTAGTTAAAGCCCCTCACTTTGCTGCTGACAACTCTGCATCCAAAGAGACTTGTCTAAATTCACACAACTAGTTGGTGGCTGAGCTGAGACTAGCACCGAAGGTGTCGTGACTGCTACCATACTGGATGAAATTCTTCTTTAGGTATCTTCACAAATGGTTTAAAAAATGCTTTCATACAACTGAAAGAATAGTAAGCAAGTGAATCAGAGCATCAAGAGTTTCACAGGTAGACTATAAAAAAAAAAGATTTTTTCTCTCTGAGGCAGAGTCTAAATGCTTGGCAGTTTAGCTAAAGAAAGGACCTCAGTATCTAGTATCTTATCTTGATAGGTGATCTTCAGAATCCTCCTAAGACAATTTGAATGGAAGCAATTCAGTTTCCAGGCATAGCGCTGGCATATTGTCCAGGTTTCATCGGCATACGACAATGAGGTCAGCAGACTGCCTCTGTAGACCTTTGGTGGTTTGGTAGGCAGTCTAACACCTCTTCTCTATCACTTTCTTTTAGAGCCTCCAAAACACTGGACCACCTCTGGCAATGCATGTATCAAATTCATCACCTATGTGTACACCCCTGGAAAGTATACTGCCAAGGTAAGTGAATTTATCCACAGGATTCCATATTTCTCAATTTGCTATAACAGATGGCTCTACTTATGGATGGTAAGTAATGAGACAGGTAGGTGGTACAGTGGATAGAGTACTGAACACGAAGTCAAGAAGACCTGAATTCAAATCTAGCTTCAGATACTTGCTAGCTATGTGACCGTGGGCAAGTCACTTAACCTCTTCCTTATTTCCCTCATCTATAAAATGTGGAAAATAGTAGTAATTTAATAAACCTGCTGTTCTATCAATGTGGGTAACCCTTTTACCAGTGCAAAAAATATGTGCTTCATGCCTTCTTGTCCTATGTAATTTGTTCAATATAACAAAGGTCTTCCATTAGTTCTTTGACTAAGCCAGGTTAACCAATGTGCCAAATGAACTGTAACCTATTGTCTCTCATTGATAGAGCAGCCAGAGCTGAAAGTGAGCTCTGAGGCCATTTAACCCAACCTCTTCATTTTATAGATGAGGAATCTTTAGCCCAGAAAAGTTAAGTGACTTCCCCAAAGTCACACAGGTAAGCATCACAGGTGAGATTTAAATACAGGTCTTTTCAGTGCAGAGCCAATGCTCTGTCCTTGTCTTTTTTCATGGTGATATATGACCTCAACAACATCTTTTCCTAGACCTCCACTATGCAACTGTGCAAGCCATTGTTACTAATATGTTATGCTCACCATGTGTCTTTGCATAAAACAGGAATAATAGTAATAATTTTAAGACACACCTCAAAGGCCTGTCATGAGCAAAGCTCCCTGTTAACCTTGAAATGCAGCATAAATGTACTACTGCTGCTGTTATAATTTCCCTTGCCCTTTGGGTCACTTGCAATTTGGATTTTTTACAGTGTTCTATGATTTATAACCATATAACATTACTGGGAAAATATTTGTGTTCAAAAGATGAGTTTTTGTGGCATCGAGCTATTTGGTATCATTGAAAGCATTACACAACGTCCCAAATGCAGCACGTTCTAATCTCTTCCCATTCTCTTTCTGACCGAGGTCATTGTTATAGGATCATTGATCCACAACTAGAAGAGATCTCCGAGGTCATCTGAATAGCATAGTGGATAATGTGCTGGACTTAGAATCAGGAAGAACTCAACAATAAGGCTCATATCCTGGTTCAGACACTTGTTAGCCATATGTCCTGGACAGATCATTTAAACTCTCTCAATCTTGGTTTCCTCATCTGAAAAATGGGGATGATGAGAACAGCATCAGCTTCACAAAACTTTTATTAGGATCAAATGACATAATACATGTGAAACACTTTGGAAACCTTAAAGTGTTATATAAATGTTAGTTATTATTGTTGTATTGTTATTTACTGATGAGGAAACAGAAACCCACAGAGATGAGATGATCAGCCCAAGGTTGCATAGGTAAGTATGGAAGCAGACTCTGGTTCCAGAGTCAGGGCTCCTTCACCTACACCAAGCTGCCTCTACCCATTTAAAGAACCCTGACAGTATACGCATATAATGAATAGATAAATAGATCAACAGATAGATAATGTAATGTTAGAAAACAGAACAACTCAAAGAATTTCCCATCTAGCAACAGGCCATAGTCTAGGGAGCATGTGGTTTTTCATTCATTTTTTTTTTCCACTGTGGATGGTGAGAACAATCTCTTTTGCATTTCTATAGATTTCACTAAGGAAGCTTTATTCTAAAGCTCAGTGCAATTACTATAATGTGACCTAACATTTGGAGAATCTCACCCTCAACAGGGAATCTTTGCTTTGTTTGGATTCAGTGCTGGAATTCTTAACTGACATTGGTGAACATATTATGTAAGCATGTCTTCCCATTTTTATACTTCTCTTGATGTCAATATTCAATGACTCCTTGAACAAAAGTTATCTCTGTAGATGCATTTTAATTTTAACATCTGTGTGGGAGATGACTTATTTTAGGAGAGTATTTAAGGCTGCATTTTGTTCTACCAAGACAAATGCCCTTTAAAAAAATTCAACAAATAGACATAGTGGTATCTTAAGAGTTTTAGATCTCTCAGTTTGAATAACTGTAAGTATTCTGCTGTAGAAAAATTGTATGTAGAAGTCTGTCAATTCTTTTTTCGTGTTTTCTTCTAGGACCTTTTTGATATGTGCATAGATTTTTTCTTATGAAGACATTATAGAAATAAGAAAATCAGCATGCACTTAGTGAATTGTTCCATGCTTTCAGTCACTCTGTGGGGAGGAGGGTAAATATATTGTCAATCATCTTTCCTATTCTTTTGGAGTCTTTTCGTTTTTGTAATATCTTGAAAATCAATCCCCAAGAATCTTAAAAAAATGTATCAGCTCCAGCATGAATTTCCTCTGTACATATTTGTTGGGATTCAATTGCCTTTCTGACTTTTATCTTTTTAAGTAACATTGTTACTTCCTTACATGGTACTTTGTAGACTGAGGTTGTAGGGGTCCATTGGGCTAGTTTCACTAACATTGCCAATGAGTCACTATGACAACACTGGATTTAGAAACAAAGGGAGTGATTTGCATCCCAGCTCTATTTCTTGCTAGCTGTGTCAATTTCTCTAAGTCACTTCAGCTCTCAGTTTCCTCATCTTTTAAATAGAGTGACTGCGATTGCCAAGAAGTCTTCCAGATCAAACATCTATCAGCGTACCATGGAAACAATAGCTTATCTGTCCTATTTGTAACAGGTGCTTGACACATGCTCAGACTCCTGTTATGCTTTCCTCCCATTTGATAAATTTGCTGTTCCTGGCAAATAGGCAGGGGTGTGTTTTGAACACAATCCGTGTCCCCAATTCAGAACAGTGCTTTGGAGTCTCTGGGAGGCATAAGCATTGTCCTTTTACTTGCTTCCCCAGTGTCATACAGAAAAGAGTCTCAAAATAGTCAAAATGGAATGATCATATACACTCCCACACGTACAGTTGGAAATGACAATTTTCCCCCCAACATTTCAAAGTGTTGCACATTTAACAAAGAACATTTCACAAAGCTTACCAGGTTACTGCTTGCTTAGAACTCAAGACCTTTCTCAAATCTTGAAAAAGAAAAAGCAAAGGCAAAGAAAATTGGCTGATAGGAATCTAGTCCACACTGAGTATTCCAAGCCACATGGACCACTCCCCACAGGAAATTAGGACCTAACAAAGCTCCACCCCTCTCTCAAATGAGAAAACTGTCAAGCTGAAGATCTTACATGGTTCCTTCAATGTAAAAGTCCTTCCAGGAGAGGTCTGGAAAAATTTTCCAGGAGTTCCTGCATGGAGTCTAAGCCACACAAAACAATCCCCAAAGTTCTAGACTATGCCCTAGAAGTTGAGGCTTCCTCTAGGTCCCTGTTCCCTACAAATGTGAAGGGCCTAATTTTATCCCATACTAAACCTTACTTGTAATTGTGGGTTCTTTAGCCACCACTACCTGAAAGCCAAGTGTGCTACCTTTTAGCCTTCACCCAAGGTTCTCACTCCTGAGAGGGAAGAAATGTAATTGCCATTCTCTGCTATTGGCTGAAGCCTCCACTGATTGTGTTCCCCCCAATTTTAGGAGTCCAAATACTTTAATTCTATTTAACTATTTACAATTCAGATTTTCTTTTGCAAAGGAGTATTTACTTCTCAAGTATAGCAAGAACAAACACACAGAAATTTCCTACCATACCCTAGGGCAGGCTTGTACAACATAAGGCCACAGTTCACTTGCGGCCCTCCAAAGGATTTCACGCAGCTGGGGAGAAAAATATAGGGTTGCCAGTGTGCATTCTCCAGTTTGTCTCCAGTCTAACCTATCTGTGGCCAGAAGACATTTAGCCTATTTAAATTTTGGCCCCTACTCATTGCCAAGTTGTACAAGTCTGCCCTAGGAGCATAATCCCCTCTCCCCATTCCCATCACCTCTAGTTTCTGGGGAAGTGAGGGGATTAGGTTCACATTTTAGTTCACTTCCATAGCATTAGTCCCACCAAGTTCCAAGTCCAAAGTATGGCCTATTCCTTACCTTAACCTTGCAACCTGTACCCTGGATTCTCAGGGTTTCCCTATTGGACTGATTGCAACATCCAGCCTGAAATACTAAGCTCCAAGGTCCCCATGGCTTAAATTCCTGGGTATGGAACTCCATTCCCTGTACCTAGAACAAACAAAACAAGACCAAAACCCCAAGCCCATTTCTTGGGGGCAATGAACCTCCAGACCTTCTCTACTTACTGCATGGGGCTCTAGCTATGAATGAATGAGTTCTTCACCCCTGGGTGGAGCAGGAAAAGGGTGAGACTATACCTCAATCAGGTAGATTTAAGGATACAGGCAGTTCTGGTTATGTAGCCAATGGAAAGAGGCTCCTCTCACTACCAAGATAAGCCAACAAAGAATGTCCATGCCTGTACTAGTCTTCTATCTCCCAGAAGGAAGTCCTCGGCATCTCCCATATGAATGCATCCATCTTGGGTGATCTGGGCATATCCCAAACACCCATTACATAAAGTCTGAGCAGTTTTAGCTCTTGTGTAGTCCCTTTATAAGAGTTAATCTGATTATTGCATGGTTAAATAGAACTGGGGTTCTTAGACCCTGAAAATTGAGAGGAACATACTCTATGGACACTTGAGCAAATAGCAGAGACAGAGATTTCCTCGGTCCTCTAAAGGTTCTAGAGAACCTACCATTGTCCCAAAAGAAATATAGAGTCTACACGGGGATAGAGATTATTGTATATTTTTGCTTATCAAGGATTTCTAGTCAAAAACGCATTACCTGTTAATTGGCTTTTCTGACATAAGATTCTTCAGATCTAGCTAAGCTACTCCTGATATAACATACATAATTTGTAGCTGGTCCTGTATCTGAAGGCTTTCTGACTTGATAGATAGCTTCTGCTTTGTAAAACTAGGATTGTCTCCATGCTATCATAGGATATTAGAGCTCAGATTTTTTGTGAAGGATTTCAATAGAATAGTAAATGACTCTCTGTGTGTACATGCACATACACACTCGTGCATGCGCATGCTCAACACACCCACATAGGCAGCATGTTGGTCTTGATAGAATGTTGGATGAAGAGCCAAAGTGCTCTGGGTTCAAGTCCCCCATTGATACTCACTAGCTGTGTGACCATGGGCAAATCACTGACCCTCAGGTTCTTCATGTATAAATTGAAGGTTTAGATTAGTTGGCCTCTAAGGTTGCAACTAGTTTTAAATCTATGATTCTGAGGACATGTTTGGATTGGTTAAGTCTTGCATTTCGTGCTAGGGAACAGTCAATCAACACTCTCATTTCATGACAAACAATGCATGCTACTTAGAATCATATTGTCTAAGTCTTTTTGAGAACTGAGAATAGTAAGATGTAGTAGAAATGGATCTGAACTTTGAATTAGAATAACTGAGTGGTAGATCTGGAAATTATCAAATACAGGCCTTAGGTAAGTTACTTAATTTCTCTTAGTTTCAATACTTCCATATGGACAAGGGTTCTTATCCAGGAATTCAAAAACCACTAAAGGGGGAAGTCTATGGGCTACATCAGGTCCATTGATTTGGATGGGAAAAGATTATTTTTATTTTCACTAACCTATAACAGAAATTTAGCATTTTCTTCAATTATGTATGTGAGAAACAAAACATTATTCTAAAAAGGAATTCAAAGGGGCTTCACCAGGCTGCTGAAGAGATCCATCACACAAAAATTGTTTAAGAACCCCTAGTCTAGAAAATGGTGATAAGAATATTTATATATTCTGCCATAAAAGATTGTTGTAAAGAAAAGATTCTGGAAAATAGAGAATACTCAAGAAGTGTCAAATATTATTTTTATTAGCCATGTTCTATCCCTGTGTCTAACTGCATACATACTAGTCCACCACAGAAGGCAAGGACATTGAGAACTTCCAGTGGAAGATGACTACCTTGCACTGGAAATATCCCCAGCCCTGGTTCATTATGTGCTTTTAATAAATCTAGTTTAGGTGACTGCTCACAAACTAATGAAGATTAATTACCCAGAAGTTCTCTTGCATTTGGAATAATCCACACCAATAATTTGTCTATTTCCACATGGTCAAATATAAATACATTTAGGTGGCCTCTTTTACTCATGAGGTTTGTTTCACTCTCTTTTGCTAAGAATTAATGGCTATGTCATATCACCCACTCCCTCCTTTTCTGTTTTCTCCGGCCCTCACTACCTCAATGAATGCATTCACTTGCCAGAATTGTCTTCCTTACTGGTCACTGACTTATGATCTGGTCACCCCTTAGAGGAATATGTGTTTGTGTATTATGTATGTGTTAATATGTATTTATATATGGAGAGAGGGAGAGAGAGTGAGAGAGACAGAGGGAGGGAGGGAGGGAGGGAGAGAAAGCGAGAGGGAGAAGGAGAAGGAGAAGGAGAAGGAGAGGGAGAGGGAGAGGGAGAGCGAGATCCTTAGGTCTAGATCCCAAGGGAAATCAGAGTAGATTTTATCAAAAAAAAAGTAAAGCATCAAGCCACCTGAGAAGTATTGAACATTGTGCTCCTGTTCTGTAATCTCTGCCTTTATTTTATGTAAGAGTCTATGGAAGTCCTCTGAATATATATGATGTAGGGAGATGATGTGTTCTCTTAGTCTACTGTTATGGAGAATGAGAAAAAGATTCCTGCTTTCTTCATCTACGGAATTGTGGTGTTGAACTAAATAATCTAGATTTTCTAGGTTCAAATCATATTATCTTATCAAATAGAGCTAACCAATAAATAGAAGAGGAATTGCATATGTTACCAAGAGCAGGGGACAAGTGTTATGGACCAAATCAATATTTTATAAAGTTATGGTTTTAGGTTTTTTTCAAACTATTTGTAAAATCTAATCCAAATCACATTGAATCTTCTGTTCCTCAAAATGTAATGATATATCAGCAAAAATAATAGTAACTATTTTCAAAATTAAAGGTTATTTTGGCATACATTTGTTTATATTTAAAGAGTTTGGTTAGCCCATTTGATCAGAGCATGATCTTGTTGAGATCATGGTTGTGGGTTCAGTTCTTGAATGGACCAATTAGCTTTGCTGTATTCTGAAACTACAGATTAACTTCTAACTGCAATCTGCTGTTTGGCAAATGTACAAGCCATTGGTCACCAAAGAGATTGGTCAGAGAGAATATGGATGATCAGCACAATTCTATAACCATTATAAACCAATGTATCATCTTGTTATTAGGGACAGAATGTTTGTTAATCATTAAGATGTCATGAAATCCATTTTTACTTATGAGTAGGAATCAGTAGACTTGGGCACAATTACTAACTGTAATTTAGGTAAACCACTCAGTCTCTCTATGCCTAAATTTTCCCATCTATCCTCTCCCTCACCCAACATGTCTTGTCAACTGTCATAAGTCTTGTTGATTCTGCTTCACATCTCTTGTATCATTCTCCTCAATGAGTAGATGACCAATAATTACTTTGACAATATTCAATTCAAGAATTTATTAAACACTTACTCTTTTTCGCTTATTACAGCCCAAGACTACACGCACTTTTGAGACTGCACATTATACAACTGACCTGTATTTAGCTGGCAGCCCACTAAAATCCTCAAATTTTTTTAGAATAATTGCCATATATCCACACCATTCCTATCTCATACTCATGACAGTGATTTATTTGTGGGGGCAGAACCTGAGTGTAAGACTTTATATTTATTCCTATAAAATTTTATCATTTTACTTATTTATAATTTATTTATTCATAATATTTACCATATTATTTTATCAGTTGAGTGCTAGCTTGGGAGGTGTCAGACTTGCAGCCAGCTGAGACCTGCAAAACTCCCAAGTGCTTCCTAAACAAGATTAAAATTGGGAATTGTTTAATAAATTTTTGAGAAACATTTAATAAAATTTAATAAAATAAAATAAATAAAAATACAATACAACATAGATAATGATAATTTGTGGCTTTCTAAGTCATTATACAGCCCATAAAGATCTGTTTCTATTTTGTTTGACACCACGTTCTAGCCTGTCAAGATCTTTTTGAGTCCTGACTCTGTCATCAACTGTGATAGTTATTCCTCTTACCTTTGTATCATTTGCAAATGAGGACATCATATATAGCATTATTCAAGTCATTGATAAAAAAAAAAGTTAGTTAAAAAAGCATGAGCTCAAGCACAGATGCTTATCATACTCCATTGGAGCTTTCCTATCATGTGGAACCATTAACAGCCACTCTTTGATTCTGGTCATCTAATCAGTTCTTTTTCTTGTCAAATTCATCTTCTTCAAAGAAAAGCATGAAGTACTTTGTCAAAAATTTTGCTAAAATCTAGGCAAACTATATTTGATAAATAGTAAGAGCAGAGGATGTGTTGTATTTAGGAAACTGAATAGCACTTTTAACAATCCCAAGATGCTTCCTGGCATATACACACAAGCAATATTTTAATATATTTCATTTGGTGATTCTGTATTACTGCAACTTATCAAATACCACAATCTCCAAAGAATCAGAATGGTGAGTGAGCCAAAAAACAATGGGAAGTTACATGAAGGTTGTAAGTAGGCTACATCATATGACCAATAGCGTTGGGTGCAAAAAGTGGCATAACATATATTACCCAGGAAATGATGATCAGAAAAGGAAGTGGCCAGGTCATCAAAGAGCAAGAGATCCCAACAGTACATACTGAATGCTCCTGCAGTACTACTCAAAAAATTTTAATGACCTATAGGAAAGTCTCCAAAAATCCGGTAGATTTTCTAGGTCAAACATGTGCAAGAATCACATAGGGTGAGAAGGAATATGCCGTATTGGCAGGAGTCTCTATGTCAGTGAGATCAGGGATCTGTTGAAGTATTTATCCACGTGGGAAAATCTATCCTTTTTAGGAAGGGGAGATAGCATACCAAGCAAGTAGTGAGACTGAGGAGAAGCAATTTTTGATGGATAACTTTAAAAACACAGGGGGAAAGAATCAATAGTTGTTTCCTTTTTCCCAAACTTAACAGCTTTGCTTATTATTTTGAAAATATGGTGACTGTTTATGGAACCACTGTCAGCAATCTACATGATAAAAAGTTACAAAAATGCATATTTATCACCATCTCTGCTCAAGAGTTGTATAACTCCCTATTTATTTACTCAAAAGAAATGTCCTACCATTTCTGTGATTTATTTCTTTCCCGCAATAAAAAAAAAAGCCAAGAGAATTTGGAGATAGGCACATTTTTCGGTATAGAGAACCACATACTGAATAGATATTGAGCAGATGGTACTTTATGTTGAAGAGTAACTGTGGGAAGAAAAATTCATAAGATGTTATCTTTTTCCTGCTTTCTAATGCAAAAAAAAGGCCCACAGGTGAATCTTTGTGTGCTATGCAAAACGACAGTGATGAGACCATCACTAAGGATTAAATAGCTTAGTCCCAAAGAACATGAGATCTGGCATTTGACCAACCAGAAAGAATGGACAGCAATACTCCCTAAATCAATCCTTGTGTCTGTGGGACCTCAAAGACTTATGAAAGCTGAAATGCACATCATGTAGAAATAATTTACACTTTTTTCCTTAAATTTGCTAAGCATACAAATGGGTAATATAAGGATGTTTACAATGGAAAATGAGCACACTGGACATACATTCAAAAAGTGAACCAAAACGATGTGCTTCTATTGACATGCCCTAGAAGCTCCAATTTCTTCCTTTTTTGTTTTTTGTTCTAGAATTATGATTTCATTGGTGAAGAGAGATTCTTGTGAGAAAACTCCCCAATGCAGATCAGCAATTGTTCTGCACCTTCAATATGGAGAGAATTGCACAGGGTTGCTGAGAGATAGCAATAATAGCCCATGTTCACACAGTCAGTATGCATCAGAGATGGGATCTGAACTTAGACCTTCTTGAATCCAAAAGTGGTTCTCAATCCAAAATCCTAGCTGATCAAATGAGTTAACCTGTGTAAAGTGTTTTGCATTCTTCAAAGAATTATATTTATCATTATTATTATAGCTCTAAATAACAATTAAGAAAACATTTCATTTTGTTATTCCTCATTAGTTTTACTGGACATTTGGCATCTACTCCCAAATGTTGATTCTCATAGTTTTCAAGTCAGTTTGAAAATCTGTAAGATGACTTCAAATAAGACAGGGCAAACAAAGAACTTTTGCCTATCCCCTTGATCACAGTGAAAAAAGTATCCAGCCTAAATATACTAGGAAGCAAGGCACTCTCAAAAAAGGATATGCTTTCTTTCTTGTGTTGTTTTGGAAACATCTCATATCAAATTGTATTCCCTGGATCTGACCATATTCATATGTCCCTATTGCTTCAGCCTGCTGCAACCAATATAATTTAATTTTCTAGCAATTCTTATGTACAGATATCTTACAAGGTACATCACTAACAGTGATAAAAATGCTCCAATAAGAAGCAAGGAGAGGTGATAAAAATAAACCAAAGGATATCCGATTAATAGTAACCTTGGAATTATACAGGCTTACTGAATAAAAAAGAAGGAGTTTAATAATTGCTTCTGGTTGATTGATAAGGCAACTTTACTAATACTACAAGCCAAAATAACAATAAATCACACATTTCAACACTACTAAGTATTCATATATGTTTGCTTAACCTTAAAAGACACTAGTAATTGCACAAGAAATTAAATCAAATGCTTTCTCTAGACCTAAATTAAAATATAATGGTTATGCATTCCCTTACATGATGTGTAATAAGGATGGATATTTTGTATGTAATATAGAGTTGGAAAGAATTAGTAAAGTTTACCAGCCCAAGAAGCAGCTCCCCAATTTACCCTTCCCCTATGTAGAATAATATAGATGGCAAAATCCTTAAAATAAGAATTCTTTCCTTTTGGACCACTTAAAAACAGCTCTGTCTCATATGCTCCAAGGAAGTCAGAAATAAAAGAAATATCCTATATTCCAATATATTCATAGTAGCACTTTTGCTATACCAAAAAAAACTGAAAATAAAGTATCTATTTATTGGTAAATATTGTAGTTTAATATTAATACTAATATGAACTATTAGGCAGGTAGGTTGATTGAGAGCTGGGCCTAGATAAAGAGATTAGACACAGTATATAGACAGCTGGGTCTGGAATCAGGAGAACCTGAATTCAAATCTAACCTCAGACACTTACTAGCTATGTAAGGGGAAAGTCACTTGACCTTCTGATCACCTCAGTTTCCTCAACTGTAAAATGGGGATGAGAATAGCATCTATCTCCTAAGGTTATTATGGGGATCAAATGAGATAATATTTTTAAGAGCTTAGTACAATGCCTGACACACAGTAAGTGCTACATAAATGCTAGCTGTTATTATATTATCCGAATATTATTAAATATCATTGTCTCATAATAAATAACAAATATGAGAAATTCAGAAAAATGTGGAAAGACCCATATGAATTGATGCAGAGAGAAGTAAACAGAACCAGGAAAACAACATATGCAATGATTATAATAGTGTAACTGAAAAGGAAAATAAGATGAAGCCAAAGGCTATGTAGTTATATCCAACATTGGAGCTAGAAATGAAATGAATAAATGAAATCTCATTGGGTGGAGAAGTGGGGGATAATGGATATGTAAGGTTGTTATGTTGTAAAACAGGAATGTGAAATTCTACATACACTGTCATATGCTTCTGATTACTTTGATTCTAGTGACTGATTGGTTTTATTTAATTCCAGGACCAGAAAAAGCTTAAAGGATTGTAAGAACAGAGAAAAGGAGGATTTCAGGAAAAACAAAATACAAAATAAAACTATTTTTTTTAAAAACTCACTCTGTCAAGAACTTTATTGAATTTTGATGAGTCATTTAATTTCTCACCACCTTAATTTCATTGTCAGACATACACACAACTGATAATTCTCAAAAAATGGGAAAGGACTTGTATGTAGAAAACTATTTAGAGCAGCTCTTTTTATGATGCAAAGAATTGGAAATTGAGGGGATGCCCATCAATTAAGGAATGGCTGAACAAGTGTGGTACATTACTGCAATGGAATATTATTGTGCTATAAGAAATGATGAGTGGGATGGCTTCAAAAAGCCTGAAAAGGCTTACATGAACCAATGCAAAGTGAACAAAACCAACAGAATATTGTCTGCAATAACAGCAATATCATACAATGATCAACTGTGAATGACCTTGCTATTCTCAGTAATACAATGATCCAAGACAATTCCAAAGGACTCATAATGAAAAATACTATCCCTTCAGAGAAAGAACTGATGAAGTCTGGTTGCAGATTAAAGTATGATATATTTTACTTTATTTTTTTCATGGTTTTTTGGTCTGTTTTCTTTCATAACATAACTAATATAGACATATGTTTTGCCTCATTGCACATGTATAACATATATCAAATTACTTATCATCTCAGGAAGGGGAGAGGGAAAGGAGAGAATTTAGAGCTCAAAATTTTTTTTAAATGTTAAAAATTGTTTTTATATGCAATTGGAAAAAATTAAATATTATTTTTAAAATAATTACATTTTTAAATGTTGAGAATATTTCTCTATATTTCTCTTTTGATCATAAGTGCAAGATTTGAAGGGGTAGGATCAGGGGGCACCCTCAATTCACAATCATTGAAAAGATATTCCCAGAAGACTATTACCACAAGTTCAAGCAAGGTACTCTGTAGGTCCGCACACCTAAAAGCTCATAAGTTCCATCAATAGTCATCCAAAATACATAAATAGCTCAAAACAAAGATATTTGCTAGAATACCCTAGTAAGAAGTGTTATTGGAGAAATATCTCCTGAGGTCATGTGATAGAAACTCCTGCCAAATATATGTATATATATATTAACACAATGATGAAATTATAGAGGTGAAAACCGAGGAAGATGATGATGATGATGATGATGATGATGATAATTTTTTTTCTCAAGCATAGGTTCCAGCCTCAGAGAAAACAATGAGGATTTGAACAAGGATTCATATAGGTAAAATTATATCAGAGTAACAGAGAAATAATTCTTTTATGTATTGTAATCTTGTACATTTCTCTTAAGCCATAAAAGTTAAAGAGAAGATGTATCTATAATCCCACATTTCCTTCAATGTCATAAAAGATGAACAAACTTAGTTAAACAAAGTCATAATAAGGAAATAAACTTCAAACATAAGATAAACTAAAACAGGTTATAAATTAAACTGCAATGAAAGGTTTCACAAATAGGTTGACTGAGGAGGAGGATTCATGTGTCACCAAGGAGTCAAGGCTGGTTGAGATTCTTCCTCTAGTTTCTTATCTAATGAATGCTTAAGGCTTTTAAGTAAATTTTTATATGCCATAGAATAGCTTAACCTTAAAAGGTACTAGTAGCTGCACAAGAAATTAAATTAAATACCAATTTAATTTAATAGCACTTTAAGGTTTGCAAAACACTCTATGATGAATGGAGAAGATAGAATATAATAAAATATTAAATTGTATGTTATAATCAGAGAATAAGAGAGTACCTAGAATGCTCTCCTTCCTCATCTCCATCTCTTAACATCCCTAATTACCTTCAAAATTCAACTCAAATGCCACCTCCTACTTCTTGAGAACTTTTCTTAATCCCCAGTCTCTAAGACAGGACTCCTCCAAAAAAATTACTTAATATTTATTTTGTACATTTGTATATGTTATCTCTCCCAATAGAATGTAAGCTCCTGCAGGCATTTTTCATTTTTATACTTCTATCTCCTGTACCTAAAACAGTGCCTGGAAGATAATAGAACTTTTTACAAATATTTACTAATTGGTCTATCGATATGTAAGCTGCTAATTATTCAGTATGTTTAAAAAGTGCAAACCAAGTTTGAACAGGCTAAGATTGGGACCAGGAAAGGTTTCACAGAGTAGGAAGCTTGTGGTTTGAAGTAAGGGTTAAACAGAGTTAAGAGATCCTTCCATAGCTCATTTAGGGTAGCATTCTCCTAGTTTCCTGGTGGGTTGTTCCTACCTGATTATATTGTATTTAATGTGATATTAAAATTAATCAAATATCATTTCTGAAAGGGCTTATAATTCCTTGTAAAGGGCAGATATAATATATAGCCAAAGACAGAGTCACAGAATTGTTGCCCAATTAATTTTAAACACAAAACTAACAGCTTAAAATTAATCCTCTAACTAATGACTGATCAGGGCTTCTCTGGAAATAATAGGGAAATATGAGCACAATGAGGCAGTGAAAAAGTTAAAAAATCCCTGCTGCATTTTGGCAACTTTCAAGTAAAAGGAACAAGAAGATCCCCTAAAGGGCTATTAGAATAATTTAAATTTGAGCTCACTAAAGCGTGTACTAATGTTTTAACAGCTGGGGTGGTTAAAGATTCTTCTGGTTAAGCAATATTAAATAGCTGACAACAAGCAGGCCAGGTGAGAAAGACTCAGAGTTAAAGACAACAGTCAGTAGTACAAGCAACACCTTGAGTCCACAAGGGTCTGTTTAACTGGGAACTGTACACAGTCTCATAAAAATGAGTGTGACTAGAATTGGCTTTCATAATTTAACATGAGCCAATTTTATCCATCATTGAAAGCTCACCATGCAGACTGAGACCACACTAAGCAATAATTTAGACTATTGTAAGAATCCAGAAAAGAAATGCCTATACTTAACAGCAGCAACACCAATGAATGCTGGGTTAATGATGGTAGGCTGTAAGCAGTGTCTTGTACCAAAGGAGTATTAGGGCAGTAACTACATGATGCAAGTGAAAATGGAGATTTGTCGATCATATGGTTCATTGGTTCTATATAGACAAATGAGTTGGAAAATTCAGAATCAGATTTTGGAACCTGCATTGTTAGACCCTTTTCTTCCTCCTCCTTTTATGCAACTATGCACCCTAGTGGGGTCATTAGTTTGTTCCTTCATTCATTCAACAATTGTTTCCTGCAAACCTATTACGGACAAGACACAGCACTAGGTGAGATAGGGAATTCAAAGCTCAGAGTACCTGTATAACTATCACAAGGCAGACTGTGTTATGTGTCACAAAAGAGTATGCTACAAAGATTGTCTTGTATTTATTTGTATATGGTATAAGCCTTAAAAGAATTTAAGCTCCTTAAGAGCTGTTTCAATAATCCAGCTAGCAGCTTCTGTTGGGGTATAAGATGCACCCACAGCCAGCACCCAGAAAGCTGCCAAAGCACAGGTTCTTTTGATCTGCTTAACTAAGAAAAGCAAGGTGAAAGGGTTTGACAAGCTTCCTTTAATTCAGCATACAAATATCATTCACTTAGTTCAGGGGAAAAAGCCAGCACCCTGAACTTCAGAGCAAATTACAAACAAAGTGCAAACATCAACAGACAGACCCAATACAGATTCATAGTTACCTACATGTAGGTTCAGCCTGGGAGCTCAGAACAAGGTCTGGCCCAGAGTCACACGCACCACCACTGCTGCGGGAATGAGCTCCAAGGAAGAGGAGGCTAACCCCTGTGGTTTTATATCTTTGTCAGCAACGTGACCTAAAATCGTCACAAAGAGGCAACTTAAACCCACATGGTCTAAGAGTCTCTGCTGTCCCAGACATGTAAACTAGGCCCTCCCTGGAGTTAGCCCCACCTTGGGCCCCACCTTAGTTGCCGATCCACACCCACATAGGTTTTACACCTAATAGGGATTTGGGCCTGGCGCTTAGCACTTAGTAAGACTCAATGAAATAAACTGAATTACTCAAAGGAAACAAAAGCCAAACTCTTCAAGGGCACTTGTTGAACTAAGTGCTAAGGAGCCCATTTTGCTTACCAACACAAGAGCAGAGAATTTTTTTGTCTTTATAGCCTCTGCACTTAATATATAATCATTGACTAGAATCAAATATAGAAGAGAGACAGTTTACTTCTGGCTATTTATTCAAAGTCCATATTTTTCTTATATATTCTTCTTACCCTTTCTGAAGGGTAAGCCAGCAGTGTCATGGATTTTTTAATGGATATGTTGTCTTGTTTCTAAGGCTGATTAAAAATAGATTTTCACTTATTAAAGTAGGAACCATCTCAATAATTCTGATATGGAAGGTCAACCTAACCCAGAAACTTAACCTCTTAAGAGAACAGTAACAGGTAGATAGGGCACTGGCCATGGAGTCAGAAGACCTTGGTTCAAATCCTACTTCACATGCTTACTAGCTACGTAAGCCTGGGAAAGTCATTTAAAATCTTTGGACTGTACTTTCCTTATCTGTGGAATGAGGAGGTTGGACTCAATGTCTTCTGAGGATCCTTCTAGCCATAAATCTGTGATTCTCTGACTCCAGACGTCCATTTCGGCTTCATATTACACAGAGATGCAAAGGCAGAACAGGCTCACCCTTATGCCTAGTCCTCTGGCACTATTTATTCCTCTGTAAATCTAAACATGACATATGAGTATGGTCCAGGCCCAGGGTGCAAATCACAGTTCTGTCACTTAACTATGTGATATTGAGCAAATCATTTGTGTGAGTTTCATCTTCTTCATCTATAAAATGTTGAGTTGAACTAGATGACCTCCCGGTTCCCTTCTGACACTAAATCTTTCCTCTTAAATACATTATTACTTGTAAATATTTCTTATTATTGTTGTTTTTAACTTCATTCTCATATTTTAATGACATTCAGTTAAAATCGTCCTGGGACAAGTCACTATTCTGCTATCATTCTTTGGCATTAATATTCTATAGACTATTATACAGGTAAATAAATATAAATAAAATAAATTTTTCTTTGTTATTCATTTGTTTCCAACTCTCTGTGACCCCACTTGTGGTTTTCTTGGCAAAGATACTGGAGTATTTTGCCATCTCCTTCTCCAGACCATTTTACAGATGAGGAAACTGAGGCAAATAAGGTTAAATTATTTGTCCACAGTTACGCAGCTAGTGTCTGAGGCCAGATTTCAATTCAGGAATATGAGTCTTCCTGACTCCAGGCAGCACTCTATCCACCGTGCCACCTGGCTACCAAGATAAAGTAATTGCTTTTCCTAATTGAATAAAAGTATTAAGATGTAAGTTCACCTTCTGTTGCTCCTATGAACATTTACCAATTGAAGAATGACTCTTACATAATTTAATCAATTCCTGATATACCTTGGATAGCAGGATTTTATCAATAGTCATTTATTGCCTACTATATGCCAAGTGCTGGACACATAAACATGAAAAAATACAATCCCTGCCCTCAAGGAACTTACAGTCTAATAGAAGATAACATACGAAAGGAAGCTAAAAGCTAAAAAATAAAGCTAGGAAAGAAGTCAAAGAAGTCCCAAATGAGTACAGTCTTGTGAGAAATAAGAAGTTTGAATAGGTATCAGAAAAAAATACTGCAAATATTTCCCCCAGTTAATGGTTTCTCCTCTGTCAGAAGCAGGACTAATGTCAACATGCTCTTAGTTTAGGTTTGATGTTAGGACAAAATGTGGTACTGATAAGTCATTGAACAGTTAGCAAAGAGAGGTTTACTTTGTCCAAATATAAGAAAGACATACAAGGAAATTGTGATATTTAGCTTCTCTGAACATAGCTCCCCTCAATCTCCATGTGACTGGTCAACATGGCAGAGTATCAGGACTTGTATAATGACAGAATATAATAACTTATATTGTCTTCAGAAATCCAATTAATCTGAGGGGGCCCAACCTCACCTGGGTAGGATTTTTTTAATGTCCTTAGGTATCCAGGAAAAAGTATCAGAGAAACAAGGACCAATCAGGGTCTTGGTGACTGCTATGTCTCTTGTATAAGGAAAACTATTCCTTGCCACAAAAGAGAAGGAAGAAGCCTTACATATGTTACAGAGGAAAGGGGAGAAGAATGGACCTACCCCATGTTGTGGGGAAATACTTGTAGACGTTAGTCCTATCATAGCTTCTAATTTTAACTATATCCTTTTTATCATGTGTGATCCTTTCTATCATTTGAACTCTTCCTCATCCATATTTGCAAAAAGCTTTTACTTCTTTGCTCGATAAATTTGATTTACAATGTGACCTTTTATATGTCTAGGTCACGTATCCATTTGGAGTTTATTGTGGTATATTGTATGAGATCTTGCTCTAAACTTAATTTCTGCCAGACTGCTTTCCAATTTTCTCATTAGTTTTTTGTCCAATAGAATGTCCTTACCCTAGTAGCTGGGGTCTTTGAATTTATTGAATACTGTTACTATGATCATTTACTTTCATAGGTAATATAAATAATCTCATACACTTGTCAACTTTTCTGATTTTTAGCCTATACCAAATACTTTTGATGACTACCACTTTATAGTAAAGTTTAAAACTAAGTACTGTTAAGCCCCATTCTTTCTCACTTTTTCTTTAATAAGTTCCCTTAAGAATCTAGACCTTTTGTTCCCCTAACTGATTTTTATATATTCCTAGTTCTCTAAAGTAATTCTTTGGTACCTTGACTGTTGTGGAACTGAATAAGCAAAATAATTAGGTAGCATTACTTTGTTTAATTATATTGTCACATTCCAAGGCAGCTGAAGTTTTAAGAGAATCTGTAAGAAAACAAGTTCATACTTTGAAAACATTGTATTGGAACAAAAAGGGAAAGCAGAACTCAAACAACAGACATAAAAATGCTTTTTTTGTTTTTAATGGAAAAGGAGACTGAATAATTTCACAACTTAACTGTTGCATGAAAGTAGCCAGAGGCCCTATATTATAAGCATGAGGTGACCAAAGAAAGTGATGAGAGATTTAACTCTGAAAGCCAGAGGCAGCAGCATTTATAAACCAAACCGACTCCCCAAATTTAGCTTGTGCTTCCAAATTGAAAATTACTCACCTTACAAAGAAGATGGGGAAGGTCGACTGCCTAGCTTAAGGAGTAATGATTTTCACCCCACCAAAAAAATCAGCTCTCTCCCATCACCCTGATTCCTGACCTGACATCGATTACAGTTCAAATTAATTTCCCCTGCAACTTCTCCCCCAATCCCTTTGCAAACCCAGTAAACATCATGTCTCCTCAGTCACAAAATACTTCAGCAAGAGTGCGTGACTCCATCAGGGCTTAATAACCTTTCTCCCAGCAAGAATAATAGAATGGTGGCCTTCTCGGGCTGCTTCCATCAATTTCTATTAAACTTATCCTTCAAAGCTGTCAAGCAACTCAATTCTACATCCACCAATGGGGAGCTCTAGCAGATGTGAAGAAGGAGGGGGCAGGGGCGAGAGGTGAGAGAACCTGGGAGCTATGGGAGTGGCTGACTCAGGGGGAGGGGCCTCACCAATGTGACCTGTATGTAGCCACTGCAATCATGGAAACGCCACTTAATCTCACCAAAGCTATTAGGAGATACATTTCCAGGTCGCATCTAGCTCGCTCAGAAAGATAACTGCCTTCCAGACTTCAATATACCTTGAGAGAATTAGATTTTTTAAGCTAGGGATTGAATTCCCCCCCCCCCCCATTTCTTCATTGTAACCGGTGCCTCATGCAAGCAATTTTGTTTTTCAGTGTACTGATGGAAAATGACCTGGTGCTAAGTATGCCACAGGCAGGACAGCTTCCATCTAGAAAACTGTTTGAGGGTTCAGCTTTATTTAACTAGTTGCTTGATTATTTCCACCAAAAGAGAGGCTGGAACAGAACCTAATCAGAGGAACTATAAAAATTAAATGTTCTTTATAGTTTCCCTGAAGTAGGCCCGAGTGAGTAAAAGATACAGCCCCTCCTCCCCCACAGAGCTAAATTGCCCAGATGCAACTCAGCTGATTATAATTGTTCCTTCAGGTGTCCAGAGAGCATGCTTGATTCTCAAGCAGTCAAATATGGTCTCAAGGTTAGTGGAGTTAACACAAGTCAAATTTGCCAGTTTCATTATGAAAAGGCAAACGCCATACTTGTTGAATTGGACAATTAAAAAACAACAAATTGGGAGAACACCCAACTTTTTTTCATTGACACCCTTGGGTACCAAGTGGATTTTGAGACACTAAGACATGAAAGGGAACTGAGGAAATAACAAAATTAGATAATAATAGGTCCATAACTTTATAGAACTTGCAGTCTACTAGGGGAATAGTAACAGGCTCAGGACATAGACAATATTATACAATATCATACAATAAACAAATTAGAGGACAGGCAAAACAGCCACCACCATCCTTACCTAATGAAGAGGGATCAGACAGAGGCAGGATTTGAGTTTCATATGAAGAAGTATCAGGGCCTAATGGAGAGCTGGCTTTGGAATCAGAGAGATCTGGGTTTAAGTCCCACCTATGACACATACCTGCTATGTGATTTCTAGATGAGTCACTTAACCTCTCAGTGTCCTAGGCAACTCTCTAAGAGCTTTTTTTTTATTTGTAGGGCAGGTGATGATCTGCTTTGGTAAAGAGAGGTTTGCCAACAGGGGCTATCTACATGAATGAAATTACAAATGTTTCCACACAAGACTCCCTCAAAAAACAAATAAATAAACAAAGGATGTATAAGAATTCAACACGAAGGGAAAAAGGGGTGTCCCAGGCATAGGGCTCAGCATAAGCAAATACTAAGGATCATATAAGGTGTATTCAAGGGCCAGTTTGATAAGAGTATAGAGTGTACGGAAAGATGTAATATATGCTAAGGCTAGGTAGTTAGGAAAAATTGTGGAGAACTTTCAATCTCAAATGAAAGAATATAAGCATTATTCAGTAGACAATATGGAACCACTTGCAGTTTTGATTTTTTTGTTGTTGCTGTTTTGGGGTTGTTGTTGCTTAACAGACATGTGACAGTACCAGATCTGAGTGTAAGAAAAATGATTCTAACAGTGTTAAGAAGGAGAAATTAAAGGGGGGAAGAGCATGGAGACAGAACTGTCAGGAAGAAACAGTCCAAGCAGGTGGTAATTGGGGTCTGTACTAGGATGGCTTCTATAGAAATAGAGAGGGCTGATACAAGAGATATTGCAAAAGTGGAATCAATAGGGCTTGGTAACTGATTGGCTATGAGAGATGAGGGAGACAAAAGTCAGATAAAACCCCAAGGTTTCTAATATGAGAACAAGATGAATGATGGTACAAATATTCTGAAATAACCTAATGTAATTTAGCACTTAATTGCTCCTGGTGTCTCTCTAGATAGATAAGTGTGGTCTTGTAGGAAAATCACAGGACTGAGAGACAATAAAACTGATTTTAATCTCAGTCTGACCTCTATGATTTTGTGAAGATTAACTAATAGTAAAAATAAAATTTAACATTCATATATATTTTTTAAGGTTTGCAAAAACACTTTATATATATTATCTCATTTGATCCCAAAAGAAAACAATATAGAATCTTATTTCTGGAAGGGACCTCACTGTGCCAACTGCCTCAGTTTACTGATGGGGAAGGGGAAGGCTGGATACATAAATTACTTGGCAAGGCCATATGGCTAGTTTATAATAAATCCAAGACCACAGCCTAGGTTTCACAAATCCCACTTGGCACTCTGATTATTTATCTTACACTACTTTGTTCTAAACCAAGCCTCCAACCCTAGCCAAAATTGAGAAGTAGGTAAAATTTTTCCTTGGTGTCCCAGACTCCAAATTTTGTTCCCCTTACTTGACTCTGTATAGTCCTTTTCCAATCTCACTTGCTGATTTCATGTTTTCTTTACATTACAAAGAGCTCCGGACCTGAAATTAGGAAGACCTTAGTTTGAATCCTACCCCAGATATTTACTAGCTATTTATTTGACTCTGAGAAAATCAATAAATTTCTTTATGCCTATTTCTTCATCTGTAAAGAGGGAATAATTTTGACACCTACCTGACAGGATAATTTTGAAGATTTGATGATATAATGTATATATAAAATCTTTGTAAAGAAAGTTTAAAACACTATACATAAAAGCTGTTATCATCATCATTAGAATTCATCTCATTCTCATCTTTTTAGATGGAGTTAAAACAATCCTGAGACAAACTGTTATCCTGTTAATAATCTTATGTATTTAATGTACTTATAGACTACTCTGTAGATGATTAGAATCATTGCTTTTTAATTTTTTTAAAAAGCCTATATGCTAATGGATATAAGCTTCTATAAATTCACTGAAAACATCTTCCAGAAAGCTCCAATATCAACCTAGTGATTTTCCTAAAGCACACGTCTAATTATGTCACTCTCCTACTCAATAAATTCCACTGCCTCCAGGATTGTAATGGTAATTTAAATTTGATTGATTTAAATTCCCACCCATTAATAGGCCCATGTGATCTGCTTATGTCACAGGAAGCCTAAGTCACATGGGGTGGGAGGACCTTGCTGAACAAAAGGAACTGGAAGGATGGAGCAGGAAATTCACAGAGTGGTTAGAGGGGAGGGAGAGAGCAGACGTGTCCTAGTTGTGCTGTGAGTGTGTTTTTTGGTGGCAAGGCCCCAGCAAAGGTCGAGGGAGTTACAGAAGGCAATAGTTCTCTGCTGTGATGATGAGTATTAATTTCTTTGCTGCTAGGATGGATTGGGCTTATTGGTTTGGGGATCTGATTCTCTGGTGTCTGAAGAAACGGTTTACTTCTCCCTTCTATATGGAGAGTCTCTTATATTTTGCAATACAGAACTACATAGGCATATTGACAATTATCATTTCTATTGCAATTATCAACTTGCTAATACAAGGATCAAATACAAATTGCCCCAACCGGCATTCGAAGCCCTTAATAACCTAACTCCCTCCTACTTTTCCAGTCTTCTTACATCTTATTCCCCATCATGTATTCTTCCCAGTGACAGTGACCTCCTGGCCATTCCCTACACAAAACAGTCCATCTCTCAGGTCCAGGCATTGTCTCTGGCTTTCCCCCGTGTTTGGAATACTCTCCCTTCTCATCTCCACCTACTGACTTTTTCAGGTCAGTTATTTTTCGGCCACGTCCAACTCTTCATGACCCCATTCAGGATTTTCTTGGCAAAGAAAGATACTGGAGTGGTTTGCCATCTCCTTCTCCAGCTTATCTTACAGATGAGGCGACTGAGGCAAATAGTGTTAAGTGGCTTGCCTGGGGTCACACAGCTAGGAAGTATCTGAGGCCAGATTTGAGCTCAGGAAGATGAGCATTCCTGATTCCAGGCCTGGCACTCTATCCACTGTGCCACCTGGTACTTAAGAGTAAGTGCCAACTAAATCTCATGATTTACTGGAAATCTTCCCCAATTCCTCTTAATTCTAGTTCCTTCACCTTGTCTATTATTTTCTATATATCCTTGTAAAGGATAGCTTGCTTTGTATATATTTTTCCTGCATGTCTCTGCCATTAGATTGTAAGCCTCTTGAGAGCAGGGACTGTCTTTTGTTTCTTTTTGTATCCCCAGCACATAGCACAGGGCCTGGCACATAATAGTCACTTAATAAATGTTTATTGATTGATTAATTGGACAATGGAGATGAAATTGATGTCATCTTTTCCCCATATTACTTTTATTTGTTCTGATAGATCTCTGTATGTTCTATGTAGCTTGAAAACTGTAAGCATTTAGTATGAAATTTGCCAAAATTTTTATCCTCATATTTTCATGTATCAAAGTTAGTTCTAGGTAATTGTGGGTGACAATTCCACCTGTGAGAATGCTCTAGTTTCAGTAATTTATTAGTTGAATTCTCAAAGATTTTGAATTCTGCCTTTATAGTCTAAGGAGTTTATTGACTGTTATTGTGTAAAAGAGAGCTTCTCATGTGTAATTCTAGCCACCAGACCATAGCCATTACCATCATGATCATCACCACTATCACTATCATCATTGTCATTATCATTGTAATCCTCCTCTTTTTCTTTTAGTTTCTTTTTATATCTATTTATTGTTTCTTAATATTTTTACATGACTGACAGGCTTCCTTTTTCAGTCACATACATATTCAATTTGTGATGATGGCAAAAAAATCAAATTAGATATAGGTCAATTTCTCGATCAGTTTGTTAATTCATTTGTAGTCAGTCAGAGAATGCCTATTTCAAGTACTAACAGTTAAAATAATATTTGTAGATGGTCTAAGGCTTACTAAGCTTTACCCCAAATGGAAGCAGATAGGTGGTACAATGCATGCAATGCTAGGCCTAGAGTCAGGAAGACCTGAGTTCAAATCAGGCTTTGGCCACTTACTATGACCCTGGCAAGTCACTTAACCTCTGCTTGCCTCAGTTTTCTCAACTGTAAAATGAGGATTATAATAGCACCTACTTCCCAGAATTGTTTTAACAATCAAATGAGATTATATTTGTAAAGTACTTAGCACACACAGTGGGAGCTTAATAAATGCTTATATCCTTCATTTGTTCCCAAAAAAGAGATATAAGAAAGCATGCCACCTGTCAGATCATTTAGCTTATTGTTTTTCTTTGAAAGACCTAAGGTTGAGGGTCAGGATAGGGGGGAAGTTTCCAGAATAATTGTAATGTAAAAAATAATAATAATAAAAGGTATCAATAAACCTTCATAAGAAGAAAACAAAATCCAAATGTCACTTCCCTGACATAATAAAGAATTAATGCAAGACTTTTTTTTTAATTCTGAACTTTACAATCAAATAAAATTTACATTTCTATAAACAAAGTAGAAGAGGAAAAACTCATTTTATATGAAATTGTGAATCTCTATTAAATAAATGCAAATTGTTTTTCTTCTACAACATATAACCTTCAAAGTTGTCCTGCTTGTCTATGTTTTCTTCTGACCTTTCTTCTGTTTTCTTCTATGAATTTTTAAATGCTTCAGTGACCATTTTTTTCTTTTTATACCTTTTTCAACCATTTACCATTTGATGGGCAACCACTTAAGCCGCCAGTTTTTCACTTTAACAAAAAGTGTTGCAATAAACATTCTTGTACATATGGGTATTTTTCTTCTTTCCTCTTTCTTTGATCTTTTTTGGGGTATAGACTTAGTAGAAACATCAAAGGTACACAGTTACAATTGCCTTCCAGAATAGTTGCACCAATTCATATCTCCTCCAGAGGTTCATCAATATGTCTGTTTTCCCACATCCCCCCCAGTAACATTTGTCATTTTCCTTTTTTGTCAATTTTCCAATCTCGTGTGTGAGATGGAACCACAGAGTTGTTTTAATGTGCATTTCTCTAATTGTTAGTGATGTGAAGCATTTTTTAAACATGGATTTTAATAACTTAGATTTTTTTCCTTAGAGAACTTGCCTGTTCACATCTTTTCATCACTTATCTATTGGGGAATGACTCTTGTTCTTATAATTTTGAATTAGTTTCTTAAAGATCTTGGATATCAGGATATATCAGAGAAGCATGCTCTAAATTTTTTCCCACCAAATAACTCTTTCTCTTCTATTTTAAAGGCATTAAGTTTTTTTATACAAAAACTTATAATGTTATATAAACAAAATTGTTAATTTTATCTTCTTTGATCCTCTCAATTACTACTTTGGTCAAAATTTTTCTCCAGTTTAGGGCTGTAAAATATATTTCCTGCTTTGTTCCCCTAAAGTGACTTTTTACATTTTTTATATCCATCTGGAACTTATCTTGGTCTATATGTGAAGTGTCAGTCTAAATCTGATTTCTGACAAGCTTCCTTCTAGTTTTCCCAGCAATTTTTGGCAAATGGTGTGTCCTTATCCCAGTAATTGAAGCCTTTATATTTATTAAGCTCTATGTTACTATTTTGTATGAATCTGTATGTTGTGTACTTAATTTGTTTGACTAAACAACTGTTCTATTTTTTAACTGATCCCTAAAAGTTTTGATGATTGTTTGTTACATGGTTTGATATCTTGTATTACTAGGTGTCCTTTCCTATTTTTTTCATCATTTTCCTTTATATTTTTGACCTTTTGTCCTTGCAGTTGAATTTTTACATGTTTCAGTCATTTTTGGTTATGTCTGGCTTTTCATCACCCCATTTGGGGTTTTCTTGGCAAAGATACTGGAGTGGTTCCCATTTCCTTCTCCAGCTCATTTTACAAATGAGGAACTGAGGCAAACAGGGTTAAGTGACTTGCCAAGGGTCACACAGCAATTAAGTATCTGAGGACATGTTTGAACTCAGGAAGATGAGTTTTCCTGCTTCCAGGTCTGGTGCTCTATCTACTGAACCACATAGATATTATTTATCTAATTTGCTACAATTTTTAGAAGTTTGATTATTATGTCCCTGAAATACTTTAGATAGTAGATTAGTATATCCAAATCATGAGCAATTAATATCTCTCCATTATTTACAGCTGTCTTTATTTCTGTAAAGAGTGCTTTCTAGTTGTATTAATAAAGATCCTATGTGTGCCTTGGTAGGTGGATTCCCAAATATTTTGCATATAATTAACTTTTTATGTAACTTCTCTATTTCTTTTTATTAGACTTTGTAATATACAGGAAAGACTAGAGATGTATGAATTTATTTTGTATCCTGCTATTTTGCTGAAGTTATAAATTGTTTCAATTAATTTTTAGTTTATTCCCTAAGATTCTCTAAGCAGACCACCATATCATCTGCAAAAAGAGATCGTTTTGTTCCCACTTTGCCTATGGTTATCTTTTTAATTTCTCTTTCTTTTCTTATTACTATCCCTGGCATTTCTAGCACTTTATGTAAAAAATAGTAGTGATAATAAACATCTCTGCTTTTTCCTCTGAATATATTTGAAAGGTCCCTAGTTTATTTCCATTGTATATAATTCTTACTCTTGGCTTAGATAGATATTTACCCTATTAAGAAAGGATTTATTTATTTGTATCCTTTTCAGTGTTTTCAACCAAAATTGGTTGTATTTTGTCGAAAATTTTCTCTGCATGTATTGATAAAAGTGATTATGTAGAGTATATGTATATTATAAATTACATATATTATATATTACCATGAATATGGTATATTATCTTTGCTGTTTTCCTAATTGAAACAAACTCATGCACTCATGGTGTAAATCCAACCCCATAATAACATGCAATCTTTTTTATATTTTGCTGTGCCCTCTTTCTGGTATTTTTGAAAACTTTTTGTAGTGATACTCATTAGAGACATTGATTCACAGTTTCCTTTCTCTGTGTTTTTGCAGTTTGCGCAATTAAGCATTCTTTGAATTTTTGCTAGAATTCACTTATAAATATAACTAGGTGGCACAGTGGATAGAGCACTGGGCTTGGAAACAGGAAGACTCATCTTCCTGAGTTCAAATCCAGCCTCAGACACTTAGTAGCTATGTGACCCTGGGCAAGTCACTTAACCTTGCTTACCTCAGTTCCTCATCTGTAAAATGAGCTAGAAAAAGAAATGGAAAACAACTCTGGTATCTCTGCCAAGCAAACACCAAATGGGGTCATAGAGTTGGACACAACCGAAGGGGGAAAAACCACCAACAACTCATAAATACATCAATTCCTTAGCTTTTTGACTTTGAAAGACCATTGATGGCTTCTTCAAATTCTTTTTCTTTGAGATTAGATTATTTAAATTCTATTTTTCTTGATCTGTTCGTCTGAGTATTTTCATTTTTTATAGATATTCACCCATTTAACTTAAGTTGTTGGTTTTGCTATATAATTTGGTAAAAGAGTTACATGGAGTTATGATTGTTAATTGTATATTTTCTCTTCACCCTATCTTGTACTTTTTTTCTCTCTTTTTATAATTTCTTGACTTCTCATAAAGTCATTAGCTTCCATTTGCTCAATTCTAATTTTTAATGAATTATTTTCTTCAGTGAGCTTTTGGACCTTTTCCATTTGGCCACTTCTGCTTTTTGAGGCATTCTACTCATTGGCTTTTTGGACCTCTTTTGCCATTTGGGTTAGTCTATTTTTTAAGGTGTTATTTTCTTCAGTATTTTTGGGCTCTCCTTTAGCAAACTGTGGGCTCATTTTTCATTATTTTCTTGCATAATTCTCTTTTTTCTTCCCAATTTTTCCTCTGCTTCTCTTTTTTTATTTTCAAAATTCTTTTTGAGCTCTTCCATTGCCTGAGACCAATTCATATTTTTCTTGGAGGCTTTGGATGTAGGATCTTTGACATTGTTGTCTTCTTCTGGTTGTATATTTTGATCTTCTTTGTCACCAAAGTAAGATTCTATAGTCTGATTTTTTCTCACTGCTCATTATCCCAACCAATTACTTGACTTTTTAACTCTTTTGTTAAGGTAGGTCTCTGCTTCCAGTGTGGTGGGGATACTGTCCCAAGCCTCAGGGGATTTGTGCAGCTGTTTTCAGAGATATTTCTAGGGACCTGTATATTTTCAGTTCTTCCAAGGTGGTATGATCAAAGGAGAGAAGTTTGCTTCTCTCCTGGCCTGTACTCTGGTCTGTAAGTGACCACAAACATTCTTTCCTGCCTTGGAACTGTGAGGAGGATTCCCTCTCCACTGCTGCCACAAGCTCTACCACGCCAGTGCTCCTCCTCACCCCAGGACCACCACCTGGGACTGCTACCCAGGTCCAAGCACAGGCAAAGCAAGAGAATCCTGCCTCAGCACCAACAAAGAGATCCCTGCAATCTCCTTCTGATCAGTAACTCAATTCCCCCCACCGTCTGTGGACTGAGAGCACCAGAAACAGCTACCACTCTAGCAACTGCCACAGGCACCCCAGGACTGGCTGCACTACGCTCCTTTCTCACCAAGGTCAAACTTTTCCTACTGACCTTCTAAGTTTCCTTTGGCATTTGTGGGTTGAGAAGTCTTGGAACTGTGACAGCTGCCAGTGATTCAGTCCCCTGAGGCCTGCTCTGGGTTTGCTGGAGCCCAGCACACTTTGCCCTGGACTGTGCTCCTCTTTCAGCCTGGTTGGTGCAACAGATCTTTCTTGTTGATCTTCCAGTTGTCTTAGGCTGGAAATTTGTTTCACTCTGTCATTCTAGGGGTTCTGCTGCTCTAGAATTTGTTTAGAGTCATTTTATAGGTATTTGGACGGGTTTGGGGAGAGAACTCAAGCAAGTCCCTGTTTTTATTGCACCATCTTAGGTCTACCCCATTTTTTCTCTTTTTGCCTCTTATATTCCCCTTTATAAAGAAAAAGGCGACAGTGATAGAATATCATCAGTGGCATAGACTTGATGCAATCACCTTTTACTCTATTGCCCTTCTTCTCTACCCTTTACCCAGCCCAAAGATTTCTTTTCATTTCTTCCTTTTCTTTTAATTCACCTTCATGATTCACTCTTCAAATTTGAAATTTGTTTTGCTTTTGCCTAATTTCTCCTTGAATCTATCCTCCTTTTTAACCTCCCCCTTCCCCTATTCACATCTATTTCCATATTAAGCTATATTAATTTCAATACCAAACATTTTGTGTGTGTTTGTGTGAATGAGTGTTTTCAAATCTTTTTCTGGTTTAAATGAAGTAGAGTTCATGAATAGTCCATCTTCTCCATTCCTTCCTGATTTTTCTGTATTATCTTCTCACTTGTCCCATTTATGTGGATTTCACTGCCTTCTTTCATCTTTCTTCCCTTATACATTTCTTTTTCATTCCCTTTTCTTTCTTAATCATCTCTCTTTGGCCTGTTTCCTAAATCAGTTGTTTTTTATAGAAGTCATATTACATTTCTGTTGTTGTTGTTGTGTGTGTGTTTTTTTTTAGCTTTCCAATTTTGTCTTATTATTTCTTCTGTTATTAAAGATTAATAGATTTCTGTTTGGTCTCCTATCGTCTAGGAATCTGTTACTTGGGCAAGGTTTTGTACCTCTTTTATGAAGCTATTTATTCTTTTTCTTAGTTTTTCCTGCTAGAGCTCTTATTTCATTTATAGTATTTTAATCCTTGCTTCATTTCTTCTAAGAAGTCCAGTAAAGTTGTAACAAAGCTATATTTTTGTTTGAGAGGTTTGCGGGTTTTTTTGGCAGATATTGTGGTAATTCTCTTCCTTTGAATTTGTGTCTTGGGTGTTCTGGCTTCATCATATTCCTTTGTCATTGTATTTTCTTCTGTTTACTCATTTTTCCAACCTCACTTCTTGAATCAGAGCCAAGCTCTTCTTACTTCTGGAAAGAATTATGAATCATTTTTGTCCTGATGGGTATTATTAGGGGTTCTGCTACTCTTTTTCTCAATATACCAAACATTGTATTCTTCAGGAACCTTAGGGGTAGCTCATGAACTATGCCAATACAGTCTGACCACTGTGTTCCTTTTCAGAGTAGGTTCCTGATTTCCAGTCCAAGACCAGAGAGACATAACTTCAAAATCCAAGTGTCTCTGCCTTACCCCAGTTCATAATCCTGGATCCCTGCCCCAAGTACCCTGCTGCAAGCTTCAGATCTTCCTAGATTACTCAAGGTCTGTATTCTGGAAGGCTTCTAGGTTTTCTAACTATACCCTTCCTCTGGAGCCTACAAGTTTCTGGCTGTCTCTTTATATGGAGCGGAAGTGGAAAAAAACTATTTACTGTACTTTCATTTGGGATTTCCTGGCAATTACTCTATCATGTATTCTTTTTTTTAATCTTTGAGTAGTTGCGTGAGATAGCTGGGCTATTCTGTTCCCATTTACTCTGCCAACTTCAGGAAGTATCTCTACAGACTTCAGTGGGACTTATATAGTATGAGCTAGCTTAATTGTTGAAGTTAATTTTGTAGTCTCAATCATTTTCTATACCTTGACTTCAAAAAAAAAAGTATAGCAGAAACTACATCTAAAGTTTTAGCCATTCAAAATTTAGAAAAAGTAATCAATTTTTTCCTCACAAATAAAAAAGATGTCAATGAAAAATGTATTTAAAAGATAGACAATTGGTTATCATCAAAATGTCCTCCATTCAACTCAATGTCATAAACAAAACTAAAACTTCCAGCCTCCCACCATTACCGATTACAAGCAGCTGGTAAGAGGGAGACGAAAGTTTGAGAGAAGGTTGCTATCTACAGAAGAACCTCTAACAACTCCATCAAATGGAAGGTCACCTTGGTAAATACCTTACCTCAGAGCCTCTCTACAATAGGCATAAGATACTTTAGCATCCTTGTTCTTGAAACACAGAATATGCAAATTATCCATGTTTTTTTTTCCCTTACAAGTTCTGTCAAGTTTGTATTATTTATGAGCTAACAAACTTCACAGTTTGCCTTTTGCCTGTCATACTTTTTCTAGAGTTTTCAGAGCTAATCCACCTCAGCCTTTCACCTCTCCATTTCTCACTGTATAAATTTAAAACTAAGCTGCCCAAGTCATTGTCTTTGAGAATAGGGTAGTCCATACCTTAGAAAGGAGTCAAGCAGAGAAAAAAAAATCATGGTAATAACGAGAAGACTGAGGTGATTCTTAAATTCAGTGACACTCCTATTCTCCCTTTTCATTCTTTTTTTTCTTGGCTTTGTTATGATGTAAAGCACTCAGATTGATCTGTGAAATAAAAATAGACTGAATGTTTCATTTTTACTTATATTCCTGATCAAAGACACTTGAAGGATCATAAAATTTAAAACTCAGTGTGACATTAGATCATCTAGCTCAACCTCCTAATTTTATAGATACTAAGGCCCAGAGCTAAGGGCTTTGCCTAGGGTCACCTAAGTATTAAATGACAGTGTTGCAATTTCAACTGTAGATTCTTTCTACCCTCAACTTGAAATCTAATTCTCTTTTCACTACATAGCACTTATTCTATAAGTAAATCAGTTCTCCACTGTTCAGACTCATTAATCCTCTCAAGTCAAGAAGTACTTCACAATTGTTGAATCTATAGACCTGAAAAGGCCTGACAGCCAACCAAAAGTCTATGGTGGCCAGCAACATTTTAATAGTATTTCTTGTTTATACAACTCTAAGTGTCTGGTGGCTATTAAAGTTACTAATCTTATCCTTTTGCAATGTTAGCATGAAGAAAGAGAAAAATGCAAAAAAATAGGATTTGTTTCTTTTCTTTGGGACAAAGGGGCAAGGGAAAAACCATAGTAGAATATTGACTATGGTTGTTTATAAAACTCTAATAAAAAATAAAACAAACAAAACTTTGAGCTATGGAGAGTCTTTGTGAACTTTTAATGTGGGTAGTTGCTAAGGAGATAATGTGACATAATGGAAAAACTGGAAGATTTGGAGTCAAAGGATCTGAGTCCCAATCTTGGATATAATTCCTTACTACCTACGTGAACTTGAACGTCACTTTCTCTCTTCTCTAAGCCTCAGTTTCCTTTTCTGTAAAATGATAGGATTGGGCTAGATGATTTTTCACAAAGCTATGAGCCTATGAAACCATGGGCATAAACAAATTCTTATTCTCTCAGTGTAAATGGAATGCCAGGGCCAGGATGATGCTATGGATTATTACTGATTGTCTAAGAATGTGACACTGATTATCAATCTACCTATGAGAAAAACTGAAAGAACAGAAAACTCTGAACAGACACCATGCTACCTGGGGCCCCATATGAGAGATATAGACTAAACACTCTAGTTCCCTCCTTGGGTCATGCCTGATACCTCCAGTCATACGGTAAGCCCTGAGGAAACAAAGGTAGATTCAGGAAAATTGTGAGCTATCTCCTTAGTCACTGAGGTGGTCTTTTACTAGTGTTTTGGATTTTTTAATTTCCTCTGTATAATTTATAAATATGTTTTACTACTGCAAAAAACATCCAATTTAAACTCCAAGTTGGTTCAACTCTGGAATTGGAGAGAGGGAGAGAGATTTCAGGTGAGGCTGTCAAAGATGCTATCAGATGGACCTTTAATGAAGGAGGAGAAGTCTCAGAATCCTTCAAGGAATATGCATACAAACACTCAGTTGCCAAATCCTGTCAATTTTACAGCCACATTTCTTCCATCTGCCCCCTTCTCTCCGCCCACAATCCCATCACCACACTGCTGGACAATTATAATGGTCTCCTAATTAGTCCTCATTGCCTCCAATCCTTTCCCTCTCCAATCAGTCTTCCACATAGTTGCTGAATGTCCTAAGGAACAAGGCTTATGTGTTATGCCACTGTTCAAAGCCTTTCAGTATATGTTTATTGTCTCTAGGATAAAATATAAACTCCCTAACCTAGGATTCAAGGTCCTCTATATTCCGGCTTCTATCTGGTATCTATCTAATGATCTAGCCTTCTCACTGCTTCCCATTCATGCACTGTCCTGCATGTTTCAGATGGACTGAGCTACTTATTGCTCTCTAAGTTTGACGTACTGTCACCCATCCCCATGCATTCACACAGGCTATGACCCATGCCTAGAATGCACATCAGCTTTAATTCCAGATTCCTTATCTTTTTTTTTATATTCATCTCAGACATCAACTTTCTATTACTTACCCCACCCCCAGCTCCACAAGCTGATAATGTTCTCTCCATTATCCAATATTCCTAGGGCATTATACTTATGTCTTTCATTTGCCCCCATGATTCCCCACCTATCTTGTATTATATTTATTTGTTTATATGTCATATCCTCTACAATAGAATGTAAGCTCTTGGAGGGCAACAGCCTGACACAGTGCCGTTTCATAGCATATTTGTTATTCTTCAGTCGTATCTGACTCTTCATGACTCTATTTGGGGTTTGCTTGGCAACAATACTGGAGCAGTTTGCCATTTCCTTCCCCGGCTCATTTTACAGATGAGGAAACTGAGGCAAACTGGGGTAAGTGACTTGCTTAAGGTCACAGAGCTAGTAAGTGTCTGAGGCCAGATTTGAACTCAGGAACATTCATTTTCCTGACTCCAGGCCCAGCGCTCTATCCATTGTGCCGCCTAGCTGCCCCCAAAGTGTTAGCATTTAATAAATAGCTGTTGAATTTAATTAAATTTGAATTACATATTCCTCAGAAACTCACTCTTATGGTATATTCCTTATATAATGTTGCTTAGTTGATAGGTCACCAGGTTAAGGATCAAGAAGACCTGGGTTCAAATCTCACCTCAGATATCTATGAAACCCTGGGCATTCACAACCTCAGTTTCTTCGTTTGTAAAATAAAGGAGTTTGATTAGTGCAGTGTTGTCAAATTTAAGTAGAAAACGGGGCCACTAAACCATACATAAAGATCCTTACCTGTAGATGTTCACTAAGAAAATCATGTATTAACATTACCTTTGATTTATTGTATTTTTATCTATTTTGCCAAATATTTCCTAATTAAGTTTTAATACAGTTCCAGCCACACTCAAGAGTTTTATGGGCCACATGAGAGCTGAGTGCTTAATACTTCTGGATTAGATTATCTCAGAGGTCCTTTCTAGCTCAAGAACAGTAATTCCTATCCCAAACTCACCAAGGCCATCTCTCCAAGTTCCAGATGAAGTAGGAAGATCTTTGAGCCCCTGGCCCACTGCTCTTGACAAAAACTGTGTCAGCAGTCCTAGCCAGAATTATGTCATCAGAGAACCTCTTCTTTCTCTGCTGTAAGGGAGCTGGACAGAGTCCTTAAAATATCTAGTGATAAACAAAATGACACAAGTGGCTATGTCAAGAATTCTTTTCTTATAAATACAGTTTTTGTACCAGACCTGCAGGTTGATCAGCATAGAGAAATACTAGTAAAGAAACCCCCTTTACCACTAAAGAACAATAACTACTCTGTAAAATAAGCTAAAGAAGTAAATGGCAAAGCACCCCAGTATCTTTGCCAAAGAACCCCAAATGGGGTCACGAAGAATCAGACATGACTGAAAAAAAATCTGACAACAAAAAAAAAGCCCTCTACTCTGAACCTGAGTCACTGAAAGATTAAGGGATTTGCCCAGAGTCATACAGCCGGTATGTGTTAGAGGTAGGCTTTGAACCTAGGCCTTTCTGAATCTAAGGCCAGTTTTCTATCTGATACACTACATTGCTTCTACACATACATGTGCATGTATGCACTCTTACATGTGTAAATGTATTTATAGTTGTATATATACACATATGTGTATGCATATACATTTGTGTATGCATGTACATATGTGTGTGTGTGTGTGTGTGTGTGTAACAGATGCCTTTAAAGGTATAGCTGAAAAGACCTTGATGCCCCAGAGGGAAGACAGCTCTGTGATGTCATTTTGTCATTAATGAGACTCTGTTACCATGGGGACATCACAGCTCTATCTCATACCAGTGCTTAGTTCTGACAACTGAAGAAACTAGAGAATTTCAATCAGGTCAGTTCAATGGCACTTCCCAGGCAACAAAGAATCTGGAAAGTATCAAGTTATGAAACATTTGTAAAGCCATCTGGGAAGATGTATGCTTCAAGTCATGCTTCAAAGCCATATCAATAGAAGTTATTTCTATAGGATTCTTTACCTCCAAGAGCCAATAACATATGCATGGTCCATAGACATAGCTCAGTCCCCTTTACTCAAGTCTAATTGTCTCATGGAACCAACTGAATCTTCTCAGTTCCTCTGTTCATCCGAGACCCTTATCCTTCTACAAAGTTGTCAACCAATTGTCATACAAGCAGACTAGCTGAAGCAGCAAAGCACCTGAATGAGAAAAAAAGGAAGTAGTATGTGTCAGACAAGTCCAACCACCACAACCACTTTGACCATTATATCATTTCAGACCATGATGGAGATAGACTAGGACCCTAGCCTTGGGACTAGCAGTGATCCACAAACCACCAGATCTGCTTCTAGTCTAGAGCCTGCAGCAATTATTGGGGAGGGAAATCACTGTGGAGGGGGGCCCAACCTTCCTCTTCCCTACCTGAAATAATTGCTAACCAACTGGCACCAACAGTCAGGCACAGAAGCCCTGGAAGTAGAAATGCAGCCCAGACCACCAGTACTGCTTCAGCCCAGTTGTCACATTCATTATGTAGGGAAGCTACTCCTGTGGAGAAGAGCCCAGCCATCTCTACCAACTCCCAATCATCTGGCACACACACAGGGCAGACAAGCCACTGTAGTGCAGCAACAAATCACCCTGAGGGAGAGGCAGTAGGTAGCACGTGCCAGGCAAGTCAAACCCCCATCACCGCCTTGACCGCCATCTTCCCTCAGCACTGATGGAGACAGCCCAGAATCCTGAACCCAAATGCCTTGGGTGTAGCATTGTTTCCAGACCAATGTCTTCAGTGGTCATCCTGGGAAGCAACACCTACGTAGATCCTGGAGGTGCTACAGCCTCAGCCTACTGAAGACTTAGAAAGAAAAATGCTTACCACCAAAATCTTTGGCACTGTCAAATAATTCACCATCAGAAATTCATATGATTTTTTCAATGAAAATGACATTACAGAGGTATTAACATCCTCTTTACCACCTTACTATAAGGACTATGAGACTTTTCCATCTGATTTCCTTATGTATTATGCCTCCCATTTGAACATGAACATGAGAGTAGGAATTAACTTGCTTTTCTATTTGTATACCTAGTTCTTAATATGGTGTTTTGCACATAGTAAGTGCTTAATAAATGCTTTATTCCTTCATTCATTCAAAACACTCAGCTAAAAAGCTAGGAATTTTGCAGTGATAGACTAAATAGATTAAAGACTGAACCTATTACTATATTGATACAAGGAATGCCTGAGATGAAACAACCAAGTCAGCACCTTCTCTACAACTTATAGTCTTAAAGAGATGTCTAGCACACCAAAAGGTTAAATTACTTGCCCAGGGTTACACAGTATGAGTCAAAGATGGAACTTGAACTCAGGCCTTCCGAGTTTAAAGATCAGCTCTCTATCTACTATAGGGACCAAACTAAAATTTCACCAGCATCCCAGGAAACTTCATTCCTATTCCTTGCTATTACTAAAAATGCTTTTAAATATCAAAAGGCAGTCATCGACCAATGCTATATTTTGGTCTTGGCCATAAGTTCTGACATAAAGAATCATGATTTCTCTGAGTCTGTCTATTTCAATATTTTGATCTTGCATTTGTGGACTCCTTTTCCAAGGGTGCTAATTACAATCTCTCTGTGCTTATCCATCTTTTCCTCACATAAATTGTCCACAAGTAATCCACCCAATAGGCTTTCCTCTAGATCTCTTGACTTTACATGGATTCCAATGGAAACACAGATGGTTCACTTCTCCTAAGCAAATGTTTATATGTACTGTGCTGGAATATACTCATGCCAACCATGTGCCATTCTATCATCCACCAGGTGGTACTCAACTTGAATTCTTCAGAGATTGCAGAATGTAGGCTGGATTCTACTTGGGAAATTGCCCATTTCTTTTAATGACTCTAAGTTTCTCCATTAAATAAAGACAAAAAAGATGATACTCATTTTACAGATCAGGAAAAAATCTGAGACACGGTAGTTTAGTGATAAAAGTCTTCCACAGGAGTCTGAACCAGTTATGCCCAACAGATCTGTGTTGTTTTGTGTGTTATCCAACTTCTGAGCAAATCTATCTGAATGGTCTATTACTTTAAAGGATTATTGAATAATAAGAGACCTTACAACAAGATGCTACAATCTCAAATTTAAATTTAGTTTTTCCGATGATGGGTACAAAGGCTATTACTTCTGTTCCCTCACTGTTGAATATGTATGAATCATGGCAGAGCACCTATCTTGTCTTCCTCTCCGATCTTCTGCCCTTCTGTTCCTAATCCCCTAGTCCAAATCTCACAATCTTAGATTGGGGAAAGAGAAGAAGGAATAATCATGGTCAAGAGTGGGTTATGATAAAAAGGAACCACTAAAGTCTACTTATTCTCCTATTTTAAGCCTGGGGATATGTGCTTCAATGGCAAGTGATAATTTTTGCCAAAAACCAGTATAGCATGGACACCATCATGAAACAGCTTCATAATTCAGTACAATAGCATCTTAGACTCACACTCAAAATAATAGAATGTAAAGAAATCTGGAATGTGTAGATATTAGCTTCTGTGGGTGGAACTGGATTTTGCCACCTATTCTGTTAAAGGTCTAGAAAACCAATGATGCAAAATGAGCCCTGAATATCCACATTATATTAAGTATGGCATGGTAGGAAAAAAATGACATTAGGATCATACGTTTGGAGTTAGAAGAGACTTTAGAAATCATATACTACAACTCCTTTATATCATAGATGAGAAAAGAGAGAGTCGAACTAACTTATCCAAGGTCATATTTGCAGCAGAACCAGGCAAATGATCTTTCTACTGTGCTACAATAAAAATGGCTAAATAAAAATAATGATAAGGTAATGTTTATGTAGGACTTTAAAGTTAAAATAGCTCTCTCTATATACATATATGTACATATATGTATGTATGTATATATGTATGTATGTATGTATGTATGTATGTATGTATGTATGTATGTATGTATAATCTTATTTAATCTTCTGTGTTGTTAAGCAAAATTGTCTCCTTAGCATGGCTTTTGTTTCTTTTGAGTGGAAGTACTTTGAGCTGTTAAGTGCTAAGCCCCAGGCCCAAAGCCCTATCAGGTGTGAAACCTGTGTGGGTATAGATTAATGACTTAAGAGGGGCCAACTCGGGAACCAATGGTCTCTGGTCATTGATGCAGGGCTTGAGAATGCCAGAGGCTTGGCTGTGAGGAAAGGTGAGCCAAGAGACAACGACAGCGGAAGCGGAAGCTGTGGAAGCAGGAAGCTGCGGAAGCAGAGCTGACCCGTGTGTAGACCCAGGAGTGCAAGCAAGGACTTGAGGCCAGTAAAAATGATATGGCTAAATACTATCTTTTTTTTTCTGTGGCCTCCTGGTTACTCTTGTGAGGCGGGCTTTCTGGGCCTGGAGTCTTTTTGTCAAGATGTCAGAATGGAGAGGCTGGTTCACAGATCTGCTGCGGTGGGGCCTAAATAAATTTTTTGTTGTTTTCTACTTAGAGAATCTCTCATACCTTGTGATTTTGAACCATTCAAACATATACATGATTATATTTGAGATTATAAATTCGGCCTTCCTACTACATCTTCACAACAATCATGTTAAGTGGGTATTTTATCACCATCATACAAAGGAGGAAACTGAGGTTGAGCAAAGCCAGTGACTTGTCCAAGGTCACATAACCAGTGAGAGTTTAAGGCAGAATTTGAACTAGATCTTCTAGATCAGCTCCCTACCCACTATGCTATCTGACTGCCACACACACATTCAGAGAGCTTTTTCGTTATTTGAAACAAGTTAATGGACTAAATTTCTGTTAAAATGGGATGGTTGGATCAGATAAGCTCAAAGGTCCAGTCTAGTTCAATGATCATCTTGATTCCACAGATTTCTTTTGACCTCTCATTCCTTAGTTATAACCTGAGGATAATAACAAAAAGCTTGTCCTTAGATGTTGTAAGGATGGGGTTCATAAGATTTAGAGCTAAAAAGAAAAAAGATTTAGAACTGGGGTGGGGGGATGGGCCTTAGGGATCCAACTCCATTATTTTAAAGGTAAACTGAAGCCCAGTGAAGTTAAGGGACATCATCAAGGTTATTGGGGTCCATGAAAACATCCTTTGACTAAACAGAGCAATCTCTACTAGAAAAAGGGAATAAGGGAGAGACTAAGACCTTATATAGAGGTCTATAATTGCTAGGACAGAGGCAATGTCCCAGGAAAGGATGACAATAATAGTCTCAAATTCTAGTGCTCAACTTTCTCCACTCTTTCTTTGCAGCTGTGGGGCTCAGAAAGACAGAACACTCCCATGGCCAACAATCTTGTCCCCTACCTGGATGAACAAAGAGCTTAAACACAGGTCCAGGTCTGAAAAATTAGTGGCCTCATATCCTTACAATCTAAGGTCTAACAAAAGGGAAATTCTAAACCCTAGAAAAGATAAAAGCTCACTCATCACTGAGTAGAATTGGCTGCAGTTAAAATTCATCTTGGTTCTCACTGAGATAAAGTGATTTCAACACAGATTCATGGAGATCAGAGATGATCTAGTCTCACACAATTCATTTTACATATGAGGAAATAGAGGCTTAGGTAGGAGAAATTATTTGCATAATGTCACACAACTAATAAGTAGCAGGGCTAGAAGTCTAAGTCTTCCTGACTCCAAATCAAGGAATGTTTTTGATGCATGATGTTATTAGCTACAAACATTTTTGCTTTATTTTGCTTTAAATTCAATTTTATTTTACTTAGAGGTCTAAATTTTCTTCCTCTCCCTATTCCCTGAGAAAATAAGAAAACAAAATCCTGCTAGAACTTCTAGGTTGCACATCTGTCTTGTGAAAGTGAAATCCACATCTTCATCCTCTCTCACCCAAAATATATTTCCCATTTGTATTAATAGCACCTTTATGTGGAGTCATTGGCAACTAAGTACTTGCTAAAGGTTCTTAATTATAATAAAACATGCGACTGTAAACTCATCTTGAATTTCTAGGACAAAATCTAGTACTTCCTTATAAAATTGTGGAATAGTATGCAATGTCCTGTCCATTTATCCAGATAATAAGGCATTGACTGATAATTAATTATTTTAATTTAGGATGATTTAACTCAGAAATTCCAGTAATAGGCTTCCTTATAAAATGAAATCAGATGCCAATCTGTTTTTCCCCTACTTACTTTAAGATCAATCCTCTGTAGATTCCAAATATACTTGATAAGTCATTGGAAGTTAATATTAGTTTTCAGAAATGGATGGCAGAATGAACTACTTTTTATAACGATGAGCTTTGTGATAAGATGAATTTATGAGTCACGTTTTGCTGTACTGAAGTTCAATTACAATAAAATATTCTGTAATGTAATGACATTTTCATAACACCCTATGGTTTTCAAAGCAGATCCTATACATTTTTTCATTTGATCTTCACAACTGTGAAATAAGATACAGGTATTATTCCCATTTTACAGGTGAAGAAACTGAAGCTAAGAAGTTAAATGACTTCCTCAAGTTCACACGAATAATAAATTCCTAAGACAGGATTTAAATCCAAGTCTTCCTGACTCCAAGTGCAGAACGCTTTCCTCTCTATACCACATTGCTATTTTGCTGAGATGTCAAAGTTGATCTCTAAGTGAGTTGGGCATTTGGTTCACTTGAATCTCAGCCATGATAGCTCCTGATGGCTTCATTTGTCATGAGGAATGCAAAATATCTGAATTGGGAATTGATGAAAATTTGGAATTTCCATAAGAAGAGCAATCCTAGAACAGGACGACTCTTGGTTTAGTTAGCTAAGGTGTTAGCCTGCCTGAAACTGAGGAAAAGGACAGATGACATTGTAAGAATATATATAGCCTTATGACCCTAAGACTTAGTATTTCATTTGTCCTTTTGATTAAAGGGCTGCATTTTTTTTTCTTTAAATGATTTAAACATATAACTGAGGAATTGCATGTGTGCCAATTGAGAGCATCATTCCAACCTAAGTAAAGTATAATATTCTGGAGACATGGACAACAAAAATGGAAAATATCACTTACCATATTATCTGTGAACATAGTCAAGTCCCTTAAGGGTTGTTTTGTTGTTGTTCAGATGTTTTAGTCATGCCTGACTCTTCACAACCCCATTAGAAGTTTTCTTGGCAAAGATACTAGAGGAGTTTTTCATATCCATCTCAAGTTCATTTTATAGATGAGAAAACTGAGACAAATAACATTAAGTGACTTGCCCAGAGTCACACAGCTAGTAAGTATCTGAGGCCAGATTTGAACTCAGGTCTTCCTGACTCCAGGCTCAGTGATCTATCCATTGCACCACCTAGCCACCCAAAGGTTACACACTCAATCTTTTTTTCTCATGTTTGAGAGGGACTAATGGAATGATCAGTGAATTGTTCTTAGACATCAAGAGACATGAATTCAAGTCTGAGATCTGCCATTTTCCAGTCATGTCACTTGGACGAGTCACTACCTCAAGTCCTTACCTGTGAAACAAAGTTAACCAATTTTACTTACCTCATAGGGTTATTGTGAGGATAAAATAAAATAATGTATGTGAATATTCTTTGTAAACAGTGAAATGTTATACAAATGTAGCATATTTGTAATGTAATTATCCAGAACCTAATAGTAATTTACATGTAGCGTTGCTAAATTCATATTTGTTGAATTCTTAGTAATATTATTATTCGTATATAAAAGAAGAAATGAAACATTTGTATGGTACCTACTATGTGCCAGGCACTATTCTAAGTGCTTTACAAATATTATCTAGTTTGATCCTCACAACAAGTCTGTGAATGACTGCTATTATTATCCCCATTTTATACTTGAGGACACTGAGGCAAATAGAGCTCAAGTGATTTGTCCAGGGTCCCACAGCTAGATAAGCTTCTGAGGTCAGATTTGAATTCAGCCTCCTGACTCCAGGCACAGAGCTCTATCTGCTGTGCCACCTGCCTGCCTCTACTTGAGTCAGGAAGACCCAGGAAGACTTGGGTTCAAGCACCGCTACAACTTTGGGACAAATCCAATTTCAGGCCCAGTTATGCAATCTACATGTTTTGAGTCTTTGAAAGCTCTCTCTTCTTTTTAAAAGTATGTTTTATGGATATATTTTGTTTTTACATGCCCTAGATTTCACCCCGTTATTCCCCCTCCCTGATCAGAAAGCCATTCCTTATAACTAATAATTTTTTTAAAGAAAATGAAGAGAAAAATTTAGCAGAACCAATCAATAGATTGAAAAAAATCAAATATTCTATGCCTAGGACCCCCTTCCCATATACAAACACATACACACACACACACACACACACACACACACAGAGGAACCAGGGGAGGTATCTTCTCATTTCTCTTCTTTGAGGTCAAGTTCTTCCTTTAAAATTTCATAACATTCATTTTCAATTGTTTAGTAATTTGTGTTCATTCTACTTATATTGTTGATATTATATATATCATATATATATTGTTTTCCTGACTCTACTTATTTCATTTTATATCAGTTCACATAAGATTTACCATATTTCTCTGTATTCATCCTTTCTTACATTTCAAATAGCCTACTAATAATCCAACCATTATGTACCACAATTTATTTAGCCATTCCCCAATCAATGGGCATCTATTTTGTTTCTACTCCTTTGCTACCACAGAAAAGTGCCAGTCCAGATCTCTCTCCAAATGCTCTCATCTACTTACATACCAGTAGCAACTAGGTGAGAAGTCAAAATATCTGGGTTTAAACCATTTAAACTTGAACACAAGTCATTTAAATTCACAGCGCTTCCTATTTGAACCTCTTAGTTCATCAGGTACTTTTCTAAGACTCTGAGTCTTGTTACATAAATTGCTTATCTGCACCAGTGGAGGTAGTTAACCATACCAGGAGATCCCTATACCAATAAATTCACAGGTGTGAATCTTTATCCTACCCTACCCTATTCCCTCTACCACCACCACCACCCCTGCAAAAAAAAAAAAAAAACCCAAGCCATGATAGCACTAAAAATCCTATTTGCAAAATGAATATAGAAAAAGGATAACTAACTGGATGAAATCCCTGATATTTTCTCAAGCAGACTTTCATAAGATGAAGAGTTGTTGACAGGTAGCATAGAGAAAAACTTAATCACCTGTCAGTTTATCTTGTTTTAGAGGGTCCATGTAAAATCCATGTAGCTCACAAATTCTGTTATGCCTCTTCATTCCCATTCTGACATTCAGGGGAAACCCAGATAGTGATAGATATAAATAGAAAGCCTGAAGCAAAGACATAATCTAGGCAGCTTTGACCCAGAGATGTACTGCAAAAGAATGTTAAGCCTTCAAGGAATTTCTGTACCTTTGTGTCTCACCACCTACCTGGCTGTAAGAGCAGGAAGTAAATTTCCATGGAGAATTAAATTCACACAATTTTCTCAGTAGCAAAGGTAAAGTTAATTTTACTATCAATCCCTGAGAAAAATATCTTTCTCATTTCACATTTCCTATAATTATTAGTTAGAAACTGACTGGACAGTTTTCTTCCTTGATGACTCCTCTCTTCCCCCTCATACTCATTTGCATCAACCCCATCCAGCAGTGTGCTATTAAATGTTTAACAAAAAAAAAAAGAGTTTAACTGAAAAATAAAGTATTCATGATACACTTTAAAGTTAACTTCATTAACATTTTCTCTATCACTTATTTAAATTTAGACAATCAACAAAACAATAAATCAAGCCCTGATTTGCTGATTTCTGAGGCATATATGTTCATGTTGAAAAATTTAACCATCGGCTCACCTGAGCCAGTTCATGCCATGCACACTTCTAGGCACATCCTTCCTATTCCTTCTTCCCTTCCTTTCCACTGTGCTCTCTAGAACCCTTGTTCTATTGAAAACTAATTGCCTTTTATGTCAGATCTATATTATTTTAGAAATTACTTTGTATGTATTTTCATTTTCATATATATATATATATATATATATATATATATATATATATATATATATATATCTTGTTCCACACAATGGAATCTCCTCCAGGGCAGGGACTATTTTGCTTTGTCTTTGTATCACCAGCACCTAGAGCAGTGCTTGGAACATGGCGGCAGTGATTAAATGCTTATTATATTGAACTAATTAGATGGATCACTCATTTCAGGCCTGTATATATTGGTGTTACCTAAGACATTGTTGTATGCTGAATTCAGAGTAAATTAGCACTGAAGTGTGATTATTCAAATCCCTCTTCTAATGCTTACAACTTGTTTGGCATTGAATAAATCACTGGATCTCTCCGTCTTTCTACCTATAAAATGAGGGGCTTGAACAAGATGGCCTGAGTTGCCTTCTAGCTCTAGGCTTACGATCCCATGACTTTACAGAAGGAAAAAACATCGGTCTAATCCAGTGGTTCCTGGCACCTGATATTGCTGTTTTGCTAACTGAACACTAAGGAGTAAGCTCATCGGCACCAGTCAGGAAGACTATCTCTCCTCTTTGTCAGGAGTACCTAGATTACTCCGCAGTGAGTAGGATGGTGAAAAGCTCCAAGTCTATGGAAGGGAGAATAAAAGGAAATACACTTAACAAAAGGGATTTAGATTAAATGACAAACTTATTTCTAAACAAAATTAAAATGCAAAGTGGCTTTATGTGGGAGTTGCAGGCTTAAACAGGATAAAGTCAAAGTGAGAATCGTGGAGTGTTGTGGTTAAAAGGAAACCAGTTCATTTTACAGAGGAGGAAATGGAGAATTGGTGATTTGCCCAGAATTACACAGAAAGCAAGCTTTAGAGAAGGGATTTGAATAACCAGGTCAACAAATGCTTATTAAGCACTTACTTTGAGCCAGGTTCTATGCTAAGCAGCTGGGAACACAAATACAAACTGGAAGTTCCTACCCTCCAAGAGCTTAAAAGAAAAAGACAATCCACAAAAAGGGACCTGAAAAGGAGATGAAAGTACCCATTGAGGGGCATGGTAGACAAAGTCCAATAGAGAGTTTGGAGCACAGCCTGGAGAGAAATGAATGTGTGGTTGGCCTGAAATGCCTCCTTAAAATAGAAGTTCTTGGAGGAACCAGCCAATCAGTAGGAGAGGCCATAGAGCCAGAGGATACTTTCAACATGAGAAGTAATCCCATAGTAGAGTGAGCTTCCAGAGGAAAGAGGTTTCTATGGCATGGTAGACAAAGTCTGGTGGAGAATCAGGGTTATAGCTGAGAGAGGAATCAATCACTCTACAGGACTCCCCCACTCCTTTCTGGGGGTACAAAAGCCAACTATACCTCAGAAGATACATATACTATCAACAGGGTACGGGCCTGAGCTCCTGGGTGACCCATCTAGTCTTTTCATTTCAATTCAATAAGCATTTATTAGACACCTACTACATGCCAAACTGCTCAGCACTGGTGATGCAAAGACAAAATAAAAGTCTCTTACTCTCAAGGAGTTTAAATTCCACTTGTGGGGAAGCAACAGGTACCCAGACAAGTATATGAATAAAAATAAATATATACATACATATGTGCATATACACATATATGCATATATAAATTTCTGAGAGGAGAACACAGGTCTCGTACCTAAGACGATTTGTTATCCATAAAACAAAATGAAGGGACTTGGCCATAGTCACTAATTTTATTAGTACTAGGACTCAGAGTTAGACCTGGGTTTTTTGACTCACATACAGTTTTCAACCACTGAGGGAGATTCCCGATAGGCCAAAAAGTGAAATAGTCTGACAGGAAATGGACTTAACAGAGTAAAAAGCAAACTGGTACTATTTACCATCTGGATACACTGAAATAAACTTGTTTATTTATTTATTTTGTGTAAGCTACAAATTTATGCTGGGACTAAGACTTAGATGGCAGTTGAGTTAAAGCATCAATATGAAAAATCACTAGCACCAAGGACAGGGGCATTTGGTATTGCTTTTGGTATTGCTTTGATGTCAGTGACCCGTAGGAATCAGGTATATTGATGATACTGTCTCAGGTGCTCATTTGAATCTAGATTACAAGTCCTTGGAGTTTAATGTAAAGTCAAGAATCTGACCTACAACTGCTTTTTTTGTTCAGGATATGAATAACTATATTTATTAAAACTTGAGGAGAAAGCTGAGTGGAGTGAATAGTTGACCAATCTGTGAGTAATAAAATTGTAGAATTTTAGAGCAGGAAAGACCTTAAAAATCTAGTTCAGCCCCTTCACCTGAGCCCCAGACAAGGAGAATGCCTTGCTTAATAAATAGCAGAGCCAAGACTGAATCACAGTCCAGTACCCTCTCCATTATACCACCTGTGTCACTTATGCAAAGTCACATGGCCAGCCCCTAATTATAGAAATGCTGCAGTGAATGAACCAAGGCTGAGGAAAAAAGTATCGTGCAGTGAAAGGCAGGCTTCGTTTTGATTCAGGAGACTTAGCTTTAAATCTGAAACCTGCCACTGTGTCACATTGAAAAAGTCATTCAACCTCTCTAAGTCTCAGTTTCCCCTTTTAGAAAATGAGGGTGACAAAATGTGTTCCATATATCTTACCAGATCATGAGGAAAGCTCTTTATAAATTTTGAAATGTTATAGAAATGGTAGATGTTTTTATTCTAGAAGGTAGATATTAGTCTTACTCTCTAATACCAAGTAATATAAAGTGGCACCACTGCATACAACTGCAAAGAAATAAATAGGAAAAACCAGAGACAAAATGGCTGAATTCTAAAGGCATAGATTCAAAGAGGCAGAATCGCAGAGTGAATAACAAATTAACCTCAAAACATGAAGACCTGAGTACAAGTCTCACTTCTAACACATACTGACTGCATCACTCTGAGCAAGTGATTTAAACTCTTCATGCTTTAGGCAATTCTCTAAGACTATAAGTTGCAAAGAGGGTGTTGACCTGCACTTGTAGGAGTTTCCTTATCTAGGACCTCTTTTGACCAATAAAATCATAGACCAAGTGACTTATTCCTGGATCCAGTAAATGTATCCCTAGCTTTAATTCAGTCAAGGAATTAAGAAGATATTGATGGTTCACAGGGAGACATGGAATTCATACAAGGTTAGGTGCATAAGTTTATAGATTTAGAACTAGAAAGGACCATGGAAATCAATTAGTCCAACCCCCTCATTTTATAGATGATGAAACTAAGGCCCACATAGATAAAATTATTTGCACAGCTAAGTGTTAGTGCCAGCACATGGGCAAACATGCACACACACACACACACAAATAAATTTCTGTGTATTTCCATTTACCTAGTGGCAATCTGGAATTTAATACTAGCTTACCTGATTGTTTCCTTATCCTTATATATTATTGTGCATCTTTGATTCTGCTGAATTGTGTTTTTTGACTATTCAGCATGTTATCTAGAATGCAGATTTGATGTGAAGTTTCTCACCACTCATGACCTTTGCCAAAACACCTATGTGGATCTTTTACCTCCTTCTCTAATCTCTTTATGATCCCAGTAGATGTCCAGAATTACCTGCTGCTTCTGATAATTGCCTAAAAGCAGTGTGTCTAATAATTTTCCAGTGACCTCTTGTTTCCTGGCATCAAAACAGTAACAGGTGTAAGCATCTACAGGGAGGTACATTGAGCCTGTGATTCAGTGCTGGCGCAAGATAGGGTTTGTTTCCCTCAGGAATTGACTCTGACAATGTTTCCATGCTGCCAATTTCCAATTAGTGTCACCACTTGCCCTGTAGTCTAAGACAAGTGTCCAGTTTATCACCAACATATACCTGACTATTTTCTGAGATGTGTACTAATACCAAAAGGTGAGGCAATGTCAGTCAGAAAGCAAGTTTGCCAGATGAAGAGATCATCACCGCTGTCTAAAGGGAGGTCATTCCATTTTTAAGGGAGGGATCATGGCTTCCATTACTGAAAGGAAAACCAATAATGCCTTCAGAAGCTGAATCACATTTTAGATTTAGAACTGAAAGGGACCTCAAGGACCATCAATCCCATTATTTTAAAGATAAGGAAAATAAGACTCATCCAAGGTGATACAAGTATTAACTATGTTATTTGAATCCAGGTACTTCGACTCCGATTCCAGCTTGTTTTCTACTACACCACAATGTCCTTCTAATTATATCTAGTTGTTTGAGAGAGGAAGTAAAGCATAGGAAGAAAAGTTCTTACTTTGGAGTCAGAGGACATTGATTTGAAAATTCATTCTGCTATTTACTAGCTCTGTGATCTTGGAGAATTCATTTTCTAGGCTACAGTTTCAAGATGAGTGCCAGGGTTTTTTCCAACTCTTGATCCAAAGACCGTAAGAAGTAAAATACCAAGGCATTGTCTCCATGGAAACATCTCTGGGAGAACTTGTCTCTGTTATATACTGGAGTGATCTGAGGGAGACAGTTATTCACTAGAGTATATCTAGTGTGAGGAAAGGGGCAGGAATAACCATGAAACTGAAGCCTTATTTTAATTGTAGTTTTAATTCTCCCATCATAACCAACATTAACTAAAAATGAAACAACACAAAACATCTAAAGGCCCCCACTGATGACTGTCTTCTATGTAAGAATACTTGGGACCCTTATGGTAAGTTTGGGTCTACGCTACGCTTAAAGACTAATTGATCTGTCATTTCAGGTCTTGGGGGCAGGAAATGAGCCAAATGGTTATTTGGCCATGTTTGTTAAGTTCCTGATTTCCAGTGAGGTTTCTCCTTTAAGATGTACATGTAGAATTTAGGGGATTGTAGAAGGCAGAATCCCAAAATATTGAATAGAAGCAGTCAGAAAGCTAGGAACACCAGAAAATTGCATTGTACAGAAAACAAGGAAGAGGAGTTTTCTTTGAGTTTTTTTTTTTTTTAAGAAGCAGGAGGGTGACCAGCAATATCAAAGTTCACAGAAAGTCAAGGACTTTCTTTCAAAGACAGAAAAGGCCATCGATCTTTAATAAGGAGTTCATTTGTTGAAGTTGAGAGCAGTTTCTATAGAGTGACAGGAAAAGAAACCAGATTTCAGGGAGTTGATGAATGAATTGGTGATAAGCAAGTAGAAAGATCTCTTGTAGATTTTTTAATAGAAATTGGACAACAAAGGGGAGCTGAGAGGAAGCTAGTTTACAATCACTTGATTTTATCACTTTTCAAAATCACATGCCAAATTATTGGTTGGTTAAATAAACTCTGCAGAAATAGCTTGGTATATGGTAAATAAAGACCTGGCCTCAGGGTCAGGAAGAAGTCTGACATCTGAAACTGATTTTATTACCCTAGACAAGTCAAAATTTCCCAGTGCTCTAGAATTCAAGGATCAGCAAACTACTGCCAGAATGCCAATTTTTAAATACAGCAAAGCTTTATTTAAAAATATAAAAACCATTCTTAGCCCACTTAGCCATAAAAACCAGTCAGCAAGCAGTAAGTCATAGTTTTCTGACCTCTTCTGGTGAGCTCTCTAATACCCTAAAGTCACAAAAAAAAATGTGATAACCTACATTGGTAGAGGAAATTCCTTATGCTGAGCTTCCTAATCTAAAGAAATCATTGCTGCCTAATCTCAATGGAATCTAGGTTCCATTGGAATCCAATTGGAATCTAATCTAGGTACAATTTCCAAACTTAAAAAAGATAAAGAAAAACATGCAAGGGTAGTTATGGGCATCACATTCTAGTACTCATCATGTAACAGCTTCTTTCCACTCTGACCAAGTCCAAGAACATCTGTCATACTTGTGGTTTACAATTTCTGGCTCTTACAGTTTGGTTTTTCCATGCATTTATCCTTTCTGGCTTTGGCTCAGCAGATCACCCTGTTGGATTGGCTTATATTTGGTCTTCTTTCCTGCCTGCTTCTCCCCAGGATATGAAGTTTCCTGCCTTCCTAGTTTTCTGTTTATACAATTAAAATTCCCCATTGGCAATGAATGCCCACCCTTGAAAACATTTCGGCAATTGCTTGACTTAATTGGTTGATAAATACAGGAAGAATGGTAACCTAGTGAAGACCCAACTTTGAGCTTTAGACGGGGGGGAAAAGGGTGGAACTTGACTGGTACACTGGCATCTAGGTGGCACCATGGATAAAATGTTGGATTTGGAGTCAAGAAGATATGAGTCCAAATCCTGCCCCAGATGCTTCATTGATGCATGACCCTAGACAAATAATTCAACCTCTCTTAGCCTCAGTTTCCTTATTGTAAAATTAAGATAATAACAGCACCAAAGGGCAATTAAGTGGCATAGCAGATAGAGTGCTGGGTCTAGAGTCAAGAAGACCTGAATTCAAATCCAGCCTCAGATGTTTACTAGCTGTGTGACCCTGGGCAATTTGGCCCAGTTTCTTCATCTCTAAAATGAGCTGGAGAAGGAAACAGCAAACCACTCCAGTACCTTTGCTGAGTCAAATGTGACTGAAACAACTGAAACAACAATAAAGGTCAGGCTTATCTCCATGGAAATGCTTCTGCCTGGTGGCTATACACATTATTAGCTTTAGAAGATAAGTCTGTAGCTGGGGAAGGCTTTTTACCTTTCTCTTTCTGAAGCCCTGCTTCAAGTCTTTTTACAAGTTCTAATTTCTTTTAGCACAGGAGCTACAAGTTGAGTAAGGCATAGAAAACCTTCATGGAATGCACTGATTTTGGAAATCAAAGATCATACAACCTTTTGGGGAAGAGAAAATCAAAAGGAAAAAAGCAAGTACATGGTTAAATAGGAGTTAACATGTTTCTTCAGATCAAACCTGGGGAGCAAAATTTTAAAATTCATACTCCTTGCCTAAATAATGTTCTTTTCTATGCATCCACAGCCCAGAGGCAGCTGTATAATGTAGGAGGCAGCAGCTGAGTGGAGTGGAACAAGGACTTGACTAGCAATTGAGAAGCCTTCATTTGAATCCCAGCTCTGCTATCAACTATCTGTATGACCTTGAGCAAATCACTTCATCCCTTTGGAAGTATTTCCTATTCTGTGAAAAAATCCAGGTTTAAACTAGATGATGTATAAAGAAAAGGGAAAAGGAGCTATTTGTAAAAAAAAAATTATAGCCATTTTTCTTGTGGTGGCAAAGATGGCAAAGAATTAGAAATTGAGGGGTTGCCCATCAATTGTAGAATGGCTGAACAAGCTGTGTGAATATGATTGTGATGGAATTATTACTGTGCTATAAAAAATGAACAAGATGGTTTCAGAAAAACTTGGCAAGACTTACATGAACTGATGCAAAGTGAAGTGAGCAGAACCAGGAGAACATTGTACATTGTGACAGCAACATTGCACAATGATCAGCTGTGAAAGACTTGGTTACCATGATCGAAATAATGATCTAAGATAATTCTAAGGGACCCATCATGAAAAATGCTATCCACCTCCAGAGACGGAATTAATGAAATTTGAGTGCAGATTAAAGCATACTTTTTTAACTTTATTTGCGTTGAGTTTTTTGTGTGTTTTGTTTTGCAACATTGCTAATATGGAAATTGTTTTGCATAAGTTCACATATATAACCAGTATCATATTGCTTCCTTTTTCAGGGGGTGGTGGAGGAGCATGAGGGAGGGAGAGAATTTGGGAGAGAATCAATTTTTTTTAAATGAATCAATATGGAATTGGGAAATATTTGATGAAAAAATAAAATATATTAAAATTGAATAGACAATCTATAAGTTCCCTTCTACCTCAAACAATATCAAAACCTGCGGTGCTATCACATCTAGGTCTTTATTCCAAAGAGATAAAAACAGAAAGGAAAAGGACCTATATGAGCAAAAATATTTATAGCAGTTCTTTCAGTGGTGGCAAAGAATTGGACATTGAGGGGGTATCTATCAATTGGGGGATCACTGAACGAGTTATTTCATGTGATTATGATGGGATACTATTGTGCTATAAAAAATGATGAATAGGATGCTCTCAGAAAAACCTGGAAAGACTTACATGAACTGATGCAAAGCTAAATGAGCAGAACCAAGAGAATATTGTACATAGTAATAGCAATATTATATGATGATCTACTGTGAATAAGTTAGCTATTCTCAGCAATGATGAGAATGATCCAAGAACATTTTAAAGGACTTATCATCAAAGGTGATATCCAACTCCAGAGAAAGAATTATTGGAATCTTAATGCAGATCAATGGTACTTTTTCTTTACTTTATTTTTCTTGGGTTTTCTTTTGTCTGTGTTTTCTTACACAGGATGACTTGCATGGAGATGTATCTTGTATGAGTATACATGTATAATCTATGTCAAATTGTTTTCCTTCTCAATGAGGGTGGGAGGGGAGGGATGGAGAGAATGTGGAACTCAAAATTTGAAAAGAGAATGTTAAAATTGTTTTTACTTGTGATTGGGAAAAATATTTTTTAAAAAAAATCTGTGATGCTTATAGGATAAATGCTAATAAATTACACTCTAGGAGTAGGCCTGCAGTAAAAAGGAATCTTTAAATGATATGATAAATGTTCATACTTTTCAGACTAGTAGAAATTTAGAGAGGGAAGGTACATAAACATAGGATCATAGATCTAGAACTTTGGAGATAATTAGTACAACCTCCTCATTTTATGGATAAGAAACAGAGGTTCATAGAGGTTAAATGACTTTCCCAAGGTTTCACAGGTAAATACTGGCAGAGGAAGGACCAGAACCCAGATCTCCTCAATCTCCATCCTTTCCAGTACACAGTGATTTCAAAATCAAATTTATTTAGCTTAACAGCCCAAAAGTGAACTTTTAGCAACCTCTTAAAAAGTCTACTACAAATCAAGAAAAACAAAAAATTGCTCCCCTTTCACCTTTTTGTCATTCCTTATTTCAAAAGAGCCTGATCCAGATTTTTCTGACTTGGGGTATAGGATCTGGAGACAGGACGGAATCCAACTCACTCAATGGTGCTAACAAGAATAAAACATTTGTCAAACCGTGAAATCAGCTGCTGTGACTTAAAGCAAGCAAGAAGGAGCAAATATGTTGAATGAGAAGCTGCTGTTTTTCTACTGTCACTTTTCTGAATAGAACTGCCCCCAAATTCTATAACATTGATCAGATGACTTGGCAGGAGTCTGCAACTGGCAAGCAGAGAGATTTCCACACCACGGCTTTATCTTGTTAGTAGCTAATCTATTATGATAGACTTACATACACATATAGGCCATCAATTAGGCAGCATTATATCATATAATTGATTGCAGGCTCTTCAGTTGCAGAAGAGACAGTGAAAGTGAGTGTTGACTTAAAGATCTGTCTTTTTTCATTGCTGTCAGACATGCAAACTGTTTAAATTGGCCAAGGAACTTTGCTTCTGAAATCTAAAGTTTTCTTTAATCCCCCATCCACATGAAAATCAAAATTCTAACCACCCATCAAAAACAGTTATATCATAGTAACCTCTTCTTGTGGGATGCATGTGTGTCATGAATGGTTATAAGTGTAAGAAATAATGAAAATGGAAAGGGAAGGAAAGGAAAGGAAAATAAAAGGAAAGAAAAAAAAGAAAAGAAGAGAAGAGAAAAGGGAAAAGGGAAGAAGAGAAAAGAAAAGAAGAGTAAAGGAAAGAAGAGAAGAGAAAAGAAAAGATTACCAACTGAGCCTGAACTAACAGACAAAAATAAAACCCCTATACCTGGAACTATATAATAATAATACTTATGATAATGATAATAATTAATAATATAATATAGTCCTGCAAGATTTACATAGCACTTTACATCTATTATCTAATCTAGTCATAGTAGCCACACTGGATCATAACATTTACTCCTAATTCAAAAGGGAATACACTGGTATTCTTTTGATCCAAGTTTTTGCCATTTTCCCCCGTTCTCAATACAATTTGTTGAGGGTCAGTTCTTTCTCTCCTGTGTCTTATATTAATCTTGAAATTTTACCATCCATGAGTGACTCACTCTTGCCCTAATGTTCCTTGCAATGCTATTGCAAGGGAAAATAGTGAAGCTTTTGGTCTTTTCTACCCTTGCTTAGAACTTGAGACCTCCTTCAGTGAGAAACTCTCCAAAAAGTTATCCATCTTAGATGTAGTTTTGAAGAACACAGTTAAATTTTTTTCACAGTCTTCATTCCTCACTTTTGGAAATTTAGGCTTTTTTCCTCTAGTTGTTGAATGAAAGAAGATTTCAAGGTAGGGACTGAGGAAAGAGAAGCTTGGTTAAGCCTAGCTCTCCTATGGCACTGGAAGAACAGCTTTCTGGAGATACGCGGGTTACTCCTGACCAGTAATTATGCTGCTTTTGCAAATTCCATCTCCATGAGAAAGTCTGTTTTCTTTCTCCATCAACCACACAAACCACATTTTTTCTTTGCCAAGTATAGGGAAGAGAAATGATCAGTGGGATATAGTGGGGAAAATTAGGGGGGAGGGAATTGGGGAAAAAAGACTTAGAACAGTTCTTGCTGCCTAAATGATTTCCTTAAGCATGGATTGCATCACGTCACTCCCTTCCTCAATAAACCTTAGTGGTTCTCTATTGCTTCTAAGGAAAGAAAATTACTTCCTATGTTTAGCTTTTAAAGCCCTTCAAAACCTGACTCCAACCCATCTTTTGAGTTTGATTGTACATTATCCCATTTCTCCCACTAGGAGATCCAGGCAAACTGGCCTTCTCTCTGTTCCTCAGACACTACACTGTCTCTGCACTCTTGACTAGCCATCTTTCATGCACATGCTTACAAAGCATTCCTTCTTTACATCCACCTCAAAGACTCACTGTCTTCCTTAAAGATTCAGCCTTAAAGATAAAGGCTTAAGCACCAACTTCTACGTGAAGACTTTCCTGATCCTCCTTCCCCCCACCTACAACTGTTAGTGCCCTCCCTCCCAAAAGATCTTGTATTTAATTGCTTTGTAAGGACTCTCTTTGGGGCAGTTAGGTGGCACAATGGACAGAATGAAACCCCTAGAATCAGAAGGAGCTGGGTTCAAATCTGGCCTCTGGTCTCAGATGCTTACTAGCTATGTGACCCTGGGCAAGTCACTGAACCCTGTTTACCTTAGTTCCTCATCTGTAAAATGAGTTGGAGAAGGAAATGGCAAATCACTCCAGTATTTTTGCCAAGAAAATCCCAAATGGGGTCATGAAGAGTTGGACACGACTGAAAATGATTGAACGCACATACATATATACATATATTATATATAAACATTTATTTACTTTGCATTTGTTCTATATGTATGTATACTATATGTACTACAAGCTACTTGAGAATAAGGATTGTTTCATTCTGTGTATTTGTAAGCCCAGTGCTTAAGACAGTTCCTGCAATATAGGTGTTTAATAAATGTTTTGGAGGTATAGCCCAGGAGTCTGGAGATATGGATCTTAGTCCTCATTCTGTCTCTTACCAGTTCTAACACTTAACAGTTAAAGTCACTTAAAGATTCTCATTGATTGGTGAATGGATGGACAAAATGGGATATATGGATATAACAGAATATTAATGCATTGTAAGAAATGATATATGAGGAATTAGTTTAGAGAAATATAGGAAGATTTGTGTGAACTGATATAGAATGAAGAAAGTATATATAATGAATACAATTAAGTAAACAGAAACACTGAAAGGCAGCTTTAAGGCATGGAATAAATGAAATAACAATATGGATTCCAAATGACAGATGATAAAACGCATCTCTTACTAGAGGCAAGGGACTCCAGGTACTGAATGTTGCATGTGATGTCAAATGCTGACACTAGAACAGTTAGTTTTACTTAATTGTGTTTCTTTCTGACAAAGGAAAGGGTCTATGAAGGGAATGAGACCAGGAAATATCAGCAGTGTTAAAAATAGCCTTACTAAACCTTTTTCCTCATTTATAAAATATGGGTTATAATAATTTGCTTTTTACAGGGTCATTGGGAGAAGCAAATGATGTAATAGACATGATGTGCCTAATGACAATAATAATGAAAATATTAATAATAATCATTATTAATATGGATATCAAAATAGTAGATCTCTTTTTGGTTTAGAGCTATTGCTGCTAAGCCATAAGACCAAAAGCCATGACCCTATAAAAATTTTTTGAGGAAAAAGTCTGTTTTTTTAAATCATAGACCATAAAGATTACATTGGATTTCAGTGCATTGGATTAGAATTGTGAATCTTTATTAATTGTTTTAATCTGTTCCTTTTTTAAGAAGTTATTTTACTAAAAGTAGATTAACTTATTTGCCCTTGATTTATGGACAAAATAACGTACAGGTGGGTTCCAAAGGAGAGAAATAAAGAATTCCCCTGAAATGGTAGCATTATTCAAATTTCTATGGCAAATTTCCATTGGACTAGAACAAATTATCTTATCCTACATAATTATAACTTCAAGTAGTGTGAGTTAAAATACATGCAACATCTTCAAAGGAATTATTGTTTGCATTAGTTGGAAAAAGGCAGTATTAATTGTAGCTAATGTTGGAGGCAGAGCCAGGGTGGCAGAGAAAAGGCAGCAACTCCCCTGAGCTCTCCTCAAAACCTCCCTGAACACCTTTAAATAATGCCATAAAACAGCTCCTAGAGTAGCAGAACCCACAAAAGGACAGGTGAAATAATTTTCCACCCCAAGACAACTTAGTAGGTCAGCAGGAGCACATTCTGGCAGATCCCAGCAAACCAGGAGCAGGTCTTGGGACTCATTGAATCTGCAGTGGCAGTGGCAGTGGCAGTGGAAGTAGCAGCGGAAGGTGAGGCCAAACAGCTGATCAGAAGAAGTTACAGGGATCTCTTTGCTGGTACTGTGGGCAGGACTCTGCTGCTTTGCCTATGCTAACATCTGAGTCACAGTCCCAGGGAAAGTAGGAGCACTAAAATACTAGAGCTTGCAGGCCACAGTGGAGCAGGAACTCTCTTCACAGTTCCAGGGCAAAAAAGAGTGCTTGTGGTTGCTCACAGACAAGAGCATAGGCCAGGAGAATAGTATACTAAACACCTCTTCTTAAACCATACCACCCTGGAAGAACTGAAAATTTAAAGGCCCACCCTGGAAGCAGAGCCTCACTTTAACAAAGAGTTAAAAGTCAAGAAATAGACTGGAAAATGAATCACAGGGGGAAAAAAAAATCTCACCATGGAAAATGACTATGATGATAAGGAAAATCAAAATACACACTCAGAAGAAGACAACAAAGTCAAAGTTCCTACATCCAAAGCTTCTAAGAGAAATATGAATTGGTTTTAGGCCATAGAAGAGGTCAAAAAGGATGTTGAAAATCAAGTAAAAGAGAGAAAAAATTGGGAAGAGAAATAAGAGTGATGCATGAAAATCACAAAAAAGAGTCAACAGTTTGGTAAAGGAGACACAAAAATAATATATTTAAGAAAATAACATGTTAAAAAATAGACTAGGACAAATGGTAAAAGAAGTACAAAAAAAATGAGAAAAAAAGAATGCACTGAAAAGCAGACTTGGCCAAGTCTAAAAAGAGGCATGAAAATTCACTAAGGAAAAAAACTTCTTAAAAAGTAAAAATGGCCAAATGGAAAAGGAAAAGATAATAATTCTGAAGAAAATAATTCTATGACATTAGAGTGGAGCAAATGGAAGCTAATGACTTTGTGAGAAATCAAGAAACAATAAAACAAAACCAAAAGAATGAAAAATAGAAGACAATGTGAAACATCTCATTGGAAAAAACTGACCTGGAAATTAGATCCAGGAGAGCAAATTTAAAAATTATTGGACTACCTGAAAGCGATAATCAAAAAAAGAACCTAGACATTATCTTTCAAGAAATTATCAAGGAAAATTGTCATGATATTCTAAAATCAGAGTGTAAAATAGAAATTAAAAGAATCCCCCAATCACCTCCTGAAAGAGATCCCAAAACGAAAACTTCCATGAAAATTATAGCCAAATTCCAGAGCTCCTGGGTCAAGAAGAAAATATTGCAATCAGCCAAAAAGAAACAATTCAAACATCATGGAGCCACAATCAAGATACCACAAGATTTAGCAGCTTATACATTAAAGAACCAGAGGACTTGGAAGATAATATTCTGGAAAGCAAAGGAGCTAGGATTACAACCAAGAATCACTTACCCAGCAAAAATGTGTATAATCCATAAGGGAAAAATGGATATTAAATAAGATAGAAGACTTTTGAGCATTCTTGATGAAAAGACCAGAACTGAATAGAAAATTTTACTTTCAAATACAAGATGCAAGAGAATTATAAAAAGGTAAACAGAAAATGGAAATCATAAGGGATTTAATAAGTTTAAACTTTTTTATATTCTTAAATGAAAGATGATATTTGTAACTCATAAGACTTTTCTCATTACTAGAGTAATCAGGAGTATGTATATATATATATGTACATATATGTGTGTGTGTGTACATATATATACATATATATATATGAAATTAGGAACATATAAGGAGGGCACAGATGTGAATTGACTATGAAGGGATGATATCTAAAAAATAAAATTATGGGATGAGAGAGGAATGTTCTGGGAGAAAGATAAAGGGGCAAGAAAAAGCTTTTGCAATGAAGGGGGAAAGGGAGGGCAAGAGGGAGTGAATCTTTCATCAGTATCGGCTGAAAGAGGAAATAATATACACACTCAATTGGGTATAGAAACATATCTTATCCCATAGGAAAGTAGGAGGGGAAAGGTATAAGAGGAAAGGGTGGGGGGCCATGATAGAAGAAATGGCAGAGTGGGGGAGGAGAGGGCTGACTGGGGAATGAGGCAATCAGAATATATTCCGTCTTGGAATGAGGGGAGGGTAGAAATGGCGAGAAAATTTGTAACTCAAAATCTTGTGGAAATCAATGTTGAAAACTAAAATATTAAATAAAAAAATAAATTTTAAAAAACGTGCATACATACCCTTTGACCTAGTAATACCATTACTAGGTCTGTATCCAAAAAGAGATTTAAAAAAAAAGAGGGAAAAGACATATATGTACAAAAATGCTTATGCCAACTCTTTTCTGGTGGCAAAAAATTTAAAATTGAGGGGGATTCTCATCATTTGAGGAATGGCTGAACAAATCATGGTATATGATTGTGATGGAATATTATTGTGCTATAAGAAATGATAGTCAGTATGCTCCCAGAAAAACCTGGAAAGATTTACATGAGCCGATGCAAAGTGAAATGTACTACGTACAAAGTAACAGAAACATTGTAAGATGATCAGCTGTTAATGACTTAGCTATTCTCAGCAATACAATGATCCAAGACAACTCTGAAGGACTTATGATGAAAAATGGTGTCCCTCCCCAGAGAAAGAACTGATTGTGTCTAAATATAGACTGAAACATACTTTTTTAAACTTTAATTTCTCGAGTTTTTTGTCTGTTTTCTTTCACAACATGACTGATACAGAAATATGTTTTGCATGACTACACATATGTAACCTATATCGAATTGCTCACCTTCTCAATGAAGGGGGTGAAGAGGGAGGAAGGGAGAGAATTTAGAACTCAAAGTTTTAAAACAGTGGCTTATGTTACAGGGCAACTGGAAAACCTTAAGCATGGCAAAAACTCTTCCAGGGGAATAACCCTAAAGAAAGAATCTAAAGGTCCTCATTAATTTGGATGTTTGCCACTTCATCAAAGAATAAAATAAGGCAGGAGTGAATATGAAACTAAGAGATCAAGCTCAAAAGTTAAAATAGCAAGTAGGAGTTTGAAGGAAGCTGAAAGAATATGAACTTCTGTTTATTTGAATTTATAGTATAATTTTGTGCATCACATTGAAAGAAAAACAAATTGGAGGAATTTGGAAAACATCTCAAAACAGGCTTCAGTATTCTGATGACTTCCCAATCCACTCAAGCTGTGTGCTAAGGTCTCATTACCATATAGGAGATGCACATATATTTTTATAATTCACAGTCAGCAACCTTTGTAGCAGTCTATATTTAGGATACTTCCATCATGTTTAATCACCTGTTTTGTCAACCCCAGTGGTTACATTTCCAGATGTTGACTAACTTTATGGATTGATGGTGCTCTAGACATGTCAACTAACTGTATTTCACCCAAGGCTCCGTCAATTCAAAGAGCATTTGTAGACATTCGTTAGAATCAGTGACCACTAACAGATCTACCCCAGATGTTTGTTTGGCAATAGTTCTCTCCATCTCTGTAGGAGCTTCCATGGGATTAAAGCATGTTCACCCCCAAATATGTCACCAGTTAGCCTTATAGGAATGAAAACCAGATGCAAATTAACTGTGGATGATGCTAGAAGCTGACAGTTCCAAGATCTTTTTTAAGTGATCTTACAGGATGACTTGATGGTATTATAAGCCATATATTTATCAAAAGGGCTGTCAAAGCTAAAGCCAGGCAAGGTAACTACATAGAGAGATAAGCAGATGAAGTGTAAGGAAGTAAGAAACTTCTTGAATCTTTATGGAGAATTCATCCTAAATCAAAACATTTTTTTGAGCTTGAAAAGGTGAATCGTATTTTGTTCTAGGGAAAATGATTTTCACTTTTTTCTGCCCCCACACTTCTGAGACCTACACAGATATGGCAAGGACCATGGGACCTTGCTCTTTGTAGTATTTGAAAAACCCTGAGCCAAACACAAGAGGTTTAGACAAAGTTCAGACAACAATTTAAGCTTCAGGGTGTTTATCAAAACAGGGTTTATATTTAGGGCCTTTAAAAATCTTCAGACGTTGATAAATAACAGGAGATCCCTACCAGGAATACATACATGAGAAAGAGTTGGAGTTCACCCAAGCCAAACTTTTAACTTTTCTATTTCAATGGTAGAGAGACATTTTTCTTTCTCTTTTTTGCATGGCTATGAGCAACTCATTCAAACCAGGGATGAAAATGTAGATAACAGAAATGTCTTTTTTTTGTAATTATCGTATCATTTCAGTAAGATATACTTTAAAGGATCCAACTTTATCCTGTGTTCGATATATACTAGCTGCATGTGACCCTGGGCAAGTCAGTCAACTGCTCTCAGCTTGTCTCCTCATCTGTAAAATGGAGGTGGTAAAAGGAGGGTAATAGTATCACCTCTCTCATGAGGTTGTTGTGGGAATCAAATGAAATAACTTATGTACAGAGCTTCGCAAACCTTAAATCACTTTATAAATGCCAGCTATTGCTTAATAGCCTTCTTTGGGGAATATGCAACAATGTATCAAAATTTACAAGTGTTTACTATGTGCCAGACGCTGCACTAAGCACTGAGGTTTCAAAGAAAGGCATAATCACAGTTCTTATCTGCAAGAAGAAATTCTAAAAGAGATAACAGGCAAACAGCAATGTACATATGTGTGGGTCTGTGTGTACATATACACACATACAGACACACACACAGAGTATCAAAGGGAGGTAATCTCAGAGGAAACAGAGGGAAGGCAGTAGGGGTAGAGGGAATGGCCAAGCAAGCCCTCTCCAGATGGTTGGATTTGAGTTGAATCTTCAAGGAAAACAGGAAATCCAGGAGGCAGAAATAAAGAGGGAAAGTAATGGTGTCAACTATCTGGACAAAAACTTGAAAAATAAATAATCCATGTCTCTACAAATTCATTAATTCAACAAACATTTATCAAGCACCTATGCAGAGTATTGTTCTAGGCTCTTTCAAATATTTGAGAGAACTGGCTAATTGGGAGACATGATAAACAAGAGGATCTGAATCTAAATCCCTCTTCTAACACTTTTTAACTGTGGGCAAGTTCCATAGCTTCTCTGGTCTCCAGCAATCTCCTAGATCAGGAGGTTGGACTACATGGCCTGTGCAGTTCCTTCCATCTCTAGATCTATAGTAAAGGGTACTATACTAAGAGGGTTCAAGTCCAAACCTTGACACTACTTGACTAAGTGATGAGTCAAAGACTTAAGCCATAAGGCAAACTTTTTCAAACTGCCTTTCAAATATGCCTTTCCTCCAAACACGTTTGTTGTTTTTTCCTCCTTTCATACCATTTGTTTACAAAGAATTAAAATCTTAAAGAAAATACAGAATTGGGGTCTGGAGATAGAGTACTATAATGCCAAATCACTGACTGTGAATCGTGGAGGCATTGGCTTGAATCCTCCCCTGAATATGACAAAAAAGTATTAGAAAATAAAGTCCTTGATGAATCCATCAAGGAAAAGGAGTCAGAAGCCTATTAAGATGTATCCACATATTTCAGAGGTGTCAGACTCACAGTCTACAAAATTCCCAGTGCAGTCTGAACCAGATTAAAATAAAAACACAATACAATATAATGTTTATTTGGAGTTTTCTAAGTCAATATTTAGCCTGCAAAGATCCATTTCTATTTGAGTTTGACACCATCAACAGATATCAAATTGTGTCTATTATTCTACACATTCTCCCTTATGTTCATCCAATAGAATTCCCTTTTTAAATAAGTCTATTCGATGAAGAAGAAAGAAGCAGAGAATTGTTAAGCTGTTTTCCTCTTCTAGATTTTATTACTGTTTTTGGTCCACCTGAACCAAAAATATCCTCAAATTAGAGGCTACGTTGATGAAATTTGGCTCATTCATATTAAAGGCAACATCTGCCTAGAACAAAGGATCTTAAGCTGAGTTCTATGAAATTTTTTATTTTTAATATTTTGATAATTGCATTTCAGTTCAATTAATTACTTTTGTAATCCTATGTTTTTTTTTAATTTTGTGTGTTAAAAATATTATTCTTAAATGGGGTCCATAGGCCTCACCAGACTGCCAAAGGGGCCCAAGACATAAAAAAGGCTAAGACCCACTGGAGTAGACCCCACCTTCCAGATGGCTTGGCTACAAATAGGGCTCAAAGCCTTTTCCCTGGTATTAGAGTCTGATCTACCCTGGGTGTTAGCTGTCATAGGCTAGTTCTGTGTTGGGCAGGGGAAAGGACAATTCAATTAAAGCCTCACGTCCCTTTTCAAAAGACAATGGCAACTCATGGATACTCAGCCAGCCATCTCTACGGACAGAGTGGCTAATGGGGCCAATCATGCTCTAAATTATTCCAAAACTATGGTTCCTTCCGAACCTTGCCAGGCTGTTGAGAGGCCTAACAAGTTAACATTTTCAAAGGATTTTCAGGTGGCAATACAAAAAAGAGCTTCCACTGTCTGGAATCCCATCATCATCATAAGTGGGCTTGCAGCTGCAGTAGAGATGAACCTGTACTGAAATAAAAGTCCTTAACCAAAGTACAATTCTCTCACTTAGCAGTGGTCCCTTCAGGTCCAAACTGAGTCACAAAGCTCAGGAGCTGGCATGTTTTCTGTTCTATGGATGAAAAGGATTTAGGCCTCCTAAGTCTTTCCAACTGGCATCATCATTTCATCAGCCCTAAATCAGTTGTCCACAAATCATATTGGATATTGCAAGAGGTTCTTGGAAATTCAAAGAACCCCTCTGTTGCCTAACCATTGCTACAACTCATAGTGAGCACTTGATCTTCTTGCCGGTATTATCAACCTTCCATGTCCAAAGACAATCGTTACATTTCATTTGCAGAAACATATCTCTGATAAAACATTAATAAAAACTTGAAAGTTCTACTTGCTAGTGTGATCCTGACAAATCAGACATTTAATAACTGAGTAGAATTTAAAATGCCTCCTGTTAAAGTAGAGAACTGAATGGTGGAGCAAATTACAATATGGGCCATTTCCCAGCTTGCCAACACCTGATGTCTAATAAACCACAAATCCAGTTACCCGGCCACCACAACCCTCATTGCTCCTTCCACTCCTGCCTCCTCTTCCTGCTGCCTCAGGAGCCATTGGAGGAATAAAAGTATACCTATTTAGTATAGATTCTGAAATGCAAAAAGTAAAGAAACTGAGAATCAGAGCTGTTAAGGAGCCTAGGCTCCCTGGGACAGATTCCCATTCACAGTTGGCCTACATACCCAGTAGCCCTCCTGCCCAAACATTTCTTTCCTCATAACACTTGACTGCTTCCATGTCACTGTCATACTACATAAAATACTGCCAACCAGAGATTCATTTGGGTTACTAAGCATCCTCTCCCAAAAATGCAAATATTCCTGGCAACCTCAAATCATTAACACATTAGCATGGGCCCCTTCAGTGAGACTGCTTTCCTCCTAATACCTAGCTGAGATCAGCTGAACTGAAGGAAATGGAGGGTAGATTGGAATGGGAGAAACTTGAGGCAGGTAGATGTACCAGTAAGGTTTTTCAATAGACCAGGTGATGAGGGCCTACAACAGAGTGGTGGCAGTGTCAGAGAACAGAAGAGGGAATATTCAAAAGATGTTGCAAAGATGAAATCAACAATCCTTGGCAACAGATTGAATATGGGAAGGATTGAGGGGAGAACAATGAAGAGCCAAGGATGACTCCTAGGTTGTTAGCCTGAGGGACTGGGAGGATGGCATTTACTGCTACAATAACAGAGAATGTAGAAAGTGGGGAGGGTTTAGGAGGAAAGATAACAAGTTCTGTTTTTGACATGTATAGCTTAAAAATCTCCTGAACAACCAGTCTGAGATGTCGAAAAGGCAATTGGAGATGTGAGATTAGAGCTCAGCAGAGAGGTTGGGGCAGGAGAAGTAGATTTGAGAATCATCAACATAGAAAGCACACACAAGCCTAGCTAAACCTTAAAAAAAACCTAAGTATTCTATGAAATGTGCCCATTCCTGGCATGGGGACAGTCTATGAATAAAGATTAAGCAAGATCATGTCTGAGGAAGGATTGTCATAAGTTTAGAGTGCTAAGCAAAATTATCATTGACCAGTTCAATGAAAGAGTCGGAAGTCAAGGTCTTCCCTTGATGAAAGAATAAAGATTTACTTCTATAAATCAATAACTGATTTGACTATAGTTCAAATAAATATTCAGATATGTGTCTTTGGAGCTGTTCTAGCATTCATTAGCATGATAGGAAAAAGATGATACTAGAGTTTCTATAGACCCTCTATCAATGCTTGCTCCTTCTATTATTTTCCTGTATTTTCAAAAAGATCTGCCTTATGAATCACAGGATTGTAAATTAAAAATTGGAAAGGTTCCAATAGGTAATCTGGTCCAATCCCTAAGCTTTCCCTTAATATTCAAAGGTGACTCATATGGAAGAAAAGTAGGCATCATGGCATGATGGAAAAAAAAACACCTGGAAATAAATAGACTAGAAATAAAGAGACCTAATCCCATTTTAACTAGTATCTATGTGACTTTGGTCAAGTTATTTAACCTTTCTAGACTTCAGTTTACTCATTTGTAAAAGGAAGGGACTAAAGTAGATGACATTCTAGAATCCTGATTTTTGGGAAGACCAATAAAAGCTGGAACAAGGAACTATATATACGATGACCTTCAAAGATGTAGGAGCAAATAATACAAAGTGGTAACTGAACTCTGATTTAACTGCAAGGACCAGAGGGTTTCAGAGAACAGATGAAGGAACACATTTGACTCATCTTGTGTTTCCACAATCTGGCTAGCAGCTTCTGTGGGGGGTCCAGATCCACCCACAGCCAGCATCCAGAAAGCTGCCAGGCAGCCAGAAAGACCAGGTTCTTTTAATCTGCCTTAATAAGGAGAGCAAGGTTAAGGGGTTGGCAAGCTTACTTTAATTCAGCACACAAATATCATTCACTTAGTTCAGGGGAAAAAGCCAGCACCCTAAACTTCAGAGCAAAATACAAGCAAATTACAAACTTCAACAGACAGACCTTGTCTGATTCAAATCCCAATACATAGTTACCAGAGTTCAACAAAGTCTCAGCAGCCGGGTTTACAAGATGGAGGGCTCCTTAGCTACAGCTGCCTGGAGTTTCTTCATCAACACCATCTCAAGAGCCCTTAAACAAATTACAAACAGACCCAATACAATTCACAGTTACCAAGGAACCATCAACATCTGAGTTCAGCCGAGAGCTCAACAAGGCTGGCTCAGAGTCACGTGACACTCCTGCTGCATCTCAGAGCTCCAAGGAAGAAGAGGCCAACCCCTGGCTTTTATATATTTGTCAGCGTCAGGGGTGAGTCACACATGCGACTCACCCATGCAAAATCATCACAAAGAGGCAGACTTAAACCCACGTGGTCTAAGAGTCTCTGTTGTCCCAGACATGTCACTCAAACTCATGTCTAAACTAAGCCCTCCCCTGAGGCAAGGAGGCACCAAGGACACCCAAATCTTGGGCCTGGGGCTTAGCACTTAACAACATTCAATGAAATAGCTGAATCACTCAAAGCAAACAAAAGCAAACTCTTCAAGGGCACTTGTTGAACTAAGTGCTAAGGAGCCCATTTTGCCTTACTGATACATCTTGGTAGAGGCAGAGGTCAATCAATCAAAATGTATTCACTAAAGGCATGCTTTAGAGCTATTATCCTAACTCCTTATTCATAAGGATGAGTCAGGTCCCCAAAGTAAGACCAGTATGACCCCTCAGGTGCCTAAGGATGGCCCTTGGGTGTTGAGGAGTGTTGTCTCTAATGCTATAGCCACATGGTTGAGGAACAGTCATTTTTCAAGAGATGGTGTGTCTATTTTCTTTAGTTCTGCCTATACTATATATGCCTTGTGAAGCAAACGAGGTTAGAATGTAGGCAGGGCAAGGGTTGGAGAAAAGAGATAACTTTCAAATAATCATAAATTTGTCCCTTGAAAACTGCATAGTAGTTTGGGCTTATACAAATCACATGTAGATTTCCTTGCCAGTTACCAAAAGGCTTTCCTAAGGCTACCTTCCGTGGAAAGCCTCAGAGGCAAGTCCTATAGGATAGTTATTTAAGTTCATATCTTATCTCCCCAGCTAGATAACTACATAATAAGATCTTTAAAGATAGGCAACATGTCATATTTATCTTCGTATTCATAGTAGGACCCAATACTGTATCTTAAACTTAGTAGATACATATACCAATTTGGCCCTACTGTATAACCTAATCAAGAAAATAAAACTATTCAGATATAAAATTAGGAACTTAAGTGGTTTATTTTTTTATTTATTTTTGTTTTACCTAACTTTCCCTAAAAAGAGAAGTAACAGCTCGGTAAAAGAGGCACCAAAAAATGTTGTTTGGTCATGTCTGGCTCTTCATGATCCCTTTTGGGGTTTTATTGGCAAAGATACTAGAGCGATTTGCCATTTCCTTCTCTAGCTCATTTTATAAATTAGGAAACTGAGGCAAACAAAGTTAAGTGACTTGCCCAGAGTCACATAGTTAGCAAGTGCCTGAGGCCAGATTCAAACTCAGGAAGGTGAGTCTTTGTAATATTAATACAATTTGAACATTTTCCCATCCATTAATAGGCCCATGTGATCTGTCTGAATCACCTGAGTCTGAATCACAAGAAAGTCTGAGTCACACATGGAGCCTGTGGTGGGAGGAGCTTGCTGAATGAGTGGAGCAGGAAGGGTAGAGCAGAGCAGAGAGGAAGTGAGACAGAGCAGGGAGAGCTGGGAGAGAGAGACACACAGAGAAGCAGCTAGCATGAGTAAGAGAGGGAGTGCTTTTGCCCTTGTTTGTGGGTCCCTGACAGAGGGAAGGCTTGGGGATGGAGATGCTTGGTAATGGGTATAGATTTCTTTGTTGCTATGATGGATTTGGCTTTCTGGTATTGGGATTTGGCTTTCTGGTGTTGCAACTTGGCTTTCTGGTGTTTGAATAAATGTTTTGGTTTCACCTTCAATGAAGAGGCTGTCAAATGATTCAGAACCACGCAGGCATATTCATAGCAGCCATAGCTGCTATGGATATTGCATTGGTGCTACAGTCCTCCTGACTTCAGGTCCAGTGGTCTACCCATTGTGCCATCTAGTAGCCCATGAGGACAGTCTCCATTACCAATTCAGTCATAGCTTCTCTGCAATTTATAGTCTTAGAGAGCTGCCTCAATAACTGAGTTTAAATTACTTGCCCCAGGCTACACAGCTAGTATGTGTCTGAGGGATAACTTGAACCCAGAACTTTCAGACTAAGAGGCTATCTCTGCGCCATGCCACAATGCCTCTATTTGCAAAATTTCAGAGTGATGATTTAGCAGCAGTATAAATCTCAGTACTGTCTATTTTGCTTATAAATTTCATTTACCTACAGCACAAAGGGAAAACATCTTAGTCTACAATTTTTTCAAAATATCCTACACATTTCCCATGAAATCTTCCTTGATTTACCATCTGAACTCCTATAACTCTCCGTGTACCCTTCATTTGGCATTAATCCTAGATTGTCTTGTATTATTAATCTTTTCCATCACATATCTTTTATCTCCCAAGTTAACTATAAACTCCCTGAAAGTAGGGCTCAGGCTTTATGGTTCTTCGGATTCCCCAGAGTGCCTAACACAGTGCTGAGTATACAACTAATATTTGTTGGTTGATTTTTTGACCTTTTAGTTAAGAGAGAGAGTAAAAGGGAATAAATTTGGGTTTAATGGGTTACAGGTGAATCTGGCATGTCCCATCGGAATGTCTGGGTTTAAGCTGGTCTGAATTTGCTGCAAATTGCTTGCCTTAATGTATTGTGTCATTTTTTGACTCCACTCCCAAACCATCAGTTGCCACAGTTACCATCATTCTAATTCTCCTTTTCCAGACCATGGCTGTTCTTGGCACTTAACAGGAGGTCACTGAGGAACAATTTGCTTCATTTTAAAAAGAAAGAAAATGTTAATATCTCAAGATGTGTAGCTATAGTGCCCCAGAGCAAAATCCTCTATGACTTTATTCTCTCTCATTTTTAAATTTCTTTTTGTACTTTCTCCATGTCAGACTGTCAGGCAGATTTTGATCTAAGGGGCACACTGCTTTCTCCTGTTCTGACACTGACTGAGTTCCCATAACCACCGTGAGAAATTTCAATCAGCATTAATTTCTTTCTTTTGAGTCCCTGTGCTTTGTCCATAGGGACAGGGAAGGTCCTTGACACAAGAGATAGATGTGACTAGGAGAAAAAAAGGCAGAAGCTTATGGCATATCACTTGGTTTCTAAAAATCTGGACTAGCTTGTTTGTTTATAATGCTCATCTCTATTATATACAGTTGCTTTTTAAAGTATATAATAAATTTAACATGTAACTGTCATCTCTCTATTTTTCGCATCACTAGTGCTACCTCCTTCCCAAAGGTCTCCCCTAAAATTAAAAATGGGGGGAAGGGGAAACCCATATAACAAACAGTAAAGCAAAACAAATTTACACCAAGGCCATAAGAAAAAATGTTTCTTCTTCCACACCTTGAGTCTACCAGCTATCTGTCAGAAAGTGGGTAACATGCTTCATCACAAGTCCTCTGGAAACATAGTCTTTGGTTTTGTAGAGGCTTAGGGGTACTGGGACCCCAAAATAGCAAAGCATGGATCTTGCCCAAGTGAATTCGACCCAACCCTTCTTTCAGCCAAAGACAAAGTTTATTAAAACACTGATAGAGGATGTGCGTGATTCTAAAAATCCACAATATTAGCCAGACTCTTCAGGAATCTAAGCACCTTAATGGAGGCAAGATGGATCTTATACGCAGAGAGACTGTGGGAGGGATCTAGGAGTGGCCAAGTAGTCTGGGATGACTGGGAGGTAACGGAGAAGGGCGGGGAAGCCAGAGACCTGAACCACATGGCCAAGGGAGAATGGGGTCTAGATGAGATCAAGGGTGGGAAGTATCAGGACCGTGTGGAGGTAACAGACAATGAAGAGTTGGGCTAGGTTTGGGGTAACAGAGAATAGGGAGATTAGGTGTAGGCTACAATGAAAGGCCAGTTGACTAGGATGGATCTATGCCTCAGGACAAAAACTTGACCAAGTGGGAAAAGTCATGGAGAGTTCAGGGGAAAGTTGGGGGGGAGAGGGTTTCCAGGGCATATACCACGTCATTACCCGCCCAAATAATTGGGACCCAAATTTTTGGGGGTTAACGGGCAAAGGTCTCAGCTTCTGACACCCCTTCCTGCTGGCAAGGTGTATAGAGCTGTCCCTGCCTTGCTGGGTCCCGTTCAAGGAGTCAGACTTCAAGTCCAGTGGGCTAGAAACTTTGCACTCAGTCCGAGGTTGGTATATACAGCCTGAGCAGCCATCTGGAAGTTGATGGTTCAGACCCTGGAGAAAACAAACCTGATGAAGAGGTTAAACAAACAAGGACCAAACAGGCACAAAAGGAGTACGGAGAAAAGACAATTTCTTTGGCAGTTGGTTTAGAGTTCTTAAGAACTTAAAATTTTAAGAAAGTACATTTCTATAAAAATTGTTAGAGACCTAGACTTTTCCTCAATCATATAAATGTTTCCCAAGCTGTGAGTTCCTAGGTTTTCCCTGAGCACTCTCTTATCACCCACACACATTGTCTGGGGTTCAGAATCCTGCCAGTCAGATAAGGAACCTCAGGTACAGCTTATCATTATAGCCTAACAAGCTGCTTTAATTCCAGAGAGAATCGGCACTGAGATTCAGAAGAACACTCCACCCTCCAGCTTGAAGCCCCAAAAGAATGTGGTAGCCTCTACCTATCCCAATGCTACTTCCTCCCTCCTTCTGCAAGCCTTCAGGAATTTACAGCAGAAAAAGAGAAAGTGCCTCTCTAACCAAAAGCCATGTCCCTACTCCTGAACCACAACAACTCCCCATGATTCCACTCCCATGCAATGCCTCACACTAGCGCTCTCCCCAAAGGCTTTCCTTTCGTAAAATTTTCTCTCATATTATTTCACAATCCTATTCCACACACCTTTAGGTCTGTCTGAAGCAAGCTTGTTCCCTTCTACTCACAATTATCAGGGCTATTTCCTGACCAACTGTTTTGGCAGGAGTTGGAGGTTGAATTCTATCACTGGTAATGACAAAGACTCTGCATATTCTCACACAACTTCCCCCACCAAAAAACAAAATGTATCCTTCTTTCAAAGGGTCCATTCTGACAAAAAGGATATTTTGGACAACTCTCACTTTTCTGGTTCATTGCTTTCATCTAAGTGGCCTTAAGAATATTCTGGAATTTCCCACAGGGAATCAATCAATATACATTTACTAAGCACCTACTATGTGCCAGGCACTGTTCTAAGCCACCAGCTTCCCTTATAAGCACTCAGTCTTCCAAGGCTCAAAGAAAAAAATTACAGAAAGACTCACATTGGAGTCACTGAAGAGTTAAGAAGCACTACTAGTGGACAACATATGTTTCCTCCATCTGACACCCCAGTAAACCTGAATTGACTGTGACTTATGTTGTTGACGCTCTGACTGGTACTGTACAGCAAGGGGTGAGTCTGCAGCTTGCACCTTCCCAATGGTGATTTCTTCCATATTCCCTTCTTCTGTGTCCCATTACTTTATCCCTGGTGGCTCTTATCATCACCAGTTAATTGTTCCCCTGACTCTGACTCTTGTAGTTTCTTTCAGAGGTGGTTGTTTCTTGCAGACCCCACTCTCTATTTGCTATACTTCCAACTAGTAAAGCTCAAGTTTTGGCACTACTGCATCTCCACCTTCTGTAGCTCAGCTCCTTTGCTGGCTTCCACAGTTCAGAAAAGGATGATCATCAGCCTCCCTGGGGTATCAACTGTCTAGATGCTATCATGCATAGAGAGGTCACTCCAGAGCCTCTTTATTTAAAGAACCTATTTGTAATTTACAAGCACACCTCCAAATCAGAGTGCTTCCATCCTTTTGAAATATTTTTAACATGTGTCCCCAAACCCCTGCTCCCAAATAGAAAGGGTCCTCAGAGCAAAAAGCACACGGCCAACTATATTTAGCTGTCCCTAGAACCCAGACCATATTTTGTATCCCATCAACCATCCTCTCCATCCTGGAATGATCCGAACCACTGATCCCCCAGAGATCATACCCAAAGTGACTTAATCCACTCAGTTGTGGAACCAGTGCCCTGGGCTCATGCTGTCCCGATTGGTGAACCATCTAATACAAACACATATGTCCCGTTATTTCTAACCACATACCATAGCTTCCCTTCAACGTCCCCCTTTTTCTCTGGTAGTCAAATCAATACATGACTTCTAGAAAGGGTATGTCAATGAACTCACTTATGTCTCTGTGATGACTTTGGAGGAGAGAGTGAGACTGAGGACTTTGTGAAGCTCTGCCTCATTTAAATCCAATTCAATTACAAGTCAAGACATCACCCTCATGTTGTCATTGGTCGTCTTTGAGAATGAAGGACAAACAGCAACAACAGTCAACAAAAACACTCTTCTCTGGCCATAATTCCCTTCTATGTGTTGTCTTTCTCTACTAGCTTGTAAACTTACTAATGGCAGATACTTTCTCACTTTTGTATTTGTGTCTCCAGTTCTTAGCACAGGAATTTGCAAACAGTGAGAAGCTAATACTTTTCACTCCTTCCTTCTGGGGGGGATCTAGAAACATTCCCTTTTGTGTTGCTCAAAGAAGTCTGTTTTCAACTCCACCTCAGTTATGGTGAAGCAGTCTCATTTGTCTCTTCTCTTGCCCAGAAAGTGTCCCACCCACTACTGTTAGTACTTTCCACTAAGTCTGCCACCGTTCTCCTGAGACAGCTGGGTCTAGTTATTCAAATGTTACTTGGTGAAAGAGGGCAACTAGGTTGCACAATGGATAGAGTACTGGCCCGGGAGTCAGGAAAACTCATCCTGAGCTCAAATCTGTCCTCAGACATTTGCTAGCTGTGTGACCCTGGCCAAGTCACTTAACCTTGTTTGCTTTAGTTTCCTCATCTGTCAAATGAGCTGGAGAATGAAATGGCAAAACACTCCAGAATCTTTGCCAAGAAAATCCCAAATGAGGTCACAAAGAGCAGAACATGACTGAAACAACAAAAATTTGGTGAGTTCCAAAAGAAATGGTGAGAGACACAAAGCCAGTAGCTCCCAGCTCAGGGAGATTTTGTAGTTCTTGACACACATTTCTCACTCTTCTTTTCAACAGCATGGTTTTGCAGATAAATAATTCTCCAATTATCTTCAGTTAGAGTGGACAAGGCATTTGTGCACCCTAGGCAAGGCGTGAATATTGCACCTGGTTGCATTTGAAAATAGCATGCCTAGGTGTTACTCTCCATTGGAGGCCTTGAGCCTTCTGTGATGCATTGTAATTGGGTTTCTCTTGATTGAAAACTTCAGCACATCCATGACTCTACTGGCACAGGTACAGATCTCAACTCACCAGCAGGCAATCATCCCTTGTGATTCTTACCCATGTCTTTCCATAATTCTTCCTCAGAGGACCCATAAAACACACCAAAGGCCCTCCTCTGATTTGTGTTCTATTTTGTGCATATTAACACAAGAATGATTGGTCCTCTTCCTGTCATACATATTCATGGACATTACACAATAAATACCTATAAATCCAAGAGGAGAATCATTAAAAATAAGTGTTTTCATGAAAGTCAATATCTAAAAGTATCCCTTGCTGCATCCCACTGTGTTTTGTACCACTGAAATCCCGCCCCCCCCATTTGTTTTCCTTGCCAACTCCCAGCCCCAGAGGCTAAATGATACATTCCATAGGATTATTCCATAGCTGGAATGTAGCTAATAAATGTTTAACAACAAGCTCTCCCAAAACACCACATGTACGAATGAAAGTTTTATCTTTTTTTACTTTTAAGTTTTATCTGCATTATTAACATTTTCTCTGTCAGTTTCTTAAGTCTGGACAATCAATACAACAATAACTCAAACTCTAATTTATAGCATTTGCCAGTTTCTGACTTGGCTCCAGCACATCCCTGGCTGGGAGACACTCTAAGATCCGATCTCCTCATTTCATAAATAAGAAAACTGAGAAACAGAGGTAGAGTGACTTGTCTAGCGTGAAGAAGCTAGTTTATACATGAGGTAAAATTTGAATGCAGATCTGCCTGACTGCCAGTCCAGCCTTCTAACTTCTATTCTAACCTGCCTCAGCTGGTAGCGACAGTTATTTCTGCTATCATGATTTGAAGGTGGGTGACTGTGAGTTTTTAAATAAAATAATGAATGAACATGCATTTATCAGGTGCTTATTATGTGCCAAGTACTGTGCTATGCACTAAGGATACACATATAGAAGTGGGAAAGTCATTGCCCTCAAGGAGCTTACATTTTAAAAGGGGAATATAACATATAAAGGGATGTTCGGGAAGAGGAGTTTTTGTCTGGGAACCACAGACACTGTTGGTGTAGTCATGACATAGCTATTTGTCATGGCCTTCCCAGACATTTCCCAGAGCAATAACAAAAGGTCTACAGAGGAAAGGGAAGTTGTAAGTAAATATTCCTGTGCTGGGCTAGGTAGATCCTAGTAGATTTTCCTAGTAGATTGTTGACTAAATGGAATATGACACATAGTCTGGAGCTCCATTAATATAGTGAGTAAGTAATTTTTTGATTTACTTATCTGCTGATCAGGCCAGGTTTGCCCCAAGGTAATTGAATTACCTACCAAAGAGATTAATTCCCAAAGCTGTGTATTGACTGGTGAGGGAAGGGAGGAAACGTAGGGTTTCTATTCTAGATGGAGAGAAGGGGGAAGCAACAAGGCAGATGGCAAGATGCCTACATTGGGCAGGATCAGCTCCGATTTCCTGAGGGTTGAATGGCTAGAATGAAGGTTATAGCAGCTGGTGCAGAAGCTCTGGCGAGTATTACAAAAGCAGAAAGCATCTGAGTTCATTCGTAGTATAGCTGTCCTCCAAGGAACAACCTAGTTCCAAGAGGCTTATCACCAGAAGGGTGGACTACTGGTGATAATTCTTTTCAACCACAGTAACTCAGGAAGACTGCCTACTAAGGTCTACAGTCCTCTGCCTTTAAAACATCAGTGAAGTGAGCTTTCACTTGAGGAAATCCTAGGTTCTTAAAGAAAAGGCAATGTGAAACAGTAGAAAGAGCACAGGCCCTGAAGTCAGAAGATCTGGGTTCAACTCCCTTCTCTGACATAATATCTGCCTGATCTTGGGCAAATTCCTTAACCTCCCTATGACTCAATTTCCTTATCTGTAAAATAAAGCAGTTATAATAAAGGACCTCTGAGGTTCCATCCAGCACTAGATCTAGGAATGAATGTGTTGCTAATCCTTTGCACTGGCTGTCCGCCATGCCTGAAATGGAATCTCTTCTTACCTTTACCTCAAAGAGTCCCTCTTTTCCTTTAAGATGCAGCTCAAGTGCTGTTGTCTGCATAAAGCCTGATTCCCTCAACAGCTAGTGCCCTCCCTCACCAAGTGAAGTAGTATAGAAGAAAAGAGAATAGAACCCTGAGGATAGCTATAGTTAGAGGGCATAATCTTGTTGAGGACCTAGCAAAGGAGACTGAGAAGGAGTGATCAGATAGGTAGGAGGAGAAACAAGACAGTGACCTGAAAACCTACAGAGAAGACAGTATTGTATCAAAGAAGAGAAGGTGATCAACAGTATCAAAGGCTGTAGAAAGGTCAAGGAGAATGAGTATTGAAAAAAGGCCATTGGATTTGGCAATTAAAAATCACTGATATCTCAAAGAGAGCAGTTTTAGTGGAATAGTGAGCTCAGAAGCTGGATTATAAGGGGTTAAGAAGGCAGTGAGAGCCTGTCTACACATATAGTGGACAGACTTCTCAAGTTTAGCCACAAAGGACAAAAGAAAGACAGGATAAGAGCTAACAGGGATGGAAGGACCAAATGAGAATTTTTTGAGGATGACAGAGACATGGATATGTTTGTAGATAGTACATGAGGAGCCAATATATAGGGAGAGATTGAAAATAAATGCTAAGAATGGGGATGAGAAAAGGGGTAATCTGTTAGAGGAGACAGGACTTGAGGGCTTCACTTTGAACAAGTAAAGGGGTTAATCTTGGAAAGGGATAAGGTCACCTCATCATATGATACAGGAGTAAAGGAAGAGATAGTGGCAGAAGGTATCCGAGTGATATGAGTTGAGGAAGAGGAGGGAAGAGGAAGCTCTCAGTGAATGGCTTCCATTTTTCAGTAAAATATGAGGCAATGTTTTTAACTGAGAGTGACAGGAAGGAAAGCCATGGGAAATATGAGGATAGATGAAAAGGTTTGAAAGAACTGCTGTGGAGAGTGGAATAGTGAGTTGATATGTCTCCATGCAGCAGTGAGGGCTCAGTTATGGTCATATGACATGAATTTGTAGTGGACCCAATCAGAACAGTTACACGATTTTCTCTACCTTTGTTCGGTAGCATGACTTAGGAGAGAAGGCAGTAGATGGTAGGAGTGACCCAAGGCAGAGGCTTGGCCAGGCACAATTAACAAAATGACTCGGGGGTTAGGGACCCAAGAGAAGAAGAAAGTATAGAGTTGAATTGGTTCACCAAGGGGTCAAGATGGGGAAAAGAAGAGAGAGCTATTAGTAGAGGGAAACTGTCCCAGCAGAGAATCAAATGGTCAAGGTATTAGAGGTCACAGTATAGACAAAGAATATGGTTAGGAAGGAAAAGAGAGAAAGGAAGGTGGAAAGTCAGTATGTTATTGTTGAATAAAAGGATTTCTGAATTCTTGAACATAGAAGTGGCAGATTTGTGGGTTATGGCAAAATGACCATCTTTGAGTATGGTCGAGGTAAGGTAGAAGAATAGGTCATTCCAGTGCCAAGCATAGTCTTTGGCACATATTAGGTACATGATAAAAACTTGTTAATTGATTTACTGGCTAATCAAAATATGAGGCTTAATCAACAGCAAACATATTTTGGTTATGGATAAGGAAAAAGGGAACCATCTTTAAAATTATCATGAGGGCCAACCTTTTTTCGTTTGTTTTCATTTTAGTTTCCAGCTTTTTTCACATAAGAATGTATAAAGTCATCTAGATTTGAGGGACAAATCTGAGGAGAAAAGGGGAAGCAGCTGAGGCAAACTGAGAGTGTGGAAATGTATCTTTTGAATAACAAGGTTCTATTTATGGATTACTTACCTTATTGTGAGGAATCACAGCTAATTTTAAATTGTTAATGGTTGTAAAGTGCTCTGGCTTTTGAGAAATAAAAGCAAAAAGTCACGACATCTCTGAAAATGAACAAGAGAAGAAAAAAGCATCCATCAAGCCTATGCCCACTCCATCCCCCAAGAAATAACAATCTCAGGCCCTGAGAGAAGGACCATAATTTTTATTTGAAAACCTCTCAGGGAGGCCCCTTTGTATTTCCCTTTCTTTTCTTAGCAGATCACAGCAACAATTTCCTTTTATCATCTTCTATTTATAGTTTTCTTTTCTCAAAATCTTGGATAGAAAGAAAGTGGGCAAAAAGCATTTCTTTCAAAAGTCACATTATTTTGTCATATTCGAAAAAAAAACTCTACTGAATTGCAATAAAGGGAGGGTTGGGTGCTGGGGAGAAACAAAAGCTGTTCCAACCATCTTCTGCCTCATTCCTTGTCCACTGAGTGGCACTTTAAGGACTCGAAGGTAAATGAATATTTCCCACTGTTTGCACAGTTGAAAATCTGAGGAGAAAGGTCTCTAAGTCACTATCTTTCCTGTTTGGAAAAGGGAAAAGATAGGTACTAGAAAAGGCAAAGGATGGGTGCCTTACACATAGCAGGTACTGATAAATTCTTGTTGAGTTGTTAAGTTGAAAGAACCAAAGGACAAGCATTTTAGGTCTAGTTCTACTTAAGCAGCTTTGTGTCTGAGCCAACCAACCCCCCTTGGACCACAATTTCCCCACCTATAACAATAAAAGCTCCTATTTATGAAGTCCTTTAAGGTTTGCAAAGAATTTTGCATATTTTATCTTGGAGGTAAATAATATCATTGTCCCTATTTTATAAATAAGGAATGGAGGCTGAGAGAGATTCAAAGACTTGCCTGTCCCACCGCTAATAAGGATCTGAAGTAGGATTCGAACTCAGGCCTCCTGACTCAAAGTCCAGCACTCTATCCACTATACTTCATTGCTTCTCTATCTTTAAAATGAAGCAGTGGAACTAGAATCATCTAAAACAGGGAGAGGGCTAGATTTGGCCTTGAAATTGTAGTTTACCAATCCCCAGACTAAAAGATCATCCAGATTCCTTTCAAATCTAACGTTCTATTTCATGAGAGGGCAGGAAAAACTAGCCAATCAAATTAATTTGGATTGCCCAGCATTTAATATTATCTTCCGACATTTCTCGGCAGCTTTATATATGTGTATGAGTGTAATGGAGGGGAAGAGGATACAACAAACACGGTGTAACTCACATTGAGATAGTGATCCCGTTGTTCCATTAGCCACCTCTAAGAAGAGCCATGTGTCAACAAGCATAAATATGCTTTCTCAAAGAAAAAACCAGATTTCAAGGAAACAGTGTAAGATGTTGAGCCCTAATAGGACTGCTTGATCCTACCACTATTTTGATGGCCAGAAGCTGCCCACTTAACTTGGGGTTTACTAGCCGGATTGTTGAAAACACCATTGCATCTTGGGTCATCTCTAGTCATCCTGATGAATATCTGGCCAGTGGATCCAGATGGCTCTGAAGGAGAAAGTAAGGCTGGTGACTTTGCACAGTCCTTCCTCACTCAAATCAAAGTCAACTGCAAGTCATGTCATCGTTTCCCAGATGTCATGGTCCTCTTCAAAAATGAAGGACAAACACAACAAGCCACATCATCACACACATCTGTAAATACAATCTCAGAATGTGACTCAAGTGAGAGATAGGTCCATATCAAAGGGACCTGAGGCAGTGGTATGGTAGAGTTCTGTCTCTGTAGTGAGAGGGTTCAAATCCTCCCTTGAAGGCTTATTACCTGTGATTCCTTGGCTACATGACTTACTTTCTATAGGCCTCAGTTCCCTCATTTATAAAATAAAGTATTAGACTAAATGGCATTTGACATCTCTTTTGAATGGCCTGTGGCATAAAGATCAAGATTAGAGTAGGAAGCCTTCTTAGAAGAGGAAAAAAAAGAAATTTACATGAAAACTTTATTATATAATTAAAAGAAATAATAAGTTGTATATAATAGATTTGCAAGTTCATGTACAACCATCGTTTTTATTATACTATGTTATGGAAATGCTTGATTTATTCCATAAATTAAAAATTAAATAATTTTTTTTGAAAAAGAAAGCATAGTCCAAACCCCTTATTTTGCAGGTTGAAAAAAAAAGAGCAAATTAACTTGCCTAAGATCACAAGGCAGTAGAGCTGTGATTTGAACTCAGCTCCTCTGATTCCAAATCCAGCATTCTATCCACCATATCACAGGTCAGGAAAGCTTGACTTTGCCACTTGGATCAAATCCACGGTCATGGAACCAAAGGCCTCTGAGTTCCTTTCCCACTCTAGGTCTATGATCACTATGAAGTGATCAGAGAGGAAAGGAATTGTAAAATTGTCCCCCACCCATGCCAACTATGGTTATGTATTCCATGTCTTTTCTGCTGTGCTGGGTACTCCTGTGTGGAAGGCGGGTAAGAAAGAAGTAAAAGAAGAAGAAGATGGAGAGAGGAAGGAGAAGAAAGGAGGGAGGGAAGCAGGACAGAAGGGACCTCCAAAGATTTAGTTGTCACTGCATAGAAGTGGCAGAGAAGAATGAAGGACCCTGGAAAAAAACCTGAGCCCTACTTGCCTCAGCACCCTGTCCCTCAAGATTTCACATTTTCTTTAACTCCAAGAATTGCCCTTTCTTTAAATGTCTCATCTCCAGTGGTGAGCCTCCTTTCTTCACCGAAATATTTAATGACTTTATTTATTCCCTGGAAGTCCCCCTCTCAGAATATGCTTCTCACCTTCCACCCCATCGCAGTGATACCAGATACCCCTTTGTTAACTCGAATAATTTCTTTTCCCACATCTCATCTGTGCATATATCTTTCGCCTTTGCTCCCATCTCTAATTGTTCTTGCTGTTGGCCTTCCTGGCTACCTGTACAAGACTGTGTTCTGTAATTTATTCTCTACAGGTTCCCTGCTTAGCTCTGAAGTGTTTGGTGACACGTTTTCTCTAAAGGGCATCATTCAAACTAATGCTGGATTGTATTCTATTCAAAATTCCTCTCCTCAGAGCATTCTTATTCAAGTTTAGAGGCCCCAAAGTCAACGGAGACTGTAAGAGCTGAGAATCCTTTGTGTGCATGTGTATAAAATTAATGACAAGGAAGAAAAGCAGAACCTAACAAAGTGACTGTTCTATTATTGACAGCTTATACTTCCTGCTGCTGCGGATAACAAGGAGAAAGGGAAAGATTTCAAGATAAGTGAAAATGGCAAAAATCACACAAGCCCAGAGTTGCCAATGCTTACACTCATGTGTCCATACCTGGATTCCATCCAAACACTTTATAGAATCTCAGAATCTCCGAAATAATAATAACAATAGTTAACATTTATACAACGCTATGTGTCAGGCACTGCAATAAGTGCTTTATAATTATCTCATTTGATCCTCACAACAAGCCTGGGAGACAGATGCTACTATTATCCCATTTTGAAGATGAAGGAAACTGAGACAAAAAGAGGTTACGTGACTTGCCTAGTGTCACACAGCTAGTAAGTGTCTAAAGCTAGATTTGAACTTGGGAGTGCTTAATGAATGCTTGATGGATAGAATTAGATTGAATTGACCCCAGAATGCAACCAGTACCTCTCTCCTGAGATCCAACAATCCAACATTATCAGTTGCCTATTAGACATTTCAAACTAGTTATCCTGTAGGTATCTCAAACTCCATCTGCCCCAAACCACCCTTCTTCTAAATTCCCTACATCCAAAACACCACCATCCTGTGAGTCACCCCATTGGACCTCAGAGTAATCCTTAATGTTTCACTCTCTTTTACTGTCCATTTCCAATCACTCAGCAAATCTTGCTGCTTTTACCTCTAAAATATATTTCATTTCATATCTATCCCTCTCTCCCTTGCCCTAGTTCAAATCTTTATCACCTTCCCCCTCCCAACAATTTCAATAGCCAGCTAATTTGGTCTCCTTGTTCTGAGTCTCTCCCTTCTCTTATCTATCTTTTCTGTCTCTTATCTGTTCTCTTATCTATCCTCCACACTGCCACCAAAAAGATATTTTTACCTATATCTGCTTATGTCATTTCGCTGCTGAAAAAAACTCTAAAAGCCCCCTATTGCCTTAATGATCATATATAGACTCTTCCACTTGGCATTCAAAGCCTTTCACAGCCTTCACATCCTTCATGATGCTCCCTTTAGGTACTCTACATTCCAGACAAAATGGTTTCCAGGTCCCCTTTCTGTGCCCCACGCATAGGCTGTCTCCATATTTGGAATGCACTCCCTGTTTCTCTCTCCCTCTTAGAATGCCTGGTTTCTTCCAAAGTTCAACTGAAGAACCCCCTTCAACATGTCTGATGAGTACAGATGCTAATGCCCCCTATCAAAATTATTCTGTGTTTACATATAGGTACATTTACATGTACATACATACATGTACATATACTGTATTTACTTATCTATATAAATATTATTTTCCCTAATATAACATAACATAAGCTCTTTGAGGGTAGGATTATTTTGGTTTTTCCCTTTTTAATCACCAGAAAATAGCACAATGCCTGGGACAAGGGACAAAGAAGTCATTTATAAATGCTTATTGGTTTATAGAAAATGGGTTTTAACTATATACACTACATAAAATCCATCTATAGGTTAATTTTAAAAAATTTTAACAACTAAATTATTAGAGATAGAGTACACAATAAATAGTAGGGCCAAAAGCCTCATTACAGAGGGTAGAAGTTATGAGGAAGTGAAGGAAGCAAGTATAATCTATGCTTTCTGTAAGTTTAACAGTCTAAGTATGAAAAAATAAAGGACAGTTGATGTATAGCCCTTTACAGCTCAAGGTCATGGAAGAATCAAGGAAAGGCTAGCTTAAGATCTAGGAAATTCAAGCATATTAAAGGAAGAGGGGGAAATGTAAGAAGAGAGGAAAAGATTGAAATTAGAAAGAAGTAATGATTGATTGAATAAGGTACTAGAGGAAACAGGAAGAGATGAGATTAAGGCTACTACGCTTAGCCTTTTAAAGTAGGATAGGAGGGAACTATTTTCTTATCAATTTATTTTCCATGGCCTAATTAATTAAATTACAGAATATAATGAGTAGATAACAGGTGTTATCTTATTAAACAAAAAGTGTTTATGAACTATGAGGAAGTTCTTCAATCAGATGTGTTGGAATTTGAGGGGCAGCTAGCCATTGGCTTAAAGAAGATTTAGCAATGCCCCTGATGGCCATGCAAAAGCAAAATAGATGCTCTAGAGATAATTCAAGGTATGAGAAAGAACTTTATAAGTCAAGAGACAGTTAGCATTGGCTGTTAAACGTCAAGCTGTGGAGAGGAACAGGTCCAGGGAACCCAGCTGGGTGACCTGCCCGCAAAGCCATCATGCCCAGGGCAAACAACATGAAGACAACAGAAAAGAATAAAAGTCATTAGGAGACCCCAAGACCAGGAGTTGCTAGGGTTTGCATTTCCTCCCTATGGGTATGCCTTCCTACTAATGAATTCTGTGTGTGTTTTCACTTCCCCCTTTGATATTACATGTATTTATGAAAGAGTACACTTCAGGTATATGGGAAGAAGAATGTATTATTATTGTTTATGCTAAGCTATTTCAGGAGTATCTTTTCTTTGAGCTAACTTTGTCAATCAGCTAACTATTAAAGGTAAATACACTGGTGAGGACTTGTGAACTATAATTTTAGGAGTAGCAGACACACAGAGGGTACTGTACCATGATAGTTGTGCCCCCAGGGGTCACAGCCTCTGTAGGACATCTTCAGGTTGGAGGGGATACTATTTTGGCAAATAGGAAAACGGCCTCACCCTCAGAGACTGGAAGGAAGGGAAGAAATAATGGATGAGAAAGTAGAAAAATTTTAAGATGTGGAAGAAAGATGAGAAACTCTCAAACCTTCTCATTAAGAAGGACGCAAGATTATCTGCTGGGGGTCAGGGATAAAATAGCTCTATAGGCTTGAGGAGAGAAGACACTATTTGGAATAGCTGCTATGCAGAGTATAATAGGAAGTCAAGCAGAGATAAATGCATCAAAGCAGAGTCAACCCTGTGTAACTATACACAAAATTTTCAAATCTTGGCTGGGCAAAAAAAAAAATCATGATTTTATGCTTTGACTTGGAGATACCATCATTTTGCTTTGAACTCAAAATGGAAAGGGAAATCTGAAATTAAGCATTTTTAAAGACCCAAAACCACAGTATAACCCAAAGACCCAGTAATCTGACATTCGAGTGTTGATGTATAGCCCTTTACAAATTCCAGGGACTTAGAACTGGATTCTGCTTTTGACAATATATCTGAATATGTTTGTGATCAAGTGGTGGGTTCTTTGTAGCTGTTCTTCAACTACTCAATCAACAAGCATTAATTCCCTACTGTGCCAAGCACTGGGCTAAGTGTTGGGATTATACACAAGTGAAACAGCGACTGCTTTCAAGGAGCTTACATTCTAATGAAGGAGATAACATGTACATATATAGTATAGATATAGAACATATGTTTATATATAGAATATGTACAAATGAATATAAGGTAGTTTGAAGAAGGGGGCACTAGCAGATAGGAGATCAATAAAATGTGATATGACTTCCTGCAGAATGTAGTTGTTGAGCTGAGTATTGAAGGAAACTGAAGATTCCATGAGGCGGAAGTAAGAAGAAAATATTCCAGAACTTGGAGAAAGCCCACTCAAAGGCATGGAAACAGGAGTAGTGTGTGTGTGTTGAATAATGAGTAGGCCAGTATGGCAAAGTGTGTGGTGTAGAGTAATGTGTAAGAAGCTTAGAAAGGTAGGAAGGAATCAGTCTGGGAAGAAACTGAAATGTCAGAGTTTATATTTAATCCTTGAGATAATAGGGAGTCACTAGAGTTATTGAGTATGAGGAGAGGGGTGATGACTTGATCAATCCTGTGCTTTGGGGAAATCATTTTGACTGCTCTGTAGAGGATGGATTGGAGAAAGAAGTTTGAGATTAGTGATGAATGGAAGGAAGGCTACTAGAGGTAGATATGTGAATAAAATGGAGATAACGTAAGCAAGAGAAGATGTGGAGATAGAAATAACAAGATTTGGTAATTGAATGGACATTCATAGTGAGAGACTGAGGGATCAAGGATGGCATTGAGGTTAGGAGCCTGAGTAACTGGAAGAATGGTAGTGCCCTTGAGAGTAAGAGAGAAATTCAGAAGAAAGAGAAAGATGAGTTCTGTCTCCAATATACTGAGTTTGAGATATCCAAGGAAGAGTTTGAAATGCCCAAATAGGCAGTTCATGCTATGGTATTAGAGCTCAGAAGAGGAATTTGGACTAAATCTATAGATTTGGGAGTATCTGCTTGTAGGTGGCAACTGAATCTGTGGGAACTTCTAGGTCCTTGGATGCAGCCTTTTTACTGAATCTAAGTTTTATAGAACAAATTCTTTCATTAAGGGGATTCATTCTGTGAAGTTTAGATTCAGTCAAAGGGCCACACTTGAGGACCTAGAGAGCCACATGTGGCCTCAAGGACACAGGTTCCCCACCCCTGGACTACATCCACAATTAGAGGATGCAACATGACTGATGAATTTAAAAAAAACATACATTAAGTAGCAGCATTAAGAAGGAGTGGAAAAAGTTTGATAAAAGTTGAGGTTCTAGCCTAGACTTGAAGTCAGTAAAGGAGAATGAGAAGAAATGGTCTTATAGGTAGGAGAAGAACCAAGGGGGCGTGGGGACGGTAATATCATGTGATCATATAGAAAAAAGGGGGTGGCCAATAGTATCAAATGTTATAGAGAAACAAAGAATGATGAGGACTGAAAGGAGGCTATTAGATTAGGCAATTAAGAAACCATTAGCAGCTTTGGAGAATAAAGTTTCAGTTGAGTGGCAAGGTTAGAATCAAGATTACTGGAGGTTAAGAAAAAGAAAGTGAAAAGAGAGGAAGGAGAGCTAATGAGTTTAGACAGCTTTTGTGTACTCTTCCCTTTAACTACTGTGAGTGGCTACATTAGTGACTGACATTCTCTTTGCTCATATTTTTTCAGCATGACTCTGAAGCTAATGGCACCAGATTTCACTTCAGATGATGTGAAGAGCTGACAAGAGGGTTTCATCAATTTCCATTGGTTCAACTATCATCTCTAAGAAGATGACTCCTAAATACATTTATTTATCCAGTCATGCTAGAGAATTCTTTACCCCTTACGTGGCAGGGATGGAATGTAAAACTCCTGATGTTCATTAAACCAGACTGACTTTTCTTTAAAAACCAACAGACGTAATGACCTAAACACAAAAGTTTCCTTCTGCTTATTTAACTAAATCCTATTCTCATTTATATAAATTTCCAGCCTTGATTTGTATATCCAAACATTAAAACCTTCATCAGCTCCATTCCTTTTATCCAGAGGATATCTAGGCAATTTACCTAAAGTTCCTAAATGGGGTTCCTATCTTGAGGAAAGGATTGTGGTCTAATATAATTCTGGATAAGAAATTAAAATACTAAGTTCCTCACAAGCCCTGTTGTGGACTAACTTGGGCAATTTGCAATCATGGAGAATTGCCCAGGAACACTGAGTAACTGGTTAAGGGATTTAAATAGGATCACACAGAAAGCATCAGAAGTGGGTCTTGGCCCCAAGTCTTCATTATTCTGTGGCTGGTTCTCTATACACTACAGCCTATTAATTCTCTATATAAATTCTCTATATTATCAGTAAGAACATAAGCTCCTTGAAGGTAAGGAGTGAGGTTTGTTGTTTTTTTTCACTTTGTACACTCATTGTAGCCTAGCACAGTGCCTTGCACATAGTAGGCACTTAATACTTGTCAGTTCTGCTGTTCATTCTTGAAGAGGTCTTGCCTTGTTGGATTAAACTAAATATGAATCACTTATTGTTGTGATTATTGTAACACCAATTTAGTTCTATGTGTGTTGTTCTACTGCCACCTACTGGTAGAGTTGAATGATATGCGTTTAAGACAGTCACAATCAATCTCCATTTTTACTGACTGAAAACAGACCAGAAAATACTGAGACCATTAAAATAAATGAAAACTTAAACAGAAATTAGTCCACTTGTTATATATAACAAAATTCTCTGACTTTGAATAGATGGGGCAAAAAGCAGCCTAAGATCTACATTAAGGGAGTGTGTCTATACCAGGTGGTCTTATTCATTTTTTATGAGTCCAAATGTGTTTTTTGTGTTACAAACCATGCTCCTATTAACTTCCAGGCATGAAATGAAAACATTTAGGGCAAGCTGTTGACTGACTGTCAGAATTCGAGGGAAGTGTGGCATTTTAAAGCTCCCAAGACAGAAAGCCAGTTCCATTGGCAGTAAGAAGTTGTTAGTAGTAACTGATTTCTGCAGAAGTGCATATGGCTTGGCAGAGTATCTCTTTGAGGAATTACAGCCTCTGGCGTCACTCCCAAGGGAACAAGAATGTCTCCCCGTGTAGTTTATGAAGAGACAAATGCTTTTACTCCCCTTTGGTCTACTCAAAACAGTGTAGTTAGAAGCTCCATTAGGTAATAAGGGAATGGGGGTGGGGGCAGGGAGGATGATAACAATAGTGATTTATATAATGCAAGTATAACTTCATTTCTTGGCAAATTTCTTATGGAAAAATCACAAAATCAGGGTGCGCTTGATGGGCTGAGCCTGGAATTGTGTCTTTATTTGATATGCATAAGCAGAAGACTGCCAACACTAAAGTGGGAGCACCTATCTACAAAAGGCAGGTGGTGCTTAACACTTCTCACAATCTGGCTCTGATCTCTTTTTCCAGGATGATTTCATATTTCTCCCACTTTTGTACTTTCCATCCATACTGATCTATTTGCTGTTCTCCAGATTTGGTCTTCCATCTCTCTCTTCTATGCTTTTGTACAAGCTGCCTTCCACGCTTGGAAAGATCTGCCTCCTCACTCCACTTCTTCAGATTCCTAGCTTTCTTGTAGACTTAGCTCGGGGGACATGTCCTGCACAAGTCCTTTCCTGTTCCCACTCCCAAAAGTGAAATTACTATAATCATTATCTATCTAATCTGTCTATCTATCTAGATCGAGGTGGCATTCTGTCTATCTAGATTTACATAGACAGAAAGACAGATAATAGAGAAATAGACAGACAGACAGACAGACAGACAGACAGACAGACAGACAGACAGACAGACAGATAGATAGATAGATAGATAGATAGATGATAGAGATAAAGAGACAGACATACAGATAGATAGATAGATAGAAAGATAGATAGATAGATAATAGATAAAGAGAAAGACAGACATATAGATAGATAGATAGATGATAGAGAGATAGACAGACAGACAAACAGATAGACAGACATTTTATCTGTATACTTATGATTCTCTCCAAGTAGAATATAGCTCTTAAAACAGTCAACACACACTTATTAAGTGCTTACTGTGGGCCAAGAATTGTGCTAAATGCAAAAGAAAAGAAAAAAGAAAGACTGTCCTTGCCCTCAAAATAATTACATTCTAATGAAGATAGACAACACATAAAAGTGACCTGAAAAGGGAAAGGGAAAGACATCCCTGGGGGTATGATAGTGATGTTTGGAGAGGGAGAAGCACAGCCAGCAGGTCCCCAAAATGGACCCCACAGAAGGCACTCATCAGTGGGAGAAGGGAGACTGGCATGGTAGGGAGATGGTCCAGGGCAGGCTTGGGGAACCTGCGGCCTCAAGGCCAAATGTGGCTCACTAGGTCCTTTAATGCGGCCCTTTGAATCCAAACTTCACAGAACAAATCCCCTCAATAAAAGTAAAAGTAAAACTTAGACTCAGTCAAAAGCCTGTATCCAAGGACCTAGAAGGCCACAGATTCCCCACCCCTGGGCAAGAAGTTTCCCAGCCATTGAGAGAAGTTCCAGGTTGGGAAAGGCAGATGAGCAAGATGATGAAGTCTGGGAAGTCAAAAGCACAGCTGGGAGGGAAGTGAAGTGGGAATTCCATTAAGAATAGGGATTGTTCAATTTTGTCTAGCCCAGTGCCTGGAATATGAGGATGGGGACTGGAATCCATGATTTCATCAATATAGGAAACTTCTAGATGAGATAATCCCCTCTAGGAAAGCAGGTCAGCAACTTCTAATCTTAAAAAGTTGCCTAGACCAGTGGCGTCAATCTCAAATAGAAATAGGGCTCATGAAACCATGCACTGCAGGGATTCAGTCTTCTAAAGAAAGAATGAAGTTCCTTAGCAGTATGAGCCTCTTTAAGAAAAGGTTCTCAAAATACAGCCTCCTAGTGAGAAAAGGAGAGTCCCTGGGCAGAACTAGCTTCTTGGGGACAAGATTATCACATAGCACCACAATTGGAAGATCAGAAAGGAACTGAGACACAACCCAGGGAAACCAAAAAAGTTACACTTTGCCATTTGCTAGTTCTATGAGTGATTCAACAAGCGTCAGTCCAATGGGAAGAGGGTTGCCTTTCTAACAACCCTGTTTGATTGCTTTCTGGGGGAACTAGAATCCTTAGGGTAACATGAAACTGGAGACCTATATGGATGTGATAGTGAAACTCGCCAGAATGTCATAGGATATCCCTCTAGCCACCTCAAATTTGTTTCTCTTTTGAGGATAATCCAAACCACAAATCTTGACTATGAGTCTTGGGATTTTCCATAGGAGGTTGGCCAGGGTGGTGGGAAATAGAACTCACTAGAGAGGAAAAAGAATTACATGCATTCTTTATAAGCTTCTGTATGTCCTTAAGTCTTTTCTCCATTTTCTATAGGAAAAAATAAAGTCTGACCCGTACACAACATTTCTTATTACTATAAGCCTTTCTTGAGAGCTAGGGAACTTCTTACCCACATCTATGGGGACCTAGATAGGAGCTATATTCTGAGGTTTCCCAGAAGACATTCTAGGGTGGGGACATAAAAAGCTAAACATATGTTGTTATTAGGTTTTTGGTTTCAGGGTTTGTTTGTTTTTTGGGGGTAGGATAGGACAGGAGGTTGTTTCCCAGATTGAACCTATGCCATAGGACACAGATGATAATAATAGTTATCTCACAGAGTTGTTATGAGGAAAATATTACATGAATAGGAGCTATTACTATAGATAGGTTATCAATGAGGTGACTACTTGGATTTCAGTAGCTGGGAGCTGTGTTGGCATTTGATTAGGGAGTAAGTAGCTATGTGGCAGAGCTAATTCTGCTGCTGAGAATATAACAATACAGCCTTTTTTCAAGGGAGACAATACAATAAGATATGTACTCTCAGATGCTTTACTAGCAGTGATAATGGATTTGCACTCTTCTGTCTACACTCTTTCCAAGTCCCATTCCTGTTCGAGGTAGGACATATATTTTGAAACAGCTGGCTAGGATTCAGAATGCAAGTCTGTGGCCAGAGAACACAACAAAAGGGGCCTTCACTTCATTATCTCTGCGCTCTAGCTGACAGTGCCGCTGGAACAGTAGAGTTGGGGAGAATCCCAGAGGTCACATGTGGTGGTACATTGTGGCCTCCTGCCTCTAGAACAAATTCGTACCATGATGGCAACTGACAGGAAACGGAGAGTACATAACAGACGTGTACGAAAGCTATGGGCTGTCATGAGAGCTAATGCATAATGCTGACACGGTTGCATATGATGAACGGGGGAAAAATTAATGGGTTTTTAAAAAGGGTGCCTACTCTGTGTGCTTGCAAAATGGAGCTACAGGAGAATGAAACTCAGTGAAGAAGAGAAAAGAGCAGCAAGAGAAGAGGGTGGCAATGTCGTAATTGTTGGTAATTTCTCTCTCATTCTCCCTCCCTCCTCCTCTCCCCTCCTGACTTTAATTAGGACACTTGCAAGATGCACACATTTGTAAGAGTGACAGAGCTAATTGAAGAAAACCACATGTCTCATCAACAACCAAATCAGGAATAATAATCAAAGCAGCAGAGGCAAAATTGGAAGTCATGGAGCTGTCAAATGCAGAAGGAACTCAAATACAATGAGGCATGTAATTTAGAGAAAGCGAGAGGGATATACAGGAACCGTCAAGATGGGAGATGCAGTAAAACTGATAACTTTACTCAAACTAAAAGTTCCATGAATTAGTTACCATGAAACTGTTCAAAATAACGCAGAGACTCAAAGCTGTAACTAGCAATTTTGGTGATGGGGCAAATGGAACAAAACACTCTGAGAGAGGTGAAGAGAAGGAGCTACATGGAAGCAGCCTTGAGACACCACAAGGGTGCTATTAGGGAGACCATCAGGTGGGGGTGGGCAGGAAGGAACTTATGTTGGGCCATCTAGTACTTACCTATTTCAACATTTTTCTTGCTAAAGGCAGCTTGGATAGAAGGTTGGCCTTGAAGTCAAGATAACCAGGATTCAAATCCTGCCTCTGAAAAAAGCTTATATTATATATATATAGAGACTAAAAGTTGCAGAGTAGTCACTGATCTGCATTGAAAAAAGGAGTTTCCTCACTAGAGAGCTCCCAATACTCATAAAGTCTCAAGTCCTGATTGCCTACTCCACCCCACCCAAAAAATCGATAAGCTTAAATGATTTCTACACTGCAGAAAGGATGCTACTAATGAAAAATCCTCTTAAATTTTGGTGCCCTGGGGCAAGGCCTAGTAACCCTACCCTAGTAACAGGTTTGCTAATACCTTCTAAGGCAGGTAAGTAATACCAGTAATAAGGGGCAGCTAGGTGGCACAGTAAATAGAGCGCTGGAGTTAGGAGGACCTGAGTTCAAATCTGGCCTTAGACACTTGACACTTACTAGCTGTGTGATCTTGGGCAAGTCACTGTAATGGCAAGCAAAGTGAGACTTTTTGCTGTTCTTTTTTCTTTTGGAGTGCTTCTCAGCATTAAGGCAACCAAGTGCCTTCGATTGAGCCTTGCCTTTGTTTGAATCAAGAGTCTTTGATGACCTGCTTAAGTCACAAGAAAGCTGAAGTCACCTGAGTTTGAGTCACATGTTGTGATGTCCTCTGACCTTGAAGAAGTGTATATATACTCTGAGGTTAGTACTTTGCTTTGGGGGCTCACTCATTGGAAGAGTGTTCATGTGATTTAGCCAGACAAGACTCTGGGTAGCCGTTGAGGAGCGCCCCCCAGCTTTGAAAACCCAGATGTTTGTGCTTTTCTCTCTGGTAACTATGTATGCATTGCTACGGACAGACAGTTAGAAGCCCTGCCTGTTGATTTGTGTTATTTGCTCTATTTGTATAATTTCTGCTTGTAATTTCTATTTATGTTTTCTCTGAAGTTCAGTGTGCTGACTTTTTCCCCTGAACTAAGTGAACAATATATGTATGTTTAGTTAAAGTGAGATTATTAACCCCTTAAAGTTGTTTTCCTTAGAAAAGCAGATCAAAGAATCAGTGCTAGCAGCCCTCTTGTGTGCTGGTGTTATTGGCCTTATACCTCCATAGCAGCTGCTAGTAACATTGTTGTTACAGTCACTTAACCCCAATTGCCTTGCCTTCACAGCTCCAAAAAACAAAGTAATGCCAATAACGTCTGTATTATCAGTTTGATTGCCAAAAGAGTGATTACACTGACTGGAAAATTGTCAGATCTCTTCATCTCTTTATAAGATCATACTTACCTCAGAAATCCTGATTATACCTCAGAAATCCCTTGGCCTATTCAGCACTAAGTGAAATGGAGAAAAATGGCTGGTCATCCATGTGAAAACTCTTCTTGTGCTAAAAGGTTATTATTAAACCCATTTTTTGATTTTATTTTTTCAAGAACAAAGAACAATGAAGAGCTAGTTTAGGAAATAATACATCTTACATTTTGTATTACTTAATCTTAAAGACTACTGTTAAAGAAGGTAGCCAAATCTCATCAAAACTGGAGGTAAGTGTCAATTGAGAAATGACTAAACATACTGTGATTATCAAATGTACTAAAATATTTCTGCACATAAAAATGATTAATATGAAAATTTCAGAGAAGTGTAGGAAGGCATATGAATTGATGCAGAGTGAGTGAAGTAACCAGAATCAAGAAAACAATACATACAATGACTAGAAGGATTAAATGCAAAATTGGAGGCAGAAAGTCAGACAAGCTATTGAGCTATTTCATTGAAGAATAATTGATATTGGCAACCTAAATGACGGATTATCAATACCTTTCCATCTGGCTAAAGCACAAGAACTTTTATGTCCTTCTGTTGTTATTGGGTCATTATCAATTTAAAAGATCACCCCCTTAAGAGTTTCTTGAAAACATGTAGCCACACATTAAATCAGTTTATAGGAACTCTTCAGACAACAAGGAATACTTGCAAAATGTAATCACCAGAAGATCATCATCATCATATGCTGTTGTTCTTTGTCCATTTTCAAAGGAGACCAATGACATCACAATGTTAGAGCCAGGGTACAGGCATGTTCTGATGTGGCCTGATCAGACAAATATGAGTTAGAAGGCACTACCACAGATTGGGCACAAGTGGCCCTATGCACCATCACATACATTGAACAGAGCAAGCATTCTGATGAAAACAAAATGAATTGGAGATTTGACTAGTCTCTGCTAATTTGATTGATATCAACAACTCCGCCCTAAAATTCAGACCTCAAAAGGGTCTGAGGGGGGCTACAGGGAAGGAGACCCATTTGGGCTGACTATACTGGGTAAACTGATGAATTAATTCATCTTTTCATTTCACTTTAGATCCCTGGATATAGTCCAAGTAACAGATACAAGGGCTTAAGTAAAAAGAATGAAAAAGAATTTTTCTATTGTTGGCCAATATTAAAACAGGCTAAAGATCTATCCTGGAAAAAATCTCTTTTACACAGGATACAGTTTGTGAAAACTATTGCCTCCCAAGCGTTCTCCACCTCAGCACAACATGAATATACCAAGTAAGGCTTAACCATGTGAGAGAGATAAAGAACTGTGAGTTATCCTCATTAAAGCTGATCATAGGATTTGGTCCAAGAAGCAAGAGTACTGATGCATACTCTTAAGAGCACAAGAATGTATGGTATAGATAAAAAGTGCTGACGCTTCATCTATAATCCAACTGTAAAATTAACGGAGCTCTTACTGTGGAACTGAAATGACTTATCCGTTTAATGCTACTTACATGGCAAAGAATATTCACCTCTCTCCCTAAATATCTGCCATATGAAAGAGCACTAAAGGAATGGAGTAAGTACCCTAAATTCTATACCTTTCTTTGGATCAGTTTATGTAAAGGAGAGAAAGAAGCCCTTTCTCTCTCCCTTCTACTCACTATATGTCTTGATTATTTTTTTTACTTCCTGAATTTTTTTCATCTTGTCTCAGTTTCCTCTATGGTTGCCCCACCAAGGCAATATTCACAATGGTTGCGATTGTTATGAGTATGCCAGAATGGTTCAGAATCACAAAATATAAGAGACTCTCCATGTAGGAGACACAAGCAAAACATTTATTCAGATACCAGAGAACCAAATCCCAAAACAAGTAAGTCCAATCCATCCAAGCAGCAAAGAAGTTAATACACATTATCACAGCAGAGAACAACTCCATTCCATAGCCTTCCCCGCTGCTAGGGCCTTCCCACAAACCTACTCACAGCACAGATAGCACACTTCCTCTCTCTCCCTCAGCTCCTACCACTCTGAGCATTTCCTGCTCCACCCTTCCACTTCTTCCTGTTCGACAAGCTTCTCCCACCACATGTGACTTGGGCTTCCTGTGACATAAGCAGGTCACATAGGCCTATTAATAGACGGGGAAGATCTTCAAATTTACATTACCATTACAATCTTTCCTGAACCATCCCATAATATAAACCAGTGTCAATTCAAGGATCACTTTCATTGGCCAAAAGACTGGTTCAAGCACAAGTCTAAATAGAAACTATCTGAAATGCTTACTCTTTACATAACACCATCCATCCATATGAGGATTGGGCTGTTGATAATGGTGTTCTTTTTGTGTCATTCAATCATGTCTGACTCTTCATGACCCCATGGACCATAGCATGCCAGGCCCTTCTGTCCTCCACTATCTCTTAAAATCTGCCCAAGTTCATATTTGTTGTTTCCATGACACTATCTATCCATCTCACTCTTTGCCATCCCCTTTCCCTTTTGCCTTCAAACTTTCCCAACATTAGGGTCTTTTCCAATGAGTCCTGTCTTCTCATTATGTGGCCAAAGTATTTAAGATCCAGCTTCAGTACTTGACCTTTTAGTGAATAGCCTGAATTAATTTCTTCTTTTTATTTTATTTTATTCTGAACTTAAGAAACAAAACAAGCATTTCCCTAACATAGTAGAAAAAAATATATGATTGTACTTGAAACTACAAATCTATTGTGTACAATTTGCTATTCCTTTTAAATATATAATGAAATTTTCATATAACTTTTTTTACTTTTTTTCTTCCTTCTCCCTTCCCCCACTCTAGAGATGGCTAACATTAGATACAAATATCTATATGCATGTAAAACCATTCTATACATACTTCTATTTATCAATTCTTTGAATTAATTTATTTAAGCATTGACTGGCTTTATCTCCTTGCTGTCCAAGGGACTCTCAAAAGTCTTCTCCAGCACCACTATTCAAAGCATCAATTCTGCAGCTCTCAGTTTTCCCTATATCCCAACTCTCACAGCCATACATTGCTACTGGAAAAACCATAGCTTTGACCCTATGAACCTTTGTGGGGATGATGATTTCTCTAATTTTTAGGATGCTGTCTAGAATTGCCATAGATTTCCTACCAAAAAGTAATCATCTTTTAATTTTATGGCTGCAGTCACCATCTGCAGCGATCTTTGAGCATGAGAATATAAAATCTGACACTACTTCCATTTCTTCTCCCTCTATTTGTCAGGAAGTGATTGGACCAGTTGCCAAGATCTTAGCTTTTTTGATGTTAAGCTTCAAGCCAGCTCTCACACTCTCCTCTTTCATCCTTATCAAGAGGTTTCTTAATTCTTCTTCACTTTCTACAATCAGAGAGATATCATCTGCATATCTGAGATTGTTGACATTTGTTGACATTTCTTCCAGCAACCTTAATTCAGGCTTTTGATTCATCCAGCCTACGTTTCACATGATGTACTCCATATATAAGTTAAATAAATAAGGTGACAACACACAGCCTTGTTGCACTGATTTTCCAATCTTAAACTGATCAGTTGTTCAATGTTCAGTTCTAACTGTTGCCTCTGGACCTGCATATAGGTTCCTCAGGAGGCAAGTGAGATGATCTCTTTGAAGATTTGCCACATTTTGTTGTGATCCACACAGTCAAAGTCTTTACTGTAGTCAATGAAACAGAAGTAGATGTTTTTCTCGCTGCCTGGAAAGGCATGGAAAAAGAAAAATCATAAGAAGACGATGGATATTATAGAAGTTGGTCCATGAAAGGAAAGGGGAGATTTAAACACATATTTTAGAATGTTCTTACTATATTAATTGAGTGTGATAACCACACCTAAGAAATTGCAATTTTCTCTCATTAGTGCCAAAAATTATATGTTAGCTTTTAAAATCCATTTGTTTGCTCACATAAGCCGTTTGAGAGAAGGGATTGTTTGATTGTTTTTGTTTATATCCCCAGCACTTTGTGCAGTATCTAGCATATAGGAGGTACTTAATAAATGCTTGTTGATTGAGCGATCTGTTCATTCTTTCATTCAGCAAAGATTCAACAAGCACTTATAAAGTATCTACTATCTGCAATGAAGCATACAGAGCAGTGTGACTGCAATTCAAAATTAAATAAGGTCATGATACCCTCTTCCCTTTTCCCCCTTTCCCATATCTTCTCACTTTCCAGCTCCCTCTCGTTTATTGTCTTCCCCACTTGAATGTAGGTTCCTTTAGGGTATGAGCAGTCTTTTCTACTTATATTTGTATCCTCAGTTCTTAACAAAGTGCCAGGCACATAATAAGTGTTTTCAAAGTTTTACATCTTTATATAGCTAATACATTATTTATAGCTAATCAATATTAGCTAAAGATATAGACTGCATCTATATCTGTAACATTTATATAGAGAAATTATATAGCGGCAAATTATGAATAAAAGTATATATTGATGTTTGATATATTGTATTTAACATATTAAATATATATTAAATTTCTTATAATTAATTTAAAATATTCATGTTGCCATAACATGATAATTAAATATTGATTAAATATATTTAATACATTAGATATTCTCATTATATTAATCCATATTAGATATAAATTACTAATATAACCTATAGTATCTATATATAAATTATATGTAAGATATATAGATATATCTACATCTATTTTAAATATGGATATATCTATATATAAATTACTTAGATAATATAGACTATATAACAGATATAGATTACATCTATATCTAATATAGATTATCAATAGATAAAAATAGCTAGCATTTATATGGTACATTAAGGTTCACAAAGTGCTTTACAAATATTATTTCACTTTATCCTCAAATAACCCTGGGGAGTAGGTGCTATTATTATCTTCATTTTGCAAATGAAAAAACTGAGGCAGAGAAAGGTTAGGTAAACTAGCCCAGGGTTATTCTGCTAGGAAGTATCTGAAGCCAGATTTGAACTCAGGTCTTACTGACCACCAAGTCCAGCACTCTGTCCACTGAACTGCCTTGTTGTCCCATGGATATAGATATAGATATAGATGATATAGATTAGAAGTGTCAAACTCATACCCACAAAATTCTGGAATGTGGCCTCAACTAGATTAAAATATAATTAAGAAATGTTTAACAAAAATAAAAATACAATATGACTTAGATAATGTTAATTTGTGGTTTTCTAACTCAATATACAATCCACAGTGATCCATTTCTATCTGAACTTGACACCACTGATATGAAATATGGATATAAATAGATATAAGTAAAGGTATAGGTGGGGCAGTTAGGCTCAACAATGGAGAGAATGCCAGGCCTGGAGTCAGGAAGATCTGAGTTCAAAGTTGGCCTCAGACATTTACTAGCTATGTGACCCTGGGTAAGTCACTTAACCCTGTTTGCCTCAGTTTTCTCATCTGTAAAATCAGCTGGAAAAGGAAATGGCAAACCACTCCACTATCTTTGCCAAGAAAACCCCAAGTGGGGTCACAAAGAGTCAGACATGACTGAACAACAACAAAGATATAGAGAGAGATAGATGATATAGATGGCATAGATGATGAAGGATATATAGATGCAGTGAGAGATAGAGATGGAAATAGAGACAGAAATATCAAGAAGAATGTATGTCACCACCAAGAGTCTTGGTTTTCTGAGCCCATTAGGGTATTCCAGCATTGGAATCAAGAGAAGCAATGGCCATCCACGGAGATGTTCAAGATAGATAAGCCAAAATGTCAGCTGATCTCTGGGATAAAAAGCTTTGAAGATTTCTAAAGTCGTGACAATCTTTTTTTAGAAACTAGAGGTGGAGCTGGCAAAAAAACACCTTTTCAGGTCTCACCAGAAGCACAGTTCAAGGCTAGACACAGAAAGGCTAAAGAGTATTTAAAATTACTTCACAGTGGGATAGTACATGCTCACATTTATTTGCTTTTAAAATCCTCTTAATAAATAGGAACATGTAGTGAACATTTCATTCATTCAACAAACTTTTATTAAGTTCCTTTTGTTGCAATGCACTGGGCTATGTGCTGGGGATACAAAGGTAAGTATTGTCTTCATCTTGCCCTCGAGAGGTTTGTGTCCTAAAAAATAAAACATAACCACCAAAGGATTTTTTTCCTTCCTGAAACTAATTCATTAAACTTTTTTAGGAGCCAACATTGAAACAAGAATGAAAGAATGTGACTACTTCCTTAAGGACAAATGAAAACTTGGACATCCATGCCACCCCGAGGCTAAGCCAAGATCTGGAAGGCAGCTTCACTTCTAGAATTAGGGTTAGATCTAGATCTAGCCCCACTCCTGGTGCCATTATACCCAGCACACCCCACATGACAACCAGAGATTGGATAGCTGCCCAACAATGGGATCAGAGACACATAAACTATAACCAAGAAAACAGGACAGTAAATTAGAACACAGAATCATCATCCTATCTTGGCAACTTGAATGAGTCTTTCTGGCCTAGACTTGAAAGACTTGTGTGATAAGGAAGTCTATGTTTGCTCAGTCTTACTGAAGAGGTTATTTGAGGGGAATTTCAATTTGTTGTTTTGTTTTGTTTTGTTCAAAATAAAGGTTTACAGGGGAGACAAGAGCTGTTCCATTAGCATACCAAACAGAAGAGGAGGCGGAGGGAAGAAGCAATGTGAAAAGCAACTGCAAAATCTTTATCAACCTACTCATTATAAATATAGCCCTGAAAATACTTGGTATTTTTAGTCCCAGAGGATACAAAAGACACCACAGAGAATTTCACTGGACAGGGATCCATCATTTACTTTGTCAAGCACAAAGCTCTCAGTAAGCATTTGCTAATCCTACAAACACCCACAGAGCCTGTTCACTAACTCCAGGTATTCATCTCTAGGCTAAGTATGTCTGCTATTTGATAATCTAGGAAAGGAAGCGATGATGACCTTTCCAAGAAAAACTATGGGAAAAACCAAGACAGATTGAATGTGATGATTGTATGTGGATGATATTTGGCAGGAACTCTAATCCAAGGCTTGGCATTCCTACTCACAAAATAAATGTGGGAAATCTTTAAGTAACAGATAAGTTCCTATCCTACTCTGAACTAACTAAAGATATACTTTTACTCTTATAAAGACCCCTCGTTTGGGAGAGAGCTGGAGTAAAAAAAAATCTGAATTCGAGCTCTGGCTATAATAGCTGTGTGGATATGTCCCTGAATAAGTAAGTGAACTTTGTGCTTCAGTTTTATCATCTGTAAAATGAAGATAATTTTATCTACCACTCCTATCTTTCAAAGTTGAGAGGTATGTGACACATACAATAAAGAGGAAGCCTTCATGTCAGAAAGACCTGGGTTCAAGCACTGGAAGAGTAGTAGAGTGGGGAAAGTATTGGCTTTCGAGTCACTTTGAATCCTGGCTTGGCCATTCCTACCTGTGTAACCTCAGGCAAGTCACTTCACCTCTATGGGACTTGGTTTCCTCATTTGTAAAATAAAGGGGTCACACTAAATGATTTCTAAAATCCATTCCAGCTATGTCTATGATCCTTTGGAAGTTGTTTTATGGAATTTCAAAATATTTGAGTTAGAAGACCCTTCGATATCATCTAGACCAATGGTGTTAAACTCAAGTAGAAATGAGAGCTACTAAACCATACATAAGGATCCCTGAGGGATAGATATTGACTTAAACCACATTTTACTATTATCTACATCTTATCGTATTTTTATGTCATTAAATATTTCCCAATTACATCTTAATCTGGTTCAGATTGCCCTTGGAAGAGTTATGGGCCACATGTTTAACACCTCTGATTGAATCCAGCCTGAACAGGAATCTTCTCTATAGTAGGTTCTCTAGCTATTACTTGAAGAGATCTAGTTATTTGCAACCCAACACCTGAGGCTGCCCATTCTACTTTTCAATAGCTCTAAACACTACATAGTTTTTTTTTCATTACATCAAGTCTAAATCTTCCTCCCTAGTATCTCTACCCCATGTTCCCATCTCCTTCTCCTGACTCCAGGCATTTTCGTTGGCTATTCTCTTGCCTGGAATGCTTTCCATCTTTATCACTTCCTTCTCGTCTCAGCTAAAGTCCCATCTGCAAGAAGACTTTCTCAGTCCTGCTTAATCTTAGTGCCTTGCCTGTGAGATTATCTCCAATTTGTCTTGTGTATATCTTGTTTGCACATAGTTGTTTGCATCTTGTCTCCCTATTAGACTGTGAGCTCCTTGAGAGCAGGGTTTTGTTTGTTTGTTTTTAACCTTTTTGTATTCCAGTACTGGCACATAGCAGGCACCTAATTGTTGACATGACTTGACTTGTTCCTTGTTCTTCCCTCTGGAGCCAAGTAGATCAATTCACATCTGTCATCTACATATTCTTCAGTTACTTTAAGATATGTTATTCCTATATCTTCTCTTTTCCAGGCTAACTACTCTCAATTCTTTCATTTTGCAAGGCATGCTCTTAAGGGCTCTTAGCTACTCTCCTAAGGAAACACTCCAAATTGCCAATGTCTTCCCTAAGATGTGGCACCCAAAAAATGAATACACAATTCCAGACGTGGAATAACCAAGAGTCCAAGTAAAATGGTACTATATTGCCTTACTCATTCTGGATACACTATTTATGTAGCCTAAAATCAAAGAGTCATAGACTTAACACTGAAGAGACCTTCAAGATTACCTAATCCAACACTCTCATTTTACATATGAGGAAACTAAAAGCCAGAGAGCTTAAGTGATTCACCCATAATGGTACAAGAAGTCAGTGGAACCACTGGAACTCAAACTCAGATCTTCTGACTCTAAATCCAATTCCATTTACATTGGCATTTTTTGTTTGTCATGTTGACTCATACTGACTTTGCACTTTACTAAAAAACTTGTATACTGTTTATATACATTTTCCTCATCCTGTACAGACAGAGTTGGCTTTTAAAACCTATATGTAATGCTTTAAACTTATCCAAATTTAAATTAACTTTACAACATTTTTCCCATCATTCTAGTCTATTGATATTCTTTTGAATCTTTACTGTTTTCTGACATCACTACTTCTCAAGTCTACCTCAGCTACATACAGACAGTCATGCTATCACCTACCAATGTTCCTTCTATTTTCATGAACCCTGAAATTCCTTATCTGATCATAATCTTTTGTCATAGCATATTCCTCTCTGCTTACAATCCTGAGTCCTGTTTTTGTTTTCCCCACGACCTCTAATCCTTCCACTGATTGGTGCTTTCCTGGGCCATCACTCCTGTGCTGGCAACACTCTGCTCTCTTCTTTAGCTTTACCCCCTTAATGAACCAGTTCAATTCAACACTGTATACTACACTATAGTTCCTTGCTGCTTTATCCTATCACCAATCATGCCTCGCCAAACTCCAACTTGGATTACTCCCATCATCCATTGTCTTTGCTTCTATTCATGTGCTATTAAATAAAGCTGAAGAAAAAAATAACATTTTTCTTCTTTCTGGAGCCACTATAAATTTATGTTACATAAACTCAACTGGGTTCTTACTGCAGCAAGGCAAGCCTTTTATACATCCCTAGTCAATTTATTATCCCTTTCAACCATTTTATTCTAAACCTTTCCATTCATCTTCAAGCTTCTTATGGAATCCCCTCCCCTCACCCTGTCAGCTGAGGGTATTGCTTCATATTTAATAAAAAAAACTGGACCAGTCACCAAGAGCTCTCTTTTCTCCCATGCTCTTTATCTCTCATTATTCATATATGATCCCTCAGGATCTCCTTCTTCACTCCATTTCACAAGAGAATGTGGACCAAGGCAAATTTCTCTCCATGCACTTGGATTCCATTTTATCCCATCTTCTCTATCATATTACTCCTTCTATTATCCCCTCTGTCTCACTAATCTTCAATGTTTCCCTGTCTACTAGCTTCTTCCCCGATGTCTACAAACACATCTCATCAATATTTTAAAAACCTTTACTTTAGCCAACCATCTCTGATGGCTGTCATCCTGTATCTCTCCTTCCCTTCATAGCTAAATTTATTGGAAAAAAATCATCCACACTCAGTGCTGCCACTTCTTCTCCTCAAACTCTCTTGTAAACCCTCTGCAGTTTAGCTTACAACATCATCATTCAGCTGAAACTGCTCTCTCCAAAGTTTCCAGTGATCTCTTGATTCCCAAATATTTTCTGGTGCAAGCCCTCATCACACTTGAATTACTGCAATAGCCTGATCCCAGTCCATCCTCCACTCAGCTGCTAAAGTAATTTCCTATAGCACAGGTCTGACCATGCCATTCCCCTACTCAATAAATTCCAGTGTCTCTCTGATTCCCAAGTCCTTCACAACCTGGCCCCTTTCTATCTTTCCAACCTTCCTATAATTTACTCCCTTTCATACACTCTACGATATGGTAACACTGGTCTTCTTACTGTTTCTCACACATGACACTCTATCTCCAACAACTCTATGACATTTCATCGGCTATCCCTCATACATAGAATGCTCTCTCTCCTGCCTCCTGGCTTCCCTAGAGTCCTTCAATACATCTCAAATCCCACCTTCTGTAAGAAAAGAAGGGGAAGGGGAAAGAAAGAAATATTTATGTAGCACCACCCATGTTCCAGACACTGTGCTGAGCACTTTACAAATATTTCATTTGATCCTCACAATAATCCAGTGAGGTTGGTGCTATTATCCCCATTTTACAGTTGAGGAAATGGAGGAAAACAGAGGTTAAGTGACGGCTAGTAAGTGTCTAAGGCTGGTTTTGAATTTGGGACTTCCCGAGTCCAGGTCCAGCACTCTATCCACTACATGCCACCTAAATGCTTCTTTTAAGAGACTTTTCCCAAAAGGACCCACATGTACAAAAATATTTATATCAGCTCTTTTTGTGGTGGTCAAGAACTGAAAATTGAGGGAATGGGCATCAATTGGGGAATGGCTGAACAAGCTGTGGTATATGAATGTAATGGAATACTATTATGCTCTAAGAAATTATGAACAGGCAAACTTCAGAAAAACCTGAAAAGACTTATATGAACTGATGCTGAGTGAAGCGAGCAGAACCAGAAGAACATTGTACACAGTAACAGCTACAGTGTTCAATAACTGATTTTGATAGACATAGCCCTTCTCAGCAGTGCAAGGACCTAAAACAATTCTAGAGGACTCATGATGGAAATGGTATCCACATCCAGAGAAAGAACTATGGAGTCCAAATGCAGAATGAAGCAGACTATTTTCTTTTTGTTTTGTTTTGTTTTTTCTTTCTCATGGTTTTTCCCATTCTTTACAATTCTTCTATACAACATGACTAATGTGAAAATATGTTTAATAGGAAGTATATGTAGAGCCTAAAACAGGTTGCAGGCTGTCTTGGGGAGGGAAAGGGAAGAGAGAGGGAGAAAATTTAAAATTTGTGGAAGTGAATATTGAAACTAAAAAATAAAATTAATTAATAAAAAAGAGTCCTTTCTCAGTCTCCAGCCACCTCCCCCAACTACTAATACCTTTCTCCTGAGATTACCTTCTATTTATAATATATACATATACCAATATGTGCAGATATATATATATGTATGTCGTATGCACAATATTTTTGCTTGTTATCTCTCCCCCACCTTTGAATGAGAATTCTTTGAATATAAGGACCCTGCTTTTTGCCTTTTTTGTATTCCTAGTGTTTAGCACAGTACCTAGCACACAATAAGTGCTTAATAAATACTTGTTCACTGACTGACACTTTTACCTCTTTTAGCCATGGTTTTGATATGCATCTTTTCTATCCCATCATCCAAGACATTGATAAGAATGTTGAGTATCACAAGGCCAACGTCTTAGTCTGGTAGTACTTCCCTAAAGAACTTCTTCCATGTTGACCCATTTGTGTCTACTCTGTGCAATCAATCTAACCCAACTAATTGTATGTATTATAATCTGTATATGTCTCTCTATCATGTCCATAATGATTCAGGGGAGATCTTATTAAATGATTTACTGAAATCCAAGAATTCTCTATCCAAAGAATGACCTTGATTTTGTATTTTGTCAAGTTTATTTGCATGTCGAAGATCAAAGTATTTGGGGTCAAGAAAAAAAAAAGCAAAGGGTTTCAGACCCACAGAGTTTAGCAAGGTTTCTTTGGCAGATATCCACATGAAGGAATTAAATAAGAGTTACAAAAACTTTCTAACCCCAAGTCAGATGGAGTTTTTGCCCCAATATCTGTCCCTGGTAAGTAGGAAGTGAACTTTAAAAAATAAATAATGTAATACATATCACTTAGTTGGTTGACTAGTCTGTGTTCCAAAAACGCTTGGACTCTAGATCAAGGACTCTTCTTTTGGAGAGGAAAAACCATTCTGATTTTGACTACGTGGAGGCCTGCCTATCTAAGTGAGCTGAAGGTTAAACCTCTGGGACTCTAAACTAGAAGAAAGATGACCAAGTCCACTCTTTCTCTTATGCATTACCTAGCAAGGGAGACTAAGATGGCTTAGTCAGACAGTCAAGAGAAATGAGAGATATGAATGCCACAGGCATCGAGAAAAAAAAAAGAGTGATAAATGGTGTCAAAAGTTGCCAAGGTCAAGGACAAAAAGGACAGAGAAAGGAATGAATTAATCAGTTAAGAAACCATTGCTAACTTTAAAGAGAATTGTTGCAGTAAACCGGTGGGGCAGAAAGCTTGTTACAAGAGTTTAAGAAGCAAGTGGTTTGTGAGGAAGTGGATGTGACAAGTTCAGATTACTTTATTTTGGACACTGTCTTTGAAAGGAAAAAAATGTGATATAGTAGCTTGAGGGGATGGAAAGTCATTCGAGTGAAAATAAGTGTACTTCCAAGAGATGTGGTTAGGGATGGATGCTTCTTTCCAGTAGGGCTAAGACCTAGCAAAGGTCAGATGAAGTACTTGTCCCCCCACTGTTTGATAAAGGAATTGGCATTAGTGAGGCCATGAGAATTTTCACAGCTTACAACATCTTTTGGCATCTGGAGGCCTTTCCTCTTGCTATCAGTAAGAATGGAGTGTTGGGGGAAAGGGGAGAGTGATGGGAAAGGAAAAAGTAAATTCATACCACGCTGTTTGAAAATGTCTTATTTCTCCACATCTAAAAAATTGGAGCCTCAAAGATAGTCAAAACTGACTTTTTTTTCCACCAGCATGAAATTAATTAAAAATTCACAATTTTTTTCTTACAGGTTAAAATTACCATCTTTCATGTCCCAGTACAGTAATTTGGCCAAATACTGTTTTTTTCAAGGGAATAGTTCTCAAACTCTCTCCTTTCACAGTTTAAGCCAATTTGATTCAACTGCTAATTTTGCACATTTCAGTTTAGATATGCTAAGGTAGTTCAGGCCACTTCCCAACACTCATTGAACCATTAGTTGACAGCTTTATTTTAATGACTTTCAGACCGCTTGAGAGCTTCAGGGATGTCGAAACCACCTTAACCATCATTGTACAAGCTGAAGGAAAGAGCCGAAATACAGCTTTATTTCTCTATGTATATAGATTTGGTATGTTTAGTATTTTATTTAAATAAATGTTGATGCTTTTCAATAATTTTTTGACAGTTCCTGGGAATTGGAAGGTTGATGTCATGAGTCCATTAAATAAGTGAATTCTGGAACATACCGATGCAGAGCTTTCCTGTTCCAGCTTCAAACTTAGTTTTCTTAATTCACTTATGTTGATGGATATTGTTATTAAGGTCATACTTTATTTTGTCCTAATAATGGAGAGGCAATGTTATATAGGGAGGCAGAATGATTTAGTGGAAAGAGCCTAGTACTAGAACTCCAATGTCCTGAGTTTCAGGTCTGGTTCAAACACATGGTAGCTGTGTGCCCTGGTCAAGTAATTTAACCTCTCTAATCCCTAGTTTCCAAAGTGACTTGACCATGGTCACATAACTAAGAAGGCTATATGAAGCAGAAAGAGTCCTAAACTTGGAGTTAAGAGATCTTAATTCCAGTCTTTCCCCTAGCACTTACTAGACATGTAATCAGAGGCAAGTCATCTGAGTTCTCTGAACCTCAGTTTCCTCATCTGTATTTAGGCATTTTAACCTAAAGTTAAAGTAGGTAGAACCTACCTCACAGAGTTATTGTGGATCAAGTGATATAACATATATGTAGGGGATAGTGTGTGGTGGTCGGCCACTCTACTCTCCTCAAAAGGAGGTGATAACAAGCTAGAAGTATATCTCTCTGCTCCCTTAAATGTTGTTAGTCTAGAAGTGAATCTGTAGGTTCAAGCTGTGCTTCTGATGGCTATTCCTTAACAGGGAGATCCATGGGTCAGAATGTTCATCTATCCCACAGAGACCACCATTGAAACAGAAAAAAGTAGCACTAGCCAGGCCTTCAGGCCCAAGCAAAGCTTTGAAACTTGGAGCCAAAGGGGGAAAAGTAGACAATTTTGTGGACTATACATCCAAAACTTGATTCTATAAAACTATATATCCAAGCTATATATCCAAAGCTTGACGGCCTTCCTACCAAATGCCCATTCCACAATAAACACACACAGCAAGTGACAAATAAACTCGGTTATCTAAACAGATAGCAAACAGAAATCCGAAAGTATACACAGGAGATGTATACCAGACAATACAGAATGCATGAGCTCTCCCACTGGTAGCAAGATCACTCAGCTCAACCAAGAGAGTCTCGAATCTCACCTAAGAGGAAATTCCATGAAGTTTCTAGTGTAGTAAGCTAGAAATAAGAGACAAGATCAAAATGCGATCTCCTCTACATGTTGGCTTCTTTCCAAAGTCTTTACCCCTTTAGGGACCTGAAAAGAATCTATAATGGCACATCGCTCTCAAAGCTGGAAGACAGAAGACCAAGAAAGAAGAGAAGTTGTCTTCTTTCTCACTAACTCTGCCCCTCACAAAAAGCATGGAGCACTGAGTAATTAATCTACAACAATAAGGAGGAAGTCCCATGCCAATGGGTTTTTAGGCTCAAGTTTTATGTATAAAACACTTGGTAAATCTTAAGATGCTCTATAATTGTCATTTAAATATTATATTTTTATGTGTGCCATTTGTCCTTTCTCTTCATAAGCTATCCTTCAGAAACCGGATAGAGGCTATGACTTATTTTTCATATAATAATATTCTTATTCATAAATGCCAGATTTATATAGTACTTTATTAGGTAGGTTAGTAATAATCTGATAAAATTGATCAGTGTACATAATCCATGTTATTCAAAAAACTCATTCTCTATACTACCACAAGTTTTCCCTCTGATTAAGCACAATGGACTTGTCCCTAGTATTATCCTTCTTGGCCTCCCTCCAATTTTTTAACATTGTTTATCACTAATTCCACTTTGATGTTCTCTTCTGCCTTGATAGGAAGGAAAGAAAGGAAACAAATATGTATTAGCTGCCTACTGTGTATCAAGAACATTTGACCCTCCCAATAGCCCTATGAGGTAGGAGCTATTATTACATCCATTTTACCACCGAGGAAACTGAGACTGGGCTAGGTCACACAGCTAGTGTCTGAGACTGTATTCAGACTTGTCTTCTGGACTCTGGGCTCAACACTTTGGGCATTGTGCCACCTAGATGCTTTTTGTCAGTTTTCTCTTGTTTCTCCTACCTCCCTAACTCCTTCTCAATCTCATTTACCATGTAATTGTATGTCTACTATCCCCTTAAAGGCTTTGTCCTTACTCTCTTCTCTTTGCCCTGTACATCCTCTTTCTTGGTGATCTCATGGGTTCAATTATCATCTCAGTGTAGAAGGTTATTAAATCTATATATCCAGCCATAATCTGTCTCCTGAACTCCAATCCAGCTTCACCACCCACCTGTTAGAAGTTTAGTACTATTGAAAAAAGCACTCGAATTAAATTTAGAGGTCCTGAGTTGGAGTATCCATTGCTGCTAATTAACCTGTGTGACCCTAAGACAGTCATTTAACCTCTCTGGGTCTCAGCTTCCTCACCTATAAAATGAAGAAGTAAAAGGAGATGATCTCTACAATCCCTTCCATCTCTTCCCCTATGTCTCATCAGCATCTCATACTCCACATTTCCAGAATAGAACTGAGTAACTTCTCCTCTAAAACCAATCATCTTCTAAACGTCCCTGTTGCTTATTAGGTCTCCATCTTCCTCCCAAGCACGACAGATTCGTCTTTCCCTCATTCCTTAAATCTATTTAGTTGCCATGCCTTGTTAAGTCTGTCGCCATGACAACTGTCCTGTAACAGTCACCGGTGGGGGGGTCTCTCTCTTAGTCTTTGCTGGCAAGATTCTTGCCGGAGTCCTCCTTAATAGGCTGATCCTCCACCTGGAAGATGGCCATCTACCTGAGAGCCAGTGCGGCTTCAGAAAGGGCCGAGGAACAGTCAAGATGGTGTTTTCTGGCTGACAACTCCAGAAGAAATGCCAGGAGCAGAACAGAGGTCTGTATACAACATTTGTAAATCTGACCAAGGCCTTTGATACTGTTAGTAATGAGGGTTTATGGAAAATTATGTCAAAATTTGGTTGGCCGGAGAAGTTCATCAGCATTGTACAACAGTTTCAACAGGGGCATGCTGGCCTGGGTTCTAGATAATGGACAATGCTCTTGTACCTTCCCAGTCACCAATGGAGTGAAATAAGGCTGTGTGCTCACTCCCATGCTTTTTAGCATGATGTTTTCAGCCATATTTTCAAATGCTTTCGATGAGGATGAACATGGCATCAAGATCATCCGCCACTTTGATGATAAATTCTTCAACTTGAAAAGGCTACACAATCCAAGACCAAAGTAGAGGGAGTATTGGTGCATGATTTTCTCATTGCAGATGACTGTGCACTCAATGCAGCCTCTGAAGCTGAGATGCAACGAAGTATCAATCAATTCTCTGCTGCTCATGCTAATTTTGGCCTAAACATTAACACAAAGCACACAGGAGCTCCATTAGCCACAATCACACCATCCATCTGTGGAACCATCAGTTACAGCAAATGAAGAGATTTTGAATGCTGTGGATAAGTTCACTTACCTTGGTAGTGTACTTTCCAGGGATGTATGCGTTGACAATGAGGTTGACGCACGCATTGCCAGAGCTAGCTCAGTGTTTGGGAGGCTCCAAAGGAAAGTATAAGAGAGAAGAGGTCAAACTCATGGCCTACTGACTTGTGGTGCTGACCTCATTGTTGCAGGCCTGTGAACCTGGACAGTCTACCAGCGCCATGCCAGGAAACCAAATCACTTCCATCTGAATTGTCTTAGGAAGATTCTGAAGATCACCTGGCAGGATAAGACACTGAAGTCTGTACACAAACTAAACTGCCAACCATTCAAACTCTGCTTCAGAGAGCACAACTCCGATGGGCTGGCCATGCTGTTCGAATGCAAAACATACACTTGCCAAAAAGATTATTTTATGGAGAGCACACAGGGCATTCGCAAGGTGGTCAGAAGAAGCGATACAAGGATACTCTCAAGCTCTCTCTTAAGAACTCTGGAATTGATTGTGTGACATGGGGGACACTGGCACAGGACCATTCAGCATGACGTGCCCACATCAGAGAAGGTGCTGTGCTCTATGAGCAAAGCAAAATTGAAGTAGCTCCAAAGAAACACAGGATACACAAATTTAGAGTATCCACCCCAAATGTTCACACAGACTATTTGCTCCCGACCTATGGTAGAGCATTCCAACCTCATATTGGTCTGATCAGCCACAGTCAGACACATTGAAACTTGACTCTAGCATAGTGATGTCATTTTGGTCCTCTTCGAAAAACGAAGGACAACAACCAACCAGTCTCAATGACATCTCTCACATCTGCTTTTGTCTCTCTGTCCTCACACAGAAACCACCATAGGTCAAGCCTTCATTATCTCTTGCTATACTACTATTATGATTATTAATTATTGATATTATTTAAATATTTTTATTATTATTTAACTTGTCTTGCTGCTTTCTGTCTCTCCCCTCTCTAATCTATTCTCCATACAGTTGCCAAAATGTTCTTTCAATGGCATCACTGTCCTACCCTTGGCATTTGCTCTTATGACTTCAATTATCACTTCAGTTCTATGCAAAGGACTCCAAATCTGTAATTCTAGCCCTGACCTCTCTCTCCTGACCTCCAGACTTATCTTTCCAGCCACCTAACACAGGACATCTCCTTCCGGGTATATTACCAGCATCACTAAATCAAAATGTCTAAATTTTCCATCTATCCTCTGAGCCTTCTTTTCATTCTGATTCCAATATTTCTATTAGGAGCCCCAGCATTTACCCGGTCTCTTCTGCTCAAAAGCCTGATGTATTCTCTTCTTTATCTCTCATAAGTCTTTCTTATCTTTAGCTCTAATAACCAATCAATTCTAGGACTTATCCAATCTACTTCTCACATCCACCCCTTCCTCTCTTTTCCCACTACCACCATCCAACACAGCTCTTCATTATCTCTATGTAGACCATTGCAATGACCTCTTTACAGATTTTTTTCATCTTAACTCTCTCCATCTTCCAAACTATCCTTTACATTACTGTCAAACTAATTTTCTTCCTGGATAAACCTAATCAAAAAATGTACTCAAAAATTTAAATGATTCCCTATTAAGTAAAGTTCAGGTTCATTTGCCTAGCATTCAAGGCCTTCAATAATCTGTCTACCATGTCTAACCACCATGTCTTTCTGACCTTACCCCATGCTACTGCCCTCCAGGTTCTCTATACTCTAGCCAAGCTAGACTACATATCCTTCCCCCCAAATTGAAATCTCACATCTGTACCTTTACTCATACTGTCCCCTATGTCTCAGATATTCTGCCTCTACCTCTTTACTTTTGAATTATTTTTAAAAATTAATTAATTTATTTTTAGTTTTAGTTTACAACATTCAGTTCCTCAAGTTTTGAGTTTCAAATTTTCTTCCCCTTCCTCTCCTCCCCCCTCCCCACCCAAGACTCCATGCAATCTAATATAGGCTCTACACATACCTTCACGCTAAACATATTTTCACAATAGTCAAGTTGAAAAGAAGAACTACAGCCAATGGAATGAACCACAAGAAAGAAAAAACAAAACAGAAACAAAAACAGCAAAAAAAGAGAGAGCAAATAGTTTGCTTCAATCTGCATTCAGACTCCATAATTCTTTCTCTGGATCGAGATAGCCTTTTCCATCATGAGTCTTTTGGAGCTGTCTTAGAATCTTACATTGCTGAGAGGAGCCAAGTCTATCAAAGTTAGTCATCAGAGATACTGTGTGCCTCTATTCATGTATAATGTTCTCCTGGTTCTTCTCCCCTCACTAAGCATCAGATCATATAAGTCTTTCCAGGTTACTATGAAGTCCATCTGCTCTTCATATCTTATAGCACAATAGTATTCCATTACATTCATATACCATAACTTGTTTAGTCATTCCCCAGTTATGAGCATCCCCTTGATTTCCAATTCTTTACCACCACAAAAAGAGCTGTTATAAATATTCTTGTACATACAGGTCCTTTTCCCACTTGTATGATTTCTTTGGGATACAGCCCTAGAAGTGACATTGCTGGGTCATAGGGTATGCTCATTTTTATAGCCCTGTGGGCAAAGTTCCAAATTGCTCTCCAGAATGGTTGGATCAGTTCACAGCTCCACCAACAATGCATTAGTGTTCCAATTTTCCCACATCCTCTCTAGCATTTATGACTTTCCTGTTTTTTCATGTTAGCCAATCTGACAGGTAAGATATGGTACCTAAGAGTTGTTTAGATTTGCTAATCAATAGTGATTTAGAGCATTTTTTCATGTGCCTATAGATATCTTTAATTTCTTCCTCTGAAAACTGCCTGTTCATATCCTTTGACCATTTTACCTATTGAATTCTTACCCAGGTTTTAAATCCCAATTCAAATTCTTGAGGAAGCTTTCTTTTATATCCCTAGTCAGATCTAACTTGTTCTACCTTAGAACTCATATAGCAAGGGGGCAGAGCCAAGATGGCGGCTGGAAAGCATGGACTGGAGTGAGCTCCCCGCCAAGTCCCTCCAAAAACCTATAAAAAAATGGCTCTGAACTAATTCTAGAGCTGCAGGACACACAAAATAGCAGAGGGAAGCAGAGCTCCAGCCCAGGACAGCCTGGATGGTCTCTGGGTAAGATCTATCCCCCGAAGAGCTGGGAGTGGAGCCAAGCAGAGCGTGGGCAATGCAGACAAACCAGACCAGGAGCCAGGCGGAACAAGCCCTAGCACCCTGAATCAGTGACCTGCAGCAGTTACCAGACTTCTCAACCCACCAACACTAACGACAACAGAGAAGGTTAGTGGGAAAAGCTGCTGGGGATAGGGAGTTTGCAGTTCGGCCACCACCCCGGGGGCGGTGGAGGTAGGGCAGCTACAGAACTACAGCTGCAGTTGCTTCTGGCCCCAGGCACACCTGGTAGGAGTGATTAAGTGGAGGATCAGAGCAGGAATGAAGAGCCTGCTGAAGATCTAAGTCCAGTCCAGGTTGGGGCTTCTTGGGGAAGGAGGAGTACTGGTGTGGCAGAGCTGGCACATCCTGCCAAGCTTGGAACAAAGTACTCTTTACTCTACAAGCAGTCATACCCTGCTGAAAAACTCAAGGGTCAAGTGAGTTGGCTGGGAACATGGCCAGGCAGCGAAGGAGCACCCAGATTCAGTCTCAGACTTTGGAATCTTTCTTTAGTGACAAAGAAGACCAAAACATACAGCCAGAAGAAGTCAACAAAGTCAAAGAGCCTACAACAAAAACCTCCAAGAAAAACATGAACTGGTCTCAGGCCATGGAAGAGCTCAAAAAGGATTTGGAAAAGAAAGTTAGAGAAGTAGAGGAAAAATTGGGAAGAGCAATTAGAAGGATGAGAGAAAACCATGAAAAACAAGTCAATGACTTGCTAAAGGAGATCCAAAAAATACTGAAAGATAT
>CM053624.1:207818488-207845366 GCA_028646595.1 Phalanger gymnotis
TCTACTCTACAAGCAGTCATCCCCTGACAAAAAACTCAAGGGTCAAGTAGTTGGCTGGGAACACGAACAGGCAGCAAAAATGGAATCAGACTCAAACTCAAACTCTAGATTCCTTTTCTGGTGACAAAGAAGATCAAAACATACAGCCAGAAGAAGTCAACAAAGTCAAAGAGCCTACATCAAAAGCCTCCAAGAAAAACATGAACTGGTCTCAGGCCATAGAAGAGCTCAAAAAGGATGTGGAAAAGCAAATAAGAGAAGTAGAGGAAAAATTGGGAAGAGAAATGAGAGTGATGAAAGAAAAAATGAAAAACAAGTCAATGACTTGCTAAAGGAGACCCAAAAAAATACTGAAGAAAACAACACCTTAAAAAAATTGACTAACCCAAATGTCAAAAGAGCTCCAAAAAGCCATGAGGAAAAGAATACCTTGAAAGGCAGAATTAACCAAATGGAAAAGGGGATCCAAAAGACCACTGAAGAAAATACCACCTTGAAAATTAGATTGGAGCAAGTGGAAGCTAGTGACTTTATGAGAAATCAAGAAATTATAAAACAGAACCAAAGGAATGAAAAAATGGAAGACAATGTGAAATATCTCATTGGAAAAACCACTGGCCTGGAAAATAGATCCAGGAGAGATAATTTAAAAATTATTGGACTACCTGAAAGCCATGATCAAAAAAAGAGCCTAGACATCATCTTTCAAGAAATTATCAAGGAAAACTGCCCTGATATTCTAGAACCAGAGGGTAAAGTAGAGACTGAAAGAATCCACCAATTGCCTCCTGAAAAGATCCCAAAAAGAAAACTCCTAGGTCAGGTCAAGGAGAAAATACTGCACGCAGCCAGAAAGAAACAAATTGAGCATTGTGGAAACACAATCAGGATAACACAAGATCTAGCAGCTTCTACATTAAGGGATCAAAGGGCTTGGAATATGATATTCTGGAGGTCAAAGGAGCTAGGATTAAAACCAAGAATCACCTACTCAGCAAAACTGATATAATGCTCCAAGGCAAAATATGGATTTTCAGTAAAATAGAGGACTTTTGGGGCAGCTAGGTGGCACAGTGAGTAGAGCACCATCCCTGGAGTCAGGAGGACCTGAGTTCAAATCTGGACTCAGACACTTGACACATGTACTATCTTTGTGACCATGGGCAAGTCACTTAACCCTAATTGCCCTGCCAAAAAAATAGAGCACTTTCAAGCTTACTCAATGAAAAGACCAGAGCTGAATAGAAAATTTGACTTTCAAATACAAGAGAATTCATAACGGACTTACTAAAGTTGAACAGTTTTGTTTACATTCCTACATGGAAAGATGATGTGTGTAATTCATGATACCTTTCTCAGTATTAGGGTAGTTGAAGGAAATATATATATAGACGGAGGACACAGGGAGAGTTGAATATGAAGGGATAGGGATAATATCTAAAAAAGATAAAATCAAATTAAGGGATGAGAGAGGAATATATTGAGAGAAGGAGAAAGGGAGAGATAGAATGCAGTAAATTATCTCATGTAAAAGTGGCAAGAAAAAGCAGTTCTGTTGGAAGAGAAGAGGGGGCAGCTGAGGGGGAATGAGTGAATCTTACTCTCATCGGATTCAACCTGAGGAGGGAATAACATACACACTCAAATGGGTATCTTACGCCACAGGAAAGTAAGGGGAAGGGGATAAAAGGGTGTATGATAGAAGGGAGGGCAGACGGGGAGGAGGTAATCAAAAGCAAACACTTTTGAAAAGGGACAGTGTCAAGGGAGAAAACTGAATAAAGGAGGACAGGATAGGATGAAAGGAAATATAATTAGCCTTTCACAACATGAGCATTGTGGAAGTGTTTTACATAATGATACAGTTGTGATCTATGTTGAATTGCTTGCCTTCCTAGGAAGGCATGGGTGGGAAGGGAAGAAGGGAGAGAATTTGGAACTCAAAGTCTTTAAAATAGAGGCTCAAAAAAATTGTTTTTTCATGCAGCTTGGAAACAAGATATATAGGGAATGGGGCATAGAAATCTATCCTGCCCTACAAGAAAGTAAGAAAAAGGGGATGGGGGCAGGAGTGGGGTGACAGAAGGGAGGGCTGACTGGCAAATGAGGCAATAAGAATATGCCATCTTGGAATGGGGGGGGTAGAAATGTAGAGGAAATTTTTAACTTAAAATCTTGTGGAAATCAATGTTGAAAACTAAAATACTAAATAAAAAAAAAGAAATTTTTCCTCATGCTAAGCCTAAAGTTGCTTCTTTGCAACTTCTATCCATTGTCCCTGGTACTCTTCATGGGGCCAGACAGAAAACATCTAAACCTTTCTCCATATAACAAAACTTCAAATACTTGACGAAAGCTTTCTCCACTCTCTCACCTTCATCATTACCAAGTCTACTCTAGTCTAAGCTAAATATCTCCAGTTCTTTCACCCACTCATCTCACAGCATGATTAGGAAACCTTTCTCCATCTTGGTTGACCTCCTGTGAGCATTATGTGATACTCAGAACTGAGTGCCATATTCTAGATGTTGTCTCACCAACATGCTATGTTGTTTCACCTCCCTGGTCACTGTATACCTTTTGTATTATAGTTATCTATGTAGGTGTCCTCTCCTTTTGTTAGACTGTAAGCACCATGAGGATAAGGGACAACGTTTTATCTAAATTTTACATGCCCTTAGTATAAAGTACATATAGTAAGCACTTAATAAAAGTTGAATTCAGGGTTGTATTTCAGTAGAGAGTCAGTTTCTAAGTGGAGTGACATACATGGTCTGGGCAGGACCTAGAATTACAGAAACAATAAGTGCAAAGAATTTGTAAACAATTATGAAGCAGCCAAAAATGGCCTTTACCCCCCTTAGCTTTGTTTTCTTCCACCTCTCTCTGTCTATGCCTCCTTTCTCCCAACTTCAGGACATATTCTTTTCCCCTCTTACCAAAAACTACCACCAGGAAAGAATTTATACCTTGGTTTGAAATTAAATACCTTAGTTCCCTCTTCCAGAAGTATTTGCATATTTAGCATGATCTCTAAAGGCTCTGTCTTCAATTCAAAGAATTTCAGGTCTTAGGAGAATAGATGGAAGAGGTATTTTTGCATCTTGGAAAGAGCCACATCAGAAAGGGAGGGACTGAAAACAAGGAGAATGCAGTAGAATGACTACTTGACATATAATCAGAGAAGCCAAATTCAAATCCCTGATGATTACTGCTTATATATATGCCCTGGGCAATTCACTTAACCTGGACCTCTATCCCTCAACCACAAAAAAAGATGAAAATGGATTAAATTAGCTCTGAGGTCCCTTCCAGCTCTACATCTATGAGTTATCATCCCCAAAAGTCTCAACATGGAAGAAGTCACATCTCTGTACCTTGACATGGACCACATGTGCTTTGTGGGTTAATAAAGTGGGCCTTCCCCAAGCCATCTGCCCCCAAAGGTCCAATGCTTCTCATAGGCCAATGGGCTAGCTTTTGGCATTTTCCAGCATTTTCAAAACATGACACTATTTTGTTTTTCTTTGAAATCGCAATAACCCGAGAGAACCAAGTTGTCAAAGAACTCCCACTGGTAAGCCATGGAGGAAATTTTGAGGCGCCAGAGAGAAATTTGTTTTCCCTCTAAACAGAGAAGCCAGCAGGGATCATATTTCAAGCCCCACTGTAGGGCCCCGGCTGTTGCCACTTCTGCCGCCACCACCTCTGCCTACGGTCTGCCCTGCGAGACTTGTGCGCTGCTTGTCAAGCCTGACAGATCCTGTTCAAAGCATCTCACATTTTCTCATTAGGAGGGAGAAGCCCACTCATTTATCTCCCTACCAGGAGTCCAGTTTGCAGTTCTTTCTTCCGTTTGAAAGAGGCATTTGCTAGGAGGTGGTAAGAAGGAAGAAAACTTCGGCCTTTTTATCTCTAGCTGTCTTCAGGGTTCTGTTTTCACACACCCCACTTGAAAAATCTGTCATGTACAATGATTTTTTTTCCTACCAGAACTAGCTAGATCTCTTTATTTTATTTTATGACTGTTTAAAGAACTGCATGTTACTGAGAGGAGGGGTGAGGGTAGGAGAGAAGGAGGCTCTTCAAATAAGAGGCCTACAAAGTAACAAACTATTTTCCTTCAAGGAAATCATGGCTGTATTATCCTTCAATGGGGAGGGAGTTGCTGCTCCTTTCATGATTCCTTAAAACTAACTCAGACTGAAATAAATAAACCTTAGGGCCAAGTATGCTCAGGATGACTGCTGGGCTCTGCCCCACTGAATGGATATTATTTTAATTGGATAGTGAGTTCTCAAGATAGAAAATATAAAGATGACTAATTCCAGCCAGCATAGAATGATAAGCAGGGAAATTGCATGCTGTGTCTTGAGAGATGAGCCAGACCAGTTGCCTTCTAACACTTTGGCTCAATTATTTTCTTTTATTTAACTAGATGAGCTATTATAAGGGAAAAATATTCAATCTGAAGTCAGAGAACCTCTCTTCTATTTTCTACCTCTGAAACCTTGGGCAGGTCCCTTACTCTCTGAGCCACAGGCCTGGCATACCAGATGGATCTCAGATATTTATGCAATGAGTGAAAAGTCTAAGAAACATAATTTCTGGGTAATTAATATTCAATTTATTAATTATGGCTAGCAAATAATAAAATGAAGTCAGTGGTACTCTCAGGAACTAAAGACAAACTTTGGGGGCCCCATTGGGAGTTTAAATACCCTGGGAAAAGTGGGTGTCGCCAACAGGCAGAAATTAACTTTGACTAGTTAACAATGAATGAGAAAATGAGTATTATAAAAGACGTGGGCTTTTCCTAATGAGGGGCTAGGGACTGTGACTTGGATTATATCTCTCTTACTCATTTCTGCCCAAAGCATCTCCTCAATCTAGACTAAAGGATCTACCTCTAGCGAAGGCACTTATGCATAACCCAGATGAGTAGGGTTTCACCCAAAAGAGGAAAATGTTAACCCAATCTCATCTATTAGCAATATCCGTCACAAGGACTGAGCTTTGGGTGAGGAATTAGAAAGGGAAAAAAAATCCAGGATCCCAGATATTGATTGGTTACTAATATAAGAGAAAAATAATCATTTCTCTTCTCTATTAGCTGTGTGACTGGACAAATCAATCCACCTCCCTGAATCTCAGTTTCCTCAACTTTAAAATGGGGATAATAATAGCACCAACCTCAGAGCGTTGTTTTATATTAAGATAATATATATTTATATTTATATATAAGCATACTGAGCAAGCCTTAAAGCACGGTATATGTCAATTATTATCTAAAAAATGAAGAAATTGGACTCAAGAGATGGCAATCCAGAAAGGAAATTCATAGCTGGAGGTAGAGATCTAGTACCTCTCTAAATGCCAGCGGAACTGGATTCTTAGCTTAGCAAGCAACTATCGTCCAAATTCATTACCACTGATGCTGCTAGTGAGCGGCCCAACAATTCTGAGAGTAGGGGCCCAGGCTAGACCAACAATTCTGAGATTCTTTCCTGAGAGTAGCCAGACTTAGACAGCTATGTAGCCACAAGACCAGCCCAGTCCAGGATCCTGGGGCCCAGACCACCATTCTGGGGCCCAGCCCACCAGCTGGAGAGGGATTGGCTAAAAAGGTGAAGCGGATCTACTGACATAGATGAAGCTTGGGTGAGGGGAAGATATTAGGGATGTCAAAATGTGTTTATGAGGAGAGGAGGTCATAGAGAGTCAAACAGTACAAGTAAGGAGCACTAGAAACCACGTATTACAAGAATTAGTTGAAGTAACTGGAATTGCTTGGTGTGGAAAAAAGAAGCCTGAATAAAATAGGAAGCTTGAAGTATTTGAAGGGATACTACTTGTAGAGAGGCAGCTAGGTGGCAGTGGATAAAGTGCCAGGCCTAGAGTGAGAAAGGCCTGAGTTCAAATACGCCCTCAGATATTTGCTAGCTGTGGGTCCCTGGGCAAGTCACTTAACTCTTTGTGCCTCAGTTCCTTATCTGTACAATGAATTGGGGAAGGAAATGGCAAAACACTCTAGTATCTTTGCCAAGAAAACTAAACAACAACAAACCATGGGTCGGGGGAATTAGATTCATTCTGCTTTGTCCCAAAACTAGGAACAGTATGGAAATTTCAGTTACGCATAGTTGGGCTTAATATAAGGAAAAACTTTCTAACAATTAGTTGTGTAAAAAAGGCCTGGGCTGATAGAAAAAGGCATGGATTCCCTTTCACCAGAGCTCTTCAAGTTGAGAGTAGATGATCACCTCTCAGCAATATTTGTAGAGGAGATTCTGGGCCATAGTCAAATAGGTATTATCCGAAGTCCTTTCCAATGCTGAGATTTCTCTGTTCTTCTCCCTTCCAGCTCTAAATCTTATCATCCAGAGGTCCAAAAAAAAAAAAGAAAAGGCAACAAAGGCAGTTGGAGTGAGATCATATGAGCCTAGGGGGAGGGATAGGGACTTGAACTGTTTTCATTAGTGTGGGGAACCCCCAGTCGGGGAAACTTTTTCTTTCAATGCAGGCTAGCATCTTCTCCTTCATGGCAACTTCTTAGTGAGCTGTCTAGACTAGAGAACTGAGAGATGAAGTTTCTTGTTCAGGGTCACATAATCAGTATGTATCAGAGCTAGAACTTGTCCCTTTCCCCAAGATCGTGAAAGAATAAACACAAAGACAGTACTAGTTCTAGACCCAGAGATCTAGGTTTAAAGCTTGATTCTTTTTTTTGCAGGGGGGAAGGCAGGGCAATTGGGGTTAAGTGACTCATCCAAGGTCACACAGCTAGTAAGTATGTCAAGCGTCTGAGGCCGGATTTGAACTCAGGTCCTCCTGATTCCAGGGCTCGTGCTCTACTCACTGTGCCACCTAGCTGCCCCTTAAATCTTGATTCTAATATAACTTGTATGACTACTTGTGCAAAGTCATTTATTTAGTATCCCTGGGCCTCAGTTTCCTTATCTGTAAGACGAAGGGCTTAAACTAGATTACCTCTCTGAGGTCTCTTCCAGCTCTCCATCTATTATCCTAAAAACAGTTGATTTTCAAAGTAGTTTCTTTTGATTCTACCATTCAGCTGTTAAGTGTCCCTTGGCTCTACTCACTGCAATGCACTCAGAACTTCTGTTGAATACCTCTGGATATCTGAATCTTCATGACTAGAACAAAAGACATCTTGCCTGGAAATCTTCATTTTGTTTCTGACTCCTGAAGTCATTTATACACCTTAGAGGATTTCACTCTACCTTTAAACTGGCAAAACCCATAATTTTTTACCAAATTCATCCAATTTTCAATTGACCATTTTGTGGAAGATGTGAAAGTGCTTTAAAAAGTTAAAAGCACTATAAACTGTAAGTTATTAACACTCTCTTCTGTCCTCCCAACCATCTTGCCCTTCTTCCCACAACCTGTCTTTGGGCCATTCCCCTGCTTATTACATTAGAGAATGGCTCACGTCAATTCCCACCTCCCCAAAGCCTTCATGAATAATCCAGTTCACATTGATCTCTCACTTCTCTGATATCAAATGACAGTATGGCCTGTAGAACACAGTTTAATATTTATTTGCCAAGTTGTATTTTTCTTGATTATTTCAGATGACTGACTCTTGTTATACTAACTAGAGTACAAATCCCTTAGATTCAAGGATCGTCCTCTCTTTATATAACCCCATAGTGCTTAGCACAATGACTTAAAAACTGTTATTAGAAGTGTGTATAGAATGATTTTGCATATCTATAGATAGATAGCTATACATACATATAGATATACATATATATATTCAGTAGCCATCTCTATGGTGGAGTGAGAGGGAGGAAAAAAAAGAAATTAACATGATTATGATATATTCAAAAGGAATAGCAAATTGTACATAATAGATTTGCAATTTTATCGGCAATCATCTTTTTTATACTATGCTATAAAATGCTTGTTTTATTTCATAAATTGAAAATAAAATAAATAAATGAAATTTAAAAAAAAACAAATACTGAAATAAGTGTTTGTTGATTGATTGATTACCAATGACCAATTATGACTTTTGGGGAATGGACTGGGTTGGAAGGGCTTGGGGAGAAGGGCCTGGTAGATTTGGAATTATAAGGTCCTGAGTTCAAATCCTGCCTCAGATACTTACTAGTTGTATGACCCTGTACAAATCACTTAATCTCTCTGCTGCAGTTTCCTGAGGCAAGAATTAAATTGAAGAGACTGAGCTAGGTAGTCTCTAAAGTGTCTTAAAGCTCTAGATCTATGATTCTACAACAGTGCATTATGGTTTACAAGCTGCTTTCCTTACAACAACCCTATGAGGTAAGCAATACAAGTATTTTCATCCCCATTTTTCAGATAAGAAAAATAAGGTTTATAGTGCTTAAATAGCTTATTCAAGTTCAAACAGTAACAGAGATGAGACTTAAATCTGCCTCCTAACTCCGAGTCCAGTGCTCTAAGAGAGTACTTTGGACATTATCTTTCAGAACATACTTCTATTCCTACCTTCCCTATTTCTGTCAATGATATCACCATCATCCTGATTCCCATCCCATCATCCCAGTCATGCTGATTAAAAATTTCAGAGTCATCTTCAAGTTTTCACCTTCCCTCGGCCCACATATTCAATCATCTGTCAAATCTTGTCAATTCTACCTCCACAACATCTCTTGGATCAATCCACTACTCTCCACTCATACAGACATCTGCCTTTTTCCAGTACTCATTTCATTTAACCTATTGCAGGAACCCCCTAATTGCTCTCCTACTTCCAATCTATCTTCCCCCAGCTGCCAAAATGATATCCATAAAGCACAGGTCTAACCGTGTCAGATGCCTGCTCGGAAAGTTCCAGTGGCTTCCTGTTGCCTCTAGGATGAAGTAGAAACTTCTCTGTTTGACATTTAAAATCCTTCACAATCTACCCCAAGTCTACTTCTTTCAGAAATGTTACTCTTCTTCACATATACAGACTGGCCAAGATGATCTATTTGCTATTACACATGACCTTCCAGCTCTCATTTCTGCATTTGCATAGGCTGTCTTCCATGCCCACTTCCTAATCTTCTCTACCTCTTGGGATTACCAGTTTCTTTCAAAACTTAGTTGAAGTCATTACCTATCTGAAGTCTTTCCTAATTCTCTCAGCTACTACTGCACTCCCTCAAAAGAATTATCACATGTGAGAAGGGAGAAAAAGGAAGAAGAGGGGGAGGAAGAAGAGAAGGAGGAGGAGAAGGAAGAGGAGGAAAAGGAGGAGGAGAAGGAAGAGGAGGAAAAGGAGGAGAAGAGGAAGAGGAAGAAGAAGAAAAGGAAGAGGAAGAAGAGGAGGAGGAGGAAGAAGAGGAGAAGAAAAAGAAGAAAAGAAAGGAAGAGAAAGAAAGAAAGAAAAAGAAAGGAAGGAAGAAAGAGAAAGAAAGGAAGGAAGAAAGAAAGAAAGAAAGAAAGAAAGAAAGAAAGAAAGAAAGAAAGAAAGAAAGAAAGAAAGAAAGAAAGAAGGAAGGAAGGAAGGAAGGAAGGAAGGAAGGGAGGAAGGGAGGAAGGAAGGGAGAAAAGGAAGGAAGGAATTTACTAGTATGTACATCTATTATTTCCCCCAATAGAATGTAAGTTCCCTGAAGACAAGAACATTTTCATTTTTGTGTTTGTATACCTAGCAGCTAGCAAAGCAATTGCCTAGCACATAAGTAGGCACTTAAGAAATGCTTCTTGTTGTTTTTTAATAGTAGGTGCTTACTAAATAAATTTCTACTCTTCTATTGACTCTATTTCACTATTGTGAAATGGGAAGAGTTATGTGTAGAATTTTCTTGCACGATGACAAAAATACTGGAAGCCCAAAGAGCTACCAGTCATGTCACATGGTGTGTATGACAGACATAAGATAAACAGTGAGAATTACAGAGTGAATTCCATGAAAATACAAATAGTTGATGAGAAAGAAAAAAAATCAATGGAGGAAAGTCAAGGAAATGGAACTAAAAGTATTTATTAAGCACTTATATCAAATGCCTTTCTAAGTACTGGTGATGCTAATACAAACAAGTAAGACAGTCTCTGTCCTCAAGGAATTTTCATTCTATTAGGGGAAATAACATGGAGGGCAGTGATAGAGGGAAGTCTTTTGGTAGTGTTGATCTGATTACTCTCTTCAGAGCTAGAATGGGAAAAGTGGAGATGGAAGGGGTATTTGATTAGTATGGCGTGAAGATGGCAGAGAAGTAATATGGTACAGGCTACCTATGGCAAATGCTCACCCATCAGAAGCCAAAGCTCTGCTTGATCAGACAGAAATGGAAACACCCAAAACTAGATCAGAAGTCCTGCTGTCTAGTAGATCTGTGTTCTCTTTATAGTAATAATAACAATAACCAACATTTATAGAGCTTTAGTACTTTCAAAGTCTTTTACTTACACTATCTCATTTAATCCTCTCGACAATCCTATGAGGTAAGTGTAACAAATATTTTTATCACCATTTGACAGGTGAGGAAAAGACTGAGAGAGGTTAAATGACTTGCCCAGGATCACATAACTAATAAGCGTCAAAAGTAAAATTCAATTCCGAAGATTCCTGACTTCAGGTTCACCACTCTTTCCGCTAGACCAATGGTATCAAGTTCAAATAGAAACCAGGGCAACTAATCCATACATAAGGATCCCTGCGGGCCACATGTTGACTTAGTTTTAAGATGTAATATTATCTATGCTTTACTATATTTTTATTTATTTTATTCAATACTTCCCAATTACATTTTAATCTGGTTTCCCTGCCACTTGGGAGTGTAGCACAACAGAGAGGAAATGAACCACTATGAAGATCAGTTAAATGAAAGCCAAACCCAATTTCTAGTTTGTTCCTTTGTTTTTAACTTTGTGGGTCAACTCAAATCTCTCTGGTTTTTTCCCCAAATGTTATACATCCATTTAGATCATAGGTTCTTAACTGTTTTTGTGTCATAGACCCCTTTGGCAGTCTGGTGAAACCCATGGATCCTTTCTCAGAATGATGTTTTTAACTGCATAAAACAAAATATAGAGGAATGCAAAGGGACCTAATTGTATTGAAATACTGTAGTTATCAAATGTGTGTGTGTGTGTGTGCGTGTGTGTGTTTTAAGATATTCGTAGGCCCCAGGCTAAGTACCTCTAACTCAGATAAAGGACAAGTTTTCACTCCTTTTATAGTGTCCCTATAAAGCAGCTGCCTCTCCTAGAGGAGCCAAGCAGTGTGATTCCTGTAATAGACAGTATGGAGAGTTTCTGTAGCGTGGTGTCTTTTGGGATGAGAAACCATTTGTTACATAAACACAAGGTGATTTCCTCAAGGTACACACAATAAATATTCAAACAACCTTTTGGGAATAGCGTATGTCTCTTTTGCAAGGATTTTTTATGGAACATTTTCCTTTTCTCCTTCCCCTTCATTGAAAACAAGCCTATAACTAGGGTTCTGTATTGCTAATGACAACTTTGATCTCTCAAGGAGCTAAAGTCCCATCACAAACATCTCAATCGCCCTATTGCCTCTTGGAAAGCAAATCAGACAGCAAATACTACTCAGTCAAGGAAATCTGTGGGGAATAGAAATGTCTTCTCAAGGAGGAAGATAACCCAGACACCTTTCCCACTTTTGTTTTAGTCCTTTGAATTTAGGTGAGTTGAAGAAACCTTAAAACCACTCTAGAGAAACTATGTGGCATAGGGAAGACTCACCTTTGACAAGCACTTAACAAATACCATATTATTTGATCCTCACATAGATCCTTCAAGAATAGATCCTATTCGAATTATCCTCATTTTAGGAAATTGAGGTTGAGAATTTAAGTAACTTGCCCAAGGACACAAAATTAGTAAGAATCAGTGGCAATATATGAACCAAGTTCTCGCTACCTCCAGATGCAGCAATCTATCCACTATACCTCTCTGCCCCACCTAGTAAGAGACATAGCCTGTGGTAGATCCGCTAGACAAAGGCTTTAATGCTGCCTCTGACACCTGGTAGCTATATGATTATAGGTAAGCCTCTTACCCTCTCTCAAGCTCAGTTTTCTCTTCTATAAAATGGGGGTAATGATAGAACTAACTACCTTATAGGGCAGTTGTGATGCTCAAGCGATATAATGTATAAGAATGTTTTCTATATTTCAAAACACCATATAAATGTCAGCTATTATCAATAATCATGTTAATTTCTGCAGATTTGTAGAAAAGCTTCTGGTCTTAGTTCCATTTGGAGAAGGGAGGAGGTCAGCCATCATGTGGGAGTATGTTTGGGGATCTTGCTTCTACATTTTAATAAGATTTACATAGATTTTATTCAAAAGAAGAGAGGGATCTAAGACTTTCAAGCACCTATTGTCTGATTAATTCCTCACCTAATAAATTACCTTTTTTTAAAATTTTGAATGTGGCAACTGATACAAGAGAAATTCCCATTGTCAGTTTCTCTGGAATGGGGAGGAAGGGAAGGTTGTAGGAAGAATAGAAGAAGACATAGGGGATTAGTTTATTACTCCCAATATGCTCAGTGCTGTTGTGCCTAGCTGCACATATGCCTGGGACTCTCAGCATATGGCCCGAGGGCTGCCAATGGCCCGCTTAGCAGATGTCTCCAGCATATTTTGACATAAAAGCCATTATAATTTTGGCTGGCTAATTGCTTTTTATTAAACAATTGTTGGAAGTTGGCTGATAACTTTTATGAATTTAAAATGAAAACCTCCCCTCAAACTTGAGAAAGCAAACACTCTGGGAAATATCGAAAGGGCTGAGAAGCCCTCAGTCTGCCAAATAAAACTTGTATCAGACCATGGTGCCCGAGAATTAGGTTATGATGGCTCATATTTACATGTTACTGTGACTAAGTCAACAAACCTGTTTCATGTACACATCCTCCTTTAGAAGCTTAAACCATCTCTGTTGGAAGCAACAAGCAAGAAACATATCCGTATTTAAGGAGGCTGACCTGATCTGTATTTGTTGAGATGAACTGACCAGAGTAGCTCTAAGTTTTTTATCTTTGCTAGGTGAACAAACTCTGCTCCAAAAGCCTGTGGTGACAAACTTCTTATTCTGTAAAACTTCATGAATTATCATATCTAAAACTATAAAAAAAAGTGATGACTAACTTTTAGGCTATTTTAGATAATTGGCTTATTAGTTCAAATAGGAATTCAAAGCAATTCACATCTTAGTAAGATCTTGTATTCCCAGATCCCTTTGGCAGTAATGAGAGCTAGCCTGGAAAAAGAGGCTCCAACTCATAATGCTCTAGGTCAAATTGGGCCACCGCTTCTCCCACCCACCCAACAATGTCTACCAAAACTGAAAAAAGAAGGGACCTCAGAAGCTCCTGATTTACTTACACTGTATAGAATAATGTACATAATTGAAGTATGATAGAAGTTTCTGCCTACTAGATAGCATCATACTATGCCAGAGTTTCTTATCCTTTTGGATGTCATGGACCTCTTTGATAATGCAATGAAGTCCATGACCCTTCTCAGAATATTGTTTTTAAATGCATAAAATAAAATATATAGGGTCACAAATGAAACAAATTATGAGAGGAACTTCACAGACCCCAGGTTACAAACCCCTGATGTATACTAAATAGAATCTTGGTTGTAAAATCTTTCTTATTGCTTACTTCCTGTTAGTATACACTGTATGGGGGTCACTGGCAGCCAGGCCACAGCCCAGGCCAATGTCCACACTATGATGGCTTAAGCAAAGGAAAGAGCAGGACCTTCTCCCCAACCCCAAATCCCACCCAGTCCCTATACTCATCTGCTCACACTTTGACCTGTGAGAGTATGTGTGTGTGCACATGCGCACGTACGCACACACACACACACACACACACACACACACACACACTCATTCTTTCAAGCCAATCTAAAACAAAAATTTACTTCAACCTCTCTCATTTTAAGTACCTCTTTTAGTCACTTTCCTCATCTCAATGGAGATTCCTATCCCAGGAGGCTCCTATCTCCCTGCCCAGTCCCCTAAACTACCAGTCATCCTAGACCAGTCTTAAGGCTACTTCCTGGTGCTCCCAGGCAATCTTCATAGGATTACAAACACTTGCCACCCCCCTGCAATTACTTCAACTAGAGGGAGGAAATCTTGTATGCTAAGGCACAGTCTTTCTTCTTCTCAGCTCTATGATGTCACAAACTCCTGATAATATCTTCTTCTAGAAAACCCCATTCTGCCATTCTCTAGAAAACCCTTGCTCTTCTGCTGGGAGATGAAAGAAGTACCCTACTTGTATAACCCATGAAGGAAACAACCTAGCGGTCTACATGAAGACAGGCCCAATGCAAGGATACTCAAAACTTTTTGTGCGTGTCTTGGACCCGTTTGGCAGTCTGGCAAAACCTACAGGCTCCTCAGAATACTATTTTTATAAGCATAAAATAAAATACACAGGAATACAAAGGAAACCATCTATATTTAAATACAGTTGTTAAAATATTTTTTAAAACAAGTTCCTGGACCCCAAGTTAAGAACCCCTGGCCTAAGAGATTGTCTAAATGCTTCCTTCTCTGATTGACCCTCTCCTCTGCCCTTCTTTCAGAGGGACAAGTGTTGCTAAAAATCATAAATCCTTCTTGCTGCTGTCTTTCTGCCAAAGATGGTGACCTTAATTTAAGGGTCCTGGACACTGAGAATCTCCTTTTCACTCACAGCTATAACACTTCTCTAACACTCCTCCAACTATCTGTACCAGTATGATCCAGACTCCTTCAATGGAAATACTGAGTTAGAGAAGCCCAGGAAAGCCACCTCTGGGAAATTAGGTTCTCTGAATACTAAACCATATTAACTATTTCATTACTCTCTGCTTCTATCAGTCATTCTCGTGATATTAGTACCCAAGCTGAGTAGACTGCCCATTGTGAGAACTACAACCTTCCAGTGTCACTGACCTTTTTTCTTTTAAGAGTTAGTATGAGAGCCAGTCCACCAAAGGTTGGTAGGGTTTTTTTCCCCCAGATCACAGAACACAGACATGTTTCTGAAGCTAATGAGGGTCAAAGACCAATAATGAACATGGAAAAGGACTTTTCATAAGCTAAGCATGTGTGTTCTATCCAATTAAGACTAAAAAAAGTCCACCCATGAGCATGGGCATAAGCTGCCTGACCAATTAGCACTTGAAGAACCAGGGCCTCACTGTCAAAGAGTGATGTCAGAAGCAGAATTGTTTTTCTTTTGTTCACCATATAATTAGGAACAATCTAATCTCAAAACCCTACTGCTGAAGAGTTTGACTCCTATGACCCTCACATGAATACTGCTACTTATATCCTAACGGACAAGTCTGGTGTCAGCCCAGAAGAAACTCCTTATCTAATTTATCCTCAACTAAGAGAGTATGCCCTTCATCTGGAAGTACCCAAGGGGGCCATTGGCTACTTTCCCATTTCTTGTACTTGAGATCTGAGATCTGACCAGATGTAATTCATCTCTGCGATAACACATAGCTTTTAATAAATCTCACCAGAATATACATTAGTTGTGCATTACATTTTATTTTCATCTTTTAGTGGCACAGGAGTAGTATTTATCACATAGCTATTCATTTTGAAAGTATTCAATGCTAAGGGTTGGGGACCTAGTACATTCAAATAGATAAGGATGTCCATCAGATATAGGTTGCTTGGGGTAGGATCATTAGAATTTATCACTAAAATCCTTCTTGAAAATCACCACCATGACTATCTCCCATCAGTCCAAAACAGATCTAAAGTAGCAACATTGATTCATGTTACCTAGAGGTACCAGAGACAGCTAGATGGTGCAGGATATAGAGTGCCAGACCTGAAGTTGGGAAGACATTCATCTTCTCAAGTTCAAATCTGGCCTCAGACGCTTAGCTGCATCACCCTGAGCAAGTCACTTAATTCTGTTTGCCTCAGTTCCTGATCTGTAAAATGAGCTGGAAAAGGAAGTGGCAAACCACTCCAGTGTCTTTGCCAAGAAAACCCCAAATGAGGTCACAAAGAGTCAGACGCAATTGAACAACAATAACAGCAAAAAGAGGTAGGTAGGTGGCATAATGGATAACAGTGCTAGACTTGGAATAAGGAAGACCTGAGTTCAGATCCCACGTCAGACACTTACTGGCTGTATGACCCTGGACACTTGGCCTCAATGTCCTCACCTGTTAAATAGGGACAATAATATCTACCTCTCAAGATTGTTCTGAGGATTAAATTAGATAACATATATGACCCTTCACAAATCTTAAAGAGGGTGAAGTATTGTTATATTATCCAGAACCCTGCTTGATCCCAGGCGTTGAGGTTATAACATGTTAGATTAACAACACCAACAATAATAATAACTGACATTTACATTTAGCACAAGGTTACAAAGTGCTTCTCATGTATTATCTTCATTGAGCCTAACAATTCTATGAAGTAGCTACTATAACAATTATCATAATTATAATTTAAGTTTACATATAACATAAGGTTATAAAGTGCTTCTCATATATTACCTTCATTGAGCCTCAGAACAATGTACTGCCAAGTCAATCAGAAGATTCGTCTGTATTTAACAACCCTCACTTGGGGTCTTTGGTAACCGAGAGAGACCAATGACCTCAGTGTATTGGTTATTGCTAGCCTAATTAATAAATTGATTAATCTCACTCGGAGCTCAGTGTCTCGGAATTTCATTCAGCACAAATAACTACAACAGGAACTGCCATTTGGACGATGAGAAAAGCGAGAATCAGAGAGATTACGTGATCTGTCCTTCACACAGCTAGTGAGTATTGAAGGCAGGGTTCAAACCCAGGTCTTCCTCACTCCAATTACAGCACTCTATTACACCAGCTTTGTAGAATGGAGAGGGGGAGGCAGAGAAGGGGAGGCAGCATGATATGCTGAAGGCAGTATAAGATTTAGACTCAGAGGATTTTAGTCTCACCTCTACCACATTTTAGCTAGTTGACCTTGGACACAAGTCATTTATCTCTGGACCTCAGACTGAAAGGTTTGCACTAGAATCTCTATGATCCTTCTGTAGTTTTAAACCAATAATCCTATGGCCATGATATCATCCAGAACTAAGTCTCAAAACTCTGGTATTTCCTGAGCCGAAAACTCTGCTCCTCCATCAAGATCACCTTGTAGTCAAACGCAGCCCTACATGGTTTCTCCATTCCAAAAGCTACCCAAGCAGATCACAAACATGTGGTGTGACCTCCGAAGTACCAGCTGCAACTGTCCACACAAAGGCTTACGTCTCTTTTCACCTCCCCTGAAAAACAGGTGAGGCTAGTCTGGCTGGCAGCTATGGAGTGAAGATTGTGGTGGCGGGAGGGGCAGAAGGGTAGTGGGGAGACTTTTCAACATCACCTACATAGAAGTCATCTTGTTGCCTTGAGAGATTATCTGTAAATTCTTAAAGCATCCTCCCTCCTCCATCCTCCCTCTCTAAACTTGGATAGATAGAATACTGTATCTCAAGTAAGGAAGACCTGAATTCAAATCCAGATACTAGTTGTGTGACCCTAGTCAAGTCATTTAACCTCTCTCAGCCTCGGTTTCCCAATTTGTAAAATGAGGAAAACAGTAGTACTGATCTCCAGGGTTGTTTTGAGGATCAGATGAGCTAATATTTGTAAAGTGCTTTGCAACCTTAAAACATTATTTAAATGCTACCATTAGTATTATTTATTACTGTTGGTTTTTTTATTATGATCCCAGATGATATAAAAAGAGGGGGAAATGTTATTGCTGGTGCAAATGTCAGCTAAGTTCTAGTACCTCCCCAGGACAGAGTCCAGGAGGTCATGTATGAGTCATACATGTGGCCATATAAGACAGAACCTAATCTTATAGCAATGGACACGGAGAGAGAGGACTGGCAAACCAAGCCACAAGCCCTACCCACCCTACCCTTAAAACTGCACCACAACATTCACCAGCTCATACTTTCTCTAACTGCTGCTCTCAATTCAATCCACAAGTAAAGCGGCTCCAAATACTCAAACTTCACATACCCCTCTGACTCCACTCACCTCTTATAAATGCACAAGCTGGATACTCATGCTGTGCTGTCACTGACTGTTCTTCTGACTGTTGTTATTATCATATCTTTTTATTCTTGTCCTCTAGGCTCACCCCCCAACTCTCAGTTCTCAGGACATTCTCTTAAAACCAATAATGGACACACACCAAATCTGAGGTTATTTCTTGTTGTTCCTAATAGGAATGATGCTCAGACACCTAAGTGGAGCAATAGATGGAGTGCCTGACTGGGAGTCAAGAAGACGTAATGGCAAGCAAAATAGGACTTTTCACCGTTCTTTGTTTGAATGGAGGAGGTATGGTGGGATCTTTTGCCTTGAAATGTTTCTCAGCACTAAGACAATTGAAAGTCATTGAACTGTATATGATGTGGTGCTAGTGGTTGGAGCTTTCCCACATTGATTTCTCACACTCTAAATGGCGAGCCTCAAGTGCCCCAGGGCCTGAAATAGGTATATAAGATCCGAGGTTGGCGTTTGACTTTTGGGGGTACACTCATTGAAAGGATGTGAGTGACAAGACTCTGGGCAAGACCTTGAACCTGCCCCCCTTGGCTTTGTAACCCAGACAGATAGACATTGGTGCTTCTGTGGTAACTATAAATTGTGATTTGATCAGACAAGGTCTGTCTGTTGATGTTTGTAATTTCTGTTTGTATTTGCCAGGAAGTTCAGGGGGCTGATCTTTTCCCCCTGAACTAAGTGGATGATATATGTATGTTTGATTAAAGTGAGATTGTTAACCCTTTAAAGTTGCTTTCCTTAGAAAAGCAGATCAAAGAACCTGTGCTAGCAGCTCTTGTTGCTGGTCTTGTTGGGTCTTACAACTGAACAGCTGCTGCTAGCCAAATTGTTGTTACAGAAGACCCAAGTGAGTGAGTACACATTCAGCTTCAGATACAGTTTTAGTTGTGTGACCCTAGGTAAGTCACTTAATCTCTGTCTCACTTTCGTCATCTGTAAAATTGGGGTGACAATAATAGCACCTACCTCCTAGGGTTGTTGTGAGGATCCAATGACATATTTATAAAGTACGTTGCAAATCTTTGTTATTACTATATACTCACAGCATCCCCTGAAAACATTTATATCCCTATTTAGCAGCATTCCCAATGTTGGGGTTTAGTTTCTGTCCACCCAGGGACACCAAAAACTGTTGTGGTTTCATGATATGTTATGGTGGACCTGTCTCAAAGAATTCAGAGTCAGACCACCTCTAATCCAAGTGTAGATATTTGAGATTGACGCCTCTCATGAAGCAGGCTAAGTTCCAAGAGGAGCCAGCAACTTCAGAAAACACAAGATGGATTTTTATAGGGTAAAGATGCAATTACATAACAGAAATTATGAATATTAAAAAGGCAGGAGGTATTTGTTAAGGGATTAGGTAATAGGGAAGGGGTCCCTTCTATGGTTCAATGGTTAAACATTCTGGTCATGCTGCCCTCCAATTGGTTAGCTATTATGGTCCTATCTGGTCAAGATAGACAGTTAGGTATTGTGGTCCTGTTTTGGGCTAAATGGATGATATGATTGTGGTTGAGTACAAGAACACACCTGTCCAAATATGTGAATTGCATCTGAGGGCAGTGGTTAGCGAGGGGCAGAGGTTATATTGAGTCTGGGGACTGAGGTATGGTTAAAGCCAGGTTATGTGGTTAAATCAGGACATGCCTGCTATTCAGCGGGGCCCATAAAGAAGTTAGAATATTGGGGCTGAAGGTAGCTTTATTAGGATTCCATCACCAAGATGGGAGGTGGGGTGGAAATCTTTTGCTATGAGACACACCAAAGTTCCTCTTTTCTTCTCATAGACCTATAGCTTTCCAGACTCCTGGCGCATAGGAAACACAAAGAGTAGCAAAGAAAATAAGAGCCAAAAGAGACCTTAGGGAGCACCTAATTCAATTTCCTTATTTTAGAAATGAGGAAACAGAGGATTAAAACCAGCTTAGGGTCACTCAGCTAGCAAACATCTAAGGCATGATCTGTCTCTCCTTAGTCCAAGCAAGAAGTCTATTCACTAAGCTACCTGGCTGTGTAGGTAGCAGAAAAGACAGGGCTAGAACCTTCCTCTCCTGACGCCCAGATTATTTTAACCATACCATGCTACTTACCCTACACCCCGCAAAAAGTTCAGTTTCCATGGGAGCATTTAGTTTCACTCAAATCCCTGGTCACCAACTAATGTCTGCTACTAACTACAAAGGAGTCTAGTCAAGAGTCTAGATGGATTCACACAGATCTATCAGTGCTATTATAAAAAAAAAAAACAAAGTAAAGGTCATGGCCTGTGATGATGGGTATGTAACATCACATTCATTTTAAAGAATAAACAGAGGCTACTATTTGGATTTCCTACTCCTTCTATAATAATAGCTACTTACAAAAGGACAGGCACTGGACCAATGATTTCACTTGTAGAGAGAATACATAGTTATCTAATCCACTGAAAAAGTTGTGACTTACCCACATTCACATAGGCAGTATGTCAGCCCCCCCTGGCTTTGGGGGAATTCTCTATTCACTATGCCTAGCTACCTCTCACTTTGCCTATGTCCTCCTAGTTGAATTCCCCTATGAGGAAAGTATTAACCCAATTTTATAGACTGGAAACTTGCACCACAGTCGCACAGCTATTCAATGCAAGTGGCAGAATTTGAACCCATATTATTTCTGACTCTGAATATAGCACTCTTTCCTCTACACTATAGATAATTTTTATCTTTTAGATTTTTACTTTTAGAACATTACTCTGAGTATCCACATTGGGGGAGGAGTGTTAACTGTAATTAGAGTTGGCTCCAAATAGGTCAGATGATAAAGAGAGCTTTGAGATAATTATCCAGGAGATTAAGTCCCACCAAAACCAAAAATGAAACAACAGAAATTGAGGAAGTAGACTTATGAATCTAAATCATCCAAATGGGGAATCTACATTAATATACACTCAAGAAGAGAACATTTCATTCTTAGGCATCCATTCTGATTGTCTCCCTCCCTCTTCTTCCCCACCTCCACCCCCACCTCTCCTTACAGACAAGCCTCTTCTATTTTGCAGGGCTTTTCTCTACCTCATTAATGTTAATATCTTATCTAACCTTTCCCGATGTCTTTGCAGTGATGGTGCCTTCTGTTCCACTGCCTAATCTCTATTACTGTTCATCTTTCCTAATGTCCATCCTAAACTCGTCCTTCCTTAGCTTCAGGCAATTTTTACTCACTCTTCCTCTTCTGAGACTTAATCATATTTTTCTTTGCCTGGTTTAGCTGAGGAGAGAAGTGGAAAGAATGTAGAAAAGGCTGTGGGAAAAAAAGAGCTAGAAATCCTATGACGGGCACCCACTAGCATTCAACCAGAATCCATTAACATGGAGAGTTTCAGGCAGGGCCGTGCTGGAGACAGATTGTTAACTTTCATTGTGAGCATTTACACCTCAAAAATCAACAGTCACTATAAATCAGGGCTTGATTTGTGTTTTGTTGATTGTCTAGATTTAAGAAAGTGCTAATAATGTAGATTAAGCTTGAAAGTGTGTGTGCATACATTCCCCTTCTTCCCCTCAGCCACCCTACCCCCCATCTCCAACCTGATTGTTAAACTAGAACAGCACCCCTGGTTCAGGCATCAGTAATCACTTCTTACAGGCTTTAGCAGCCCTTCTTGGTCGAGGTTTTGATGTCAAGGAATGAAGAGCTAAACTGCCACCTGCCCACGTCTCTAAACAAAAGTCCAGCTGAGAGCAAGGTTGAAAGGAGGGAGGGGAGGAGGGAGGAGAGAAGAGAGGGGAGGAGAGAGGGAAGGAAGGAAAGAAGGAAGGAAGGAAGGAAGGAAGGAAGGAAGGAAGGAAGGAAGGAAGGAAGGAAGGAAGGAAGGAAGGAAGGAAGGAAGGAAGGAAGGAAGGAATACACATTTATTAAGCATCTACCACGTGCCAGACAATTTAGCTAAGCACCACACAGGATCCTCACAGCAACCTTAGGAGACAGATACTATTATTGTCCCCATTTCACATTTGAGGAAACTAAGGTTAAGTGACTTGCCCAGGATCACACAACTAGTAAGTGTTTGAGACTGGATTTGAACCCAGATCTTCCTAATTCCAGGTACAGCACTCTATCCACTATGCTACCTAGCATATTCTCATATATATCATTTTCTCTTGAGTACATATACTCCTTAGGAAAGGGAGGTGGTTTTTGATGTGAGTCACTCCATTAGTAAATTAATAAGGGAAAATCAAGCATTGTTAAGGGGCTAGCATAAGGCAAAAAGCTTAAAGATTCATTAGTACCTATCTGAAATTCTATTGTTTCCAGTTAAAATGCTAAAAAGGTCTTGTTTTTCTAAATTGCACCAGTGTTCAGAGCTATTTGTCCCTGGCAAAAAAAAAAAAATCCTATACCATCAAAATAGGACTAACATGTTTACATCAGCTCAGATGAAACTATTTCTAATCAGGTTATGGCAACCTGAGTGTCTGACAATGTGACAGAGGATGCACTCGTATTTTATTTGAACATTTTAATTACAAGTAAATTTTAGGCTAGTTACAATATGATCAACATGAAGGAGTCCCACTCAGTTTTGCATCTCTCACTCTAAGTCATGACTCCCTCCCCTTCCCCACTACATGAAATGCTTGTCAAGTACGTAGGCTAAAGCTAGGGAAGGACACAGGAGAGATAAATAAACTCTTGAAATGAGTGGGGTTACTGCAGGAGGAAAAGAAAACAAGGAAAGAAAATAGTTTCTTGCATATAACTATGGGGGTAGGGAGAGAATGTAGAAATTGATTTTCAATCTCATTAGTGGGAGTTACTCCGTTCACAAAGCAGAAGTCCTTAATCATCTTCAAAAAAACTATACTCGGGAATAAGGGGAAAACTAAGAAAAAGAAAGGATGTCAGCAGGGAGAGATTCAATATAATAAGAACATTAATACTTCTAATGATAAATTCCAATAGACTAGATCTTTTTTTGCCCTAGAAAGGTATATGGAAGTAATCATAACTGCAATTGAGAGAAATTGGTGCTATATGCCCAGATGACTATTATCTAATTGTTTTTGCAAAAGGACACTGTGAGCTCACTTTCAAGCAATACAAAATAAACACAGCCATTCACGAACAGCCAGTGCCTCCTGACATCTGATAGACAGACTAAATGGATTTTTGTCTTGTCTGCTCTTCTCGCTCTCTCTGTACTTCTCTCTATTCCCCAGGGCCGCCATCCTCTGCTCTTCCTCAACTCCCTGAGTCCCACTTGGCTCGTGCAAGGTTTTACAAGACAAACATGTTTTTATTAAAGTCATATACAAAACATCCCTGTGTCCCTAGATCCTCTGGCATTTGTGTATGTTGCTTTGCCTTGCTCAGGAAAGAAAAAGGAGGTAAATGCTTTCTGTAGGCCTTTTAAGATTATTGTTTGATTTCAATACAAATTAGTTTTCTTCATCTCTCACCATCATTTTCCCCAATAAAATGTGATCTCCTTGAGGGGTGGGACTATTTTTTTTTTTGCCTCCAAATCTCTAATAGCCAAAACAGCTCCTTTCAGAAATAAGCAAAGCAATATAATACGATAAACATTTATTAAGCATCTACTATGTACCAAGCACCATGCTTAGCACACTAAGGATTTGCTTGCTGTTCAGTTGTGTCTGACTGTTCATGACCCCTTTTGGGGTTTTCTTGGCAAAGGCACTGGAGTGGTTTGCCATTTCCTTCTCCAGCTTATTTTACAGGTGAGGAACTGAGATAAACAGGGTTAAGTGACTTGCCCAGGGTCACAGCTTGTAAGGTCTGGGGCCAGATTAGAACATAGGAAAATGAGTCTTTCTGACTCCAGGCCCAGCAACATAACCACTATACCACATAGCCACCCAACACTGGGGATACAAATAAGAAAAAGAAAGATAGTCCTTGCCCTCAAGGGGCTTACAAACTGTGAGAGAAGAAAATCCACAATAGGAAGTTGAAAACAGACAGGCACAAAGAGCCAAACCAAGCAGAGCCACTGATGAAAAAATGAAGTTAGCTGGAAAGTTCTGAACCTTCTATAAAGGAAGACTTCAGGAGGAACGTGTAGTTTCACCCTCCAGCCTTCAGATCAGAGGGAAGAGGCTACCAAGGGACCTGAGGTGTTGAGTATCAAAAGCTGAGTCATCTCCATGATGATGAGATTTCAGGTGATCAGCTTATCCTGGGGAAGGTATGAGATTCAAAGAACACAGACCAAACAGCTGCTAAAGGAAAATGAAGTGCTTAATAAATGCTTACTATCCCTGAGTGGTCATTCAGTGAAAAAGTGATAGTGGAGCCAGGTCCATCATTGGCACCTCAGCATCATTAATTTACATTCTTCATGACTTTCAGCTGATACAATGCCCTTCTCATTTCTTATTTCAACTGTCATCCAAAGCCCTAGAAAATTATGAAAAAAAATTGACAAAAATAAAAGATCAAACAGATTAGGGGTAGAAATAAAGAGTATGACTAATGGTTATTCAGTCATTTTTCAGTCTTGTCCAACTCTTTTATGGCCCCATTTGGGGGTTTTCTTAGCAAAGATTCTGGAGTGGTTTGCAATTTCCTTCTCCAGCTCTTTTTACAGGTTGAAGAACTGAGGCAAACAAAGTTAAGTGACTTACTCAGGGTAACACAAGTAAGGATCTGAGGCCAAATTTGAACTCACAAAGAAGAAATTCCCTGACTTCAGGCCTAGCGCTCTATCTACTATACCACCTAACAGTACCTTTTCTAGATTAGTGCTTCTCAAACTTAAGCTAAACTTCTTAAACTGTGGGTCATGACCCCACATGGGGTTGCATAACTGAATGTGGGGGTCAAGAAAAATTTGACAATAGTAAAAGGTTTCTGAACACAAAACAACCAAAAATTAATTCAAATTCAAATGCTCAATGAATCCAAGGTATTTCTGTCAGTGTTTCCCCTTGTTGCATCATGCAACTTCACTGCAGCCTTGGCTCTGAATACACAACATGCACATTTCGCACTGTGCACGACATCACTCCAGCAACATCAATGCATGCTGCCAGAAACACCTCGGCTCATATTCAAGACTATTGTATGTTATGAATTGCAGTGTTTTTACTGTACATACAAAATTGTTAAGTGAATTTCAGCTTAGGATTAGAACAGAATTTTCAACAATTTCTGAAATGGCCCTAAACACACTTCTGCCATTTTGTACTACGTATTTATGCTAAGCAGAGTTCTCAGCAGTGACAATTATAAAATCAAAATATTGATCAACTCTAAAAAACATTGAAGATGCCTTATGTCTCACAGTATCAAACATTCTGCCAGGATTTAATTCTTTATGTAAAAATAAACAAGCACATCCATCTCATTAGTGTGCAAATTTGCTTTTTGCTTTCATCTTTAATAAACGGTAATATACATATATATATATGTATATACTGAAGAATTGTTTTAAAATAAATTATTGGGTCCTCCTCCTGCCCCTTGCTGCTGCCATGTCCTGAGGTCTGCTGCTCAAAGACGAGGCCCCCAACTTCAAGGCAGACACCACAATTGGCAGAATCTGCTTCCATGACTTCCTCAAAGACTCATGGGGCATTCTCTTCTCCCACCCTTGGGATTTTACTCCAGTGTGTACAACAGAGCTGGGCCTTGCTACAAAGTTGGCCCCAAAATTTGTGAACCAGAATGTTAAGATGATTGCCCTTTCTATTGACTCTGTCCAAGACCATCTTGGCTGGAGTAAGGATATCAATGCATACAATGGAGATGAGCCCATGGAGAAGCTGCCTTTCCCCATCATTGACCATAACAAGCGGGACTTTGCCATCAAGTTGGGCATGTTAGACTCAGATGAATGGTATGGGCAAGGCATGCCTCTGATAGCTCATGTGGTTTTTATTTTTGGCCCCGATAAGAAGTTGAAGCTGTCTATCCTCTACCCAGCAACTACTGGCAGGAACTTTGATGAGCTCCTCAGAGTGGTTGATTCCCTTCAATTGACAGCATGCAAGACTGCTGGAAATGCAGAGATAGTGTCATGGTTGTTCCAACTATCTCTGAAGAGGAGGCCAAAAAATTGTTCCCTAAAGGCATCTTCACCAAAGAGCTCCCTTCAGGCAAGAAATACTTATGGTACACCTCTCAGCCATAGGTTACGCCAGCAAGACCATGCTGGGGTCTGGCTGGGCCTCCCTTGAAGATCTCTACCAGAAGGGATAGCAGCCTACCAATCATGTCTTCCTACAGTAATTGATTTAAACATCTTGTGGTGATGAAAGTCAGGAGTCTACTCTACTAATGGCTTGTTAAGTGAAAATGACACTAAAACTCACTCATGATTCTTCTTCTTGTGCCTTTGCCAGCATTTCACTTGGGTCATTGAATTCCCTTGTTGCTCTGCTGGCTATCTCTGGGATGGCACTGTTTGGGACTTTTAAATCCTTGTGAGATCTGTCGCAATCTCCATCAGCCGGTATGGTTGACATTTAGGAAAGGGACTTCTTAGGAGTATTGCAGGAATGGGACTTCTTTAACTGACCTAATAGAAAAATCTTCTCTTTAATTATCCATTTGAGGGAGGAGACAATTTAATATGTCTAGTTTTGAGCTTCACCTCCCTAAGTTTATAACCAACTTGTACAAATCTTTTCATGTTTCTCTTGATTCTTGTATTTGAAAGTCAAATTTTATATTCAGCTCTGGTCTTCTCACTGAGAAAGCTTGAAAGTCCTCTATTTTATTGAAAATCCACATTTTGCCTTGGAGCATTATACTCAGTTTTGCTGAGTAGGTGATTCTTGGTTTTAATCCTAGCTCCA
>CM053624.1:207845866-207880695 GCA_028646595.1 Phalanger gymnotis
TACTCAAATTGTTATTTTCTGGCTGCTTGCAGTATTTTCTCCTTGACCTGGGAGCTCTGGAATTTGGCAACAATATTCCCAGGAGTTTTCTTTTTGGGATCTTTTTCAGGAGGTGATAGGTGGATTCTTTCCATTTCTATTTTACCCTCTGGCTCTAGAATATCAGGGCAATTCTCCTTGACAATTTCTTGAAAAATGATATCTAGGCTCTTTTTTTGATCATGGCTTTCAGGTAGTCCAATAATTTTTAAATTATCTCTCCTAGATCTATTTTCTAGGTCAGTGGTTTTTCCAATGAGATAGTTCACATTGTCTTCTACTTTCTAATTCCTTTGGTTCTGTTTCAGAATATCTCAATTTCTCATAAAATCATTAGCTTCCACTTGCTCCAATCTAATTTTTAAGGTAGTATTTTCTTCAGTGGGCTTTTGGACCTCCTTTTCCGTTTGGCTAATTCTGCCTTTCAAGATATTCTTCTCCTCATTGACTTTTTGGAGCTCTTTTGCCACTTGAGTTAGTCTATTTTTTAAGGTGTTGTTTTCTTCAGTATTTTTTGGGTCTCCTTTAGCAAGTCATTGACTTGTTTTTCACGGTTTTCTTGCATCGTTCTCATTTCTCTTCCCAATTTTTCCTCTACTTCTCTAACATGCTTTTCCAAATCCTTTTTGAGCTCTTCCATGGCCTGAGACCAATTAATGTTTTTCTTGGAGGTTTTTGATGTAGGCTCTTTGACTTTGTTGATTTCTTCTATCTCTATGTTTTGATCTTCTTTGTCACCAAAGAAAGATTCCAAAGTCTGAGTCAGAATCTGAGTCTGTTTTCACTGCCTGGTCATGTTCCCAGCCAACTGACTTGACCCTTGAGCTTTTCAGCAGGGTATGACTGCTTGTAGAGTATAGAGTACTTTGTCCCAAGCTTGAGGGGCTGTGCTGTTGTTTTCAGAACTATTTCTACACAGCAAGCTCTGCCATACCAGCACTCATCCTCCCCCAAGAATCACCAACCTGGACCTGACTCAGATATTAAGCAGGCTCTGCACTCCTGCTCTGAACTGCCACTTAATTCCTCCCACCAGGTGGGCCTGGGTCCAGAAGCAACTGCAGCTATAGTTCTATAGCTGCCCCACCTCCACTGCCCCCAGGGCAGTGGCCAAACCATGAACTCTTTTCACTCTGTCTCCGTAGCTTTTCCCACTAACCTTCTCTGTTGTCTTTGGTGTTTGTGGGTTGAGAAGTCTGGTAACTGCCACAGCTCACTGATTCAGGGCACTAGGACCTGTTCCTCCTGGCTCCCAGTCTGACTGTTCTGCTCTCAGCTGCATGCACAATAGACCTTACCCAGCGACCATCCAGGCTGTTCTGGGCTGGAGCCCTGCTTCCCTCTGCTATTTTGTGGGTTCTGCAGTTCTAGAATTTGTTCCTATGACCAACTTGTAATAATTTAGGTACTTCGGATAGTGTTTTTCCTCAAATGTTGAGTGTTCTAACCACAGTTAGGAAAAACTTGGAGATTCTTCTCTTTCCAGAATATAACAGGGAAGCAGAATAGAACCTTAAAACATTTTGTTACATTGGGCAAAAGAGCCTTCTAATTATGTTACAGTATGAAGTTGAGACTATAGAGAAGCTGTACGATGCCTGCTAGTGATGTACAGAATGCTGGAGGGCCATAATTATGGGTGCCTTTTAAAACAAGTCACATATCTTGACATGGGGAAAACTGCTCTTAAATATTCATAATAAGATGAAAGCATGTATACTGAAGGGAAAGGAAGGGTTAAAGATACTATTTTTTTTACTGTAAAATGCTACCTCTGCAGTGGATTGTTTTCTTATATTTTGCCTTTGGGGAGCCACAAATAAAAGCTTTTGAAACTAAATATATATTTGTATGTATATATGTATTTATATATTTATTTATGATTTATGTATATATATGTATATATATTTCTTTATGATTTATTATCAGTAAATGTTTGATTTCTATGCCTATTTAATATACCTATATACTCAGGACTGTATAAAAATTTCTCAGGAGAAAAGGGGTCAGGAGTTGAAAATGTTTAAGAAGCCCTGGTCTAGATTAGCCAGATAATCCCAACCTCAACAATATAAATATCAAAAACAACAGTTATTAAGGCAAATAGGCTCAGGAGTGTTAATTATCTGAATTAGTGATCTATATCAATCCAAATCAAAGAAGACTCTCTTTGTATTGTGTATACTTTCACTGTACTTGACTCTGAGAATACAAAAATTAAATGCCCCATGCTCTAAAGGAGTTTACATTCTATTAAGGGAAATTGTATACACACATAAATATATATGTGCATGTATATATAAGCATGTGCGTGCATATAAATAGGTCTGCATGCGCAAACATATATACATGTATATACTAAGCATATGTATATATATTATATGTGTGCACTGATATGAGTGGATATGTACATATATACATACATATAATGCCTGCCACAAATAGGGCTTCTAGTGTGGGTCCAAAGGCCATTCAATAATAGAAGACACTAGTACAAGAGATTTTAGAAGGTCTAATTTTGACTATGAGAAACAGAAGAGAGGAAACAATCCATTTTCTGGAGCTAGTGCTTTCCCCTTGACTGAATTGGTGGTCCTGAGGTAGCCAAACAGTTTGTAAACTGAACAAAAACTCCCCATGATACCACCTGTTGCTACAGCGACAAAGATGCAAATTAAGTACACTAACCAGAATGACCTGAAAAAAGAGAGTGGGACTAGAATCACTGAAGATCAAAGCCAAAACTGGGCACCCTCAAATTATCCTGCTTGCCCTCTTACAGTCCTTAGAAGAAACAAGTAGAAAGCTTCAAGTTCATAATTACATCAGTAAACTGAATACTACTTTACTATGAAGTTTTTGCCATGAATTAAAACTGTTACACAAATTACCTTGCCAGCTCTTTGCTGAGAGTAGCTGATGGGAATAGAGAGACTCACCTGTTAGGTTTGGGGTCTGTCTGCTGCTTAGAAAATTGATAAAGGAACTTAGGAGTATCACTTAGGCTGAAGAGCACATTTTCTGAGTGCAGTGTTATTACTTGATTTTATTAATTTCTAGTAGTTTGGCTAAAAAACTGTATTCAAGTGTAACCAGGATCTGGTGTATCTGCAAACACCATTAGCTTGCCTGGCTAATGTAGCCTCTCCAAGCGGAAGAGGCTGAAAATTCTGTTTCTGGTAGAATCATGATAATGGGGAAGGGATGTAACTTGGAGATATTTTGAGGCATACATAGACATTTTGTATTGTCTTCCAGTCAGCTAACCACATGGCTAAGAGGAGGCTCTTTGGCTTGGGGCAAAGTGGACAAGAAAAGGGCCTTTTCTCCTCTGAGGCCATGTATCCCTGAGAAACAGGCCTCAACCCTCAGCCTTTTTATCTTTACTTTTCTGTTTTGGGTAAAGGGAGTGGAGACTTCTATATTGGGAATTTCAAAAGGTTAGATTGATCCACAAGAATCCAGGAGTTGTATATCCATGCCAGGTTTTGCAGCAAACACAGTATCAATGCCCCAGAGGTAGATGAGGCAAAGATTCATTAGGCCTTTGGACATAATGATGCTATGTAGGAACTAAGCTAAATTTTAAGTCTACTCCCTCAGAAGCCAAGGTAGCATATGGGGAAAATATGTTCCCAAGTGCTGGGAAGGAAATGCTTGTACTCCTGTTCTTGCTATAACTTTAGAGTAAAACATCCTTATGTAAAAGCTAATAAGTGATAAGTGATTAAATGGACTTGGGTACCTAGTAACAGGCCCTTAACACTGAGAAGAACACAGCTACTGGAAGGTCAAAGTGAAGGTTGGGAGACCCCAACTCCTCAGGAGAGATATAATAACCAGGCTTTAGGAGGAAGGGTCAGAATACAAACATCACACAAATATGCCCATATGAGAACTTTAAAGAGAGCATAGACAGGAAGGGGTTGGAAGTATGAAATAAAGAGAAGTTCATCCTAAATGGGGTAGGAGGTTGGGAGAAGGCAACAATTCACAAAAACTCTACACTAAGGAATGAAAAATATCACCACCCACAAAGGGGTGGATCTGAGGGATAAGAGGCAGACAGTTCCCTGAAAGCCAGATAGAAGCTAAAACTTAGTGGTTCTCCCTAAAACTGGTTTTGACTCTGGTTTTGGATGGTGAGCATGACAGGTGGGACTTAGCTTTTGATTGACAGCACCTGCTTTCTATTTATTTGGGAGGGAGGGGTAGCATTTTATAGGTCAGAGATTAGAAATTAGCTCATAATAAGCAATAATCAGCCAAATCATAGGCTATGCATGTTCTCATCCTGTAATAATTCTTTCTGGTAGTTTATTTAGTTATCTCTTGCTGTCATCAGTAGAGTCTGTTTGCATAGTATAACAGTACTTATTGAGCCTGATCAAGTCATATATTGGGCTAATATTTACTCATTTGTTTCCACAGCAATTTGGAGGGGGAGAAAGTGGGAAGGAATAATTCTTAATATAACTCTTGCTGAGTACAATAGCTATAGCTGGGGGTGGGGGAAAGACCATAGAATTCAGAAGAGAAATGTCAACACATGCAAAATCTACTTACTTGCCAAAAATTAGACATTAGCTGATGCTGAGATTTTAGTTATAACATTTAAATTTCATTGTAGAAAATTCTATATATATTATGTGTGTACATCAAATATATACTTTTTTCATCAAAAACCTCACAGAAATGAGAAGTACTCTGTATAAGGTAACTCTTCACTTATCTAGCATCATCTAGGAATGAGGTGCTTTCTATAAGTGTTTTGTCTTTTTTTGCTGCACTAGACTCTCGGAGTGCAAAGTTAAAGATGTAACTGTCCTTGACTGTTACTGGCCTTACATTCTACTGGGGGAATCAACATGTACATTAAAAAGCACATACAAAATTAATACAAGGTTATTTTGACAGGGACCATACAGGTTTCACATAGACAAGGTGCTCTTAAACTGAGGACTGTGAAATATTTTTTAAAATATTTTAATAACTATTTTCAATATTAAAGGTTTCCTTAGTGGTCCTATGTTTTATATGTTTTTTTCTTCAGTATTTTTGGGGTCTCCTTTAGCAAGTCATTGACTTGTTTTTCATGATTTTCTTGCATCACTCTCATTTCTCTTCCCAATTTTTCCTTTACTTCTCTTACTCACTTTTCCCAATCCTTTTTGAGTTCTTCCAATGGCCTGAGACCAATTCATATTTTTCTTGGAGGCTTTTGATGTAGGCTCTTTGACTTTGTTGACTTCTTCTGGCTGCATGTTTTGATCTTCTTTGTCATCAAAAAAAGATTCTAAAGTCTGAGTCTGAATCTGAGTCCATTTTAGCTGCCTGTTCATGTTCCCAGACAACTCCTTGACCTTTGAGCTTTTTGTCAGGGTATGACTGCTTGTAGAGTAGAGAGTACTTTGTTCCAAGCTTTAGGGGATGCACTGCTGTTTTCAGAGCTACTTGTACACAGCAAGCTCTGCCACACCAGCACTCCTGCTCCCCCACAAACTGCCAGCCAGGACCACAACCCAGATCCAAGCAGTCTCTGCACTCCCACTCCAATCCACCGCTTAATTCCTCCCACCAGGTGGGCCCGGGGCCAGAAGCAATCACAGCTAGAACTCTGGAAGTAGCCCTGGAGCTGCACCCCTTCCACCACCCACAGGGCTAGGGCCAACCGCACACTCCTTTCACTCCAATCCAGCAGTTTTTCCACTAACCTGCTCCATTGTCTTTGGCCTTTGTGGGTTGAGAAGTCTGGTAACTGCCACAGCTCAGTTATTCAGGGCCCTACCACCTGTTCCTCCTGGCTCCCAGTCTAGTAGGTCCTGGTGTGGCCCATGCTGGGCTCTGCTCCTCTCTGCTCCCAGCTCCATGCAATAGACCCTTCCACACAACCATCTGGGCTGTCCTGGGCTAGAGCCCTGCTTCCCTCTGCTATTGTGGGTTCTGCAGCTCTAGAATTTGTTCAGAGCCATTTTTTACAGGTGTTTGGAGGGACCTGGGGGAGAACGTAAGCAAGTCCCTGCTTTCTAGCCACCATCTTGGCTCTCCCCCCTCCACCCCGTTTTATATGTTTAAGAACAATACTCTGATAAGGGATCCATGAGCTTCACCAAGTTCACCAAACTGCCAAAGTGGTCTGTGATACAAGAAATGTTAAGACCCTCTAACGTAGAAGGTGGTGACTCAAGTTCAGTATTGAAAGAAAAAAGGGAATTCTAAGTAGAGGTAAGAAGAAAGTTGTTTTTCCTTTGTTTCAAAGAAGACCAATGACATCACAGGGTGATGTCTTGATTTACATGTGAATTGGATTTTAATGAGGCAGAGTTGCACAAAGCTGTCAGCCTCACTCTCCCAGAGTTATCAAAGTCCAGTGGCAAGACAAAAGTCGGGATGACTGGAGATGGTCCAAGATGCAGTGGATGACCTTGGTGTCTTTGATATCTGACCAAGCTACACACTCTACAATGCCTGCTTCAGCCACCTTCATGCCCATTGGAACAAATTGTTCTCATCTGCCCATTCTGCTGAGGGAATCCTCAGAATAGATATTTCCCTAACTCACCAATGGGTTTAAGGCCTGTTGGTTACCCTCAACCTCATTTATCCCATCTACCAAGACTGGAGTGTGGCCACTGTGCATACGATGGCTTCTTGGAGCCACAGGTGTGGGTTGGGTGATGGGTGGACACCAAAGGTGGATTGGTAGACCTGAAAAGGGCTCAGCAAGCTCTCATATCAGAGGTGCTAGTCCTCCTTAATATCCCATACATCCCAGCAAGAGAGTACATTGCAGGGATAGCTAGCGCAAAAGCATAGAAATGGGGGATGGGGTGTCAGGTATGAGGAATAGTAAGAAGACCACCCTAATTAGACTATAGAATGTGGGAAAGAGAGTTAATATATAAATAAGGCTAGAAAGGTAAGTTGGAGTCAAGTTGTGAAGGGCTGTAAATTACAAACAGAGGAATTTATACCTGAACTTAGAGGTAATAGAGAACATTGAAGTTCATTGCTAGTAAAGGGGTAATATTGTGAGACCTCTCCTTTGGGAAAAGTTACTGACTACTATGTGGAGGTAGATTGGAGTAGAGAGAGACTTGTGACAATGAGACCAATTGGAGGCATAAAATAAAATGAAACAGCCAAAATTCAGACAACCAGATGGAAAAAGAAAAAATGAGATCAAAAATAATTTTACTCTAGAAACCAAGAGACAATTAGAAGAAATAACCATTGTGAATATTAACACTATTGCTGTAGAAGTAAACTAGAATAAGCCTCAATTTTCACCAGTCAATAAGAACATACATAGAGTAGAGCTAGAGAGCTAGAGTATGAGAGAGCGGTGGGCTTGGAATCGGGAAGACTCAGGAGGTCAAATCTGGATTCATACACTTACTAACTGTCAGATTCTGGGCAAGTCATTTAACCCTGTTTGCCTCAGTTTCCTCATCTGTAAAATGAGTGGAAGAAAGAATGACAAACCTCTCCAATATCTCTACTGAGAACCCCCCCCCCCAAAAAAAGAAGGGTCGCAAAGAATCAGACATGACCAAAACAACTAAATAACAACAATGAAAGTTTTATCTTCCAAGAAATACTAGTAGTTCTCTCTTCCGAGCTACCAGTTCTAGGTGTTGAAGAACTAAAACCTTTTGTTGAGAAGTTCCAAAACACCATAGCTGAAGATCCTTGAGGTAATATTCTATAGCTTGTTCTATAAATATCCAGTCATTGAGATAACTTGTCATATTCTCTTCTATAATATTCCATATAGAGAGGTTTAATGTGAAGTTATCACCTAGAATAATTTTGATAATATTTAAGCAATTTGATTTTGCATATTTCTCAGTGTATTTTAGAATGCTGTTCTTAAGAATTCTCCCTACAGACCACTTATGGATAAATAAAAATGTGCTTCTAAGTGATCTAATTTCAAACATAATGCAAAGCTCTGTTTCTTGTCAATGATAGCAAATTTCACATTCATATCACTCTCTAAAGTTTATAACCCACTTTCCTCAAAACAACCCTGCAAAGAAATTAGTGAAAAAATTATTAAGTCCATTTTACAAATTAAGAAACTGAGAGACTCATGCTGTAATTTCCCAAGGTCACAGAATTAGGGAAAATTCACTGGACATTTTAATGATATGGATAAGTGATAATGTCTTAGAGACAGATACTTGTTAACAGCAAACACACTGGCATACCCAGGATGGCTGCTAGCTTAGGTTCTTTGATCTGCTGTTCTAAAGGAAAGCAACTTTAAAGGGGTAAACAATCTTACTTTAATTAGACATGTATATCATTCACTTGGTTCAGGAAGTTCTCTGAACTTCAGAGAAAATACAAACAGAAATTACAAGCAGAGAAAATAACACAGATCAATAGACAGGGCTTCTAATTGTCTGATCAAACAAATAGATACATAGTTACCAGAGAGAGAAAAACCAACAACTGGGTTTTCAGAGCCAGAGAGCTCCTTAATGGCTACCTAGAGTCACATCTGGCCAAATCATACAAACACTTTTCCAATGAGTGAGCCCCAAAGCAAAATGCTAACCTCAGAGTATATGTATACTTCTCGGAGCCACAGGACATCACAACCCTTGTGACCTAGTGCCTAATCAGAAATTAGCAAAAGGTGTGAGCCTTCCTACAAACAAGCCTCCCCTAATCAAGCTTCCCTTAATAGGCTCCATGTGAAGCCTATTAATAGGCAGGAGAAGATGTTCCCTTCTATTAACTTTACAATACTATAACTTTTAAAGGAAAATGGGCTTTAAAAGGTTAGAAATGGGCAGAAATTAACGAAATAAATTTAGTTTTTGAAAATAATCTGGTAAACAACCAAAGAGCAAGAGAAACCTATAAAGCATTCATTCCAACAGAATGTTGGGGGTTAAGGAAGAAGACAAAGAAAATAAACTAAAATGAAAATTCACGCCTAACGTAAAACTCACAAGAACCAAAATGCCATACCAAGTCAGAGCAATGGCCCATCCATCCCAAAATCCTGTGTCTGACAGTGGCACCAAAGGAATGTGTTTATGGGAGAGCCCGGCCATTGACCTCAAAAAATTAGTGTTATCCCCCTAGCACCTGCAGATTCCCCTTAGTAATCCATTTCAAATCTATCATCCATCTATTTTTTCTCAAAGCTATTTTTTGTTTGTTGGTTTACAGCCCATACTACTTTCTAGAGGTAAAGTTTCACATGATTTATCAATTTGTGGTTCTTTTTATTTGTCTTAAATCCTGATTTCAAAAAATGTGTCATCATGATTTGGGACTGTTTGATGGAGCTAGATGGGTTTGTCTGCTTTTTAGTGAGTTAGGATCAAGATAAAGTACTGTCCTCTTCAGAGTTTTGGAAGAGTTTTACTACACAATTCAATAAGACTCTGAACTCAAACCAAACTTTCCTACTTGCTCTGTTCTGTGGTCCTTCTAGCTGAACTGGGCTTCTTTTCTGGCTTTTATACTTTCACATTTAGCATTTATGAAGCTTTCTCCACTGCTAGTTAATCCACGTAACTTGCTCTGAAGCAGGGCAGTCTCCTTGTCTCATTCTCTAGGAAGCAACTAAATGGATTCCCTAAAGTTATAGAATCAGTTGGCAGAGGGGGAATTTAGAACACAGGTGATCGTGTGTTCCAGACTAAACAGGAAGCACTTAGATAAGTGGTTTTTAACCATTTTGTGTCAGAGATCTCTTAAGCAGTCTGGTGAAACTTATGGAACCCTTCTCAGAATAATGTTTTAAATAACTGAAAATACAATCTATAGGATCACAAAGGAAACCCATTATAATGGCAGTTGGTTTTTTACAACCAACACCCCAAATAAAGAACTAGCTTAGATGGTACCTAGAATTTTTCTTAGCAAAATAAACTTTTTTTTCTTATCCAGAGCTTATTTATCTGGCAACAACAATTCACACTTATATAGCAGAGCTATCAAAGGAGACAATGTAGCACAGTAAATGAAGAACTGGACTTGGAGCCAAGAATAACTGGATTCAATTCCCATCTGAGACATGTGCTGGCTGTGTGACCCTGAGCAAATCACCTAACATCTCAGTGCTCTAGAGGAATTTCTTTACAACTATAAGGTGAAGAGAGGGTGCTGGCCTTTATTAGTAGCAAGGATAGGGAGCCTATGGCCTCGAGGCCACATGTAGCTCTCTAAGTCCTGAAGTGCAGCCCTTTGTCCAAATCTAAAGTTTGGATTCAGTCAAAGGGCCACACTTGAGGACCTAGTTTTTCTTAGCAAATATCCTGGAATGGTTTGCCATCTCCTTCTCTGGCTCATTTTATAGATGAGGAAACTGAAGCAGAGTTAAGTGATTTGTCCAGGGTCACACAGCCGGTAAGTATCTGAGGCTGAATTTGAACTCAGGAAGATGAGCCCAGTGCTCTATTTACTTCACCACCTAACTACCCTGAAAGTGCTGGAGTATTTATGAGTGCCACACATAAAGTAAGTAGAGAGGAGAGCCTATAGTAAAATGTAAACAGAAGACTAAATTTACATCTGAGCTCTGCCATTTTGTGCTAGCCATATGACTATGGGCAAATTATAAGGTTATAGAATTTTGAGCTGGGACTAGATGATTAAAAACCTTCTATTCCAAGTCCGTCATTTTATAGATGAGGAAACTGAGGACTCTGTTCCCTTCAAAACTCTGCATAAATGCCACCTCCTACATGAAGCCATTCCTGATTCCCCCAGTGGCTAAAGCTTTCCCCATAAAATATTTACCTTGCATTTATCTTTCATGGTTTTTATATGAACTGATTTATGTTCATGGCTCCCCAATGGAATGGCAGCTAGGCAGCACAGTGGATAGAACACTGGGCCTGGAGTTAGGAAGACCTGAGTTCAAATCCAGCCTTAGACACTTACAAGAAGAAAATCTCAAATGAGGTCACAAAGAGTTGCATATGACTGAACAGCAACTACTCCCTAATGGAATGTAAGATCTTTGAGGGCAGGGGCTATTTTGCGTTTTTGTCTTTATATCCCCAGCACTTAGTATCATAATGAACGATTTTTGTTTGATTGATTGACCACATAGGTTGAGACAGTTTTGAGTTTAAACCCAACTGCCATGACTCTGAATCCAGCTTTTTCTACCATATCCCTCTTAGCACCAATTTTATCATCTATGAAATATAGACATCATTAAAGAAAAAAAAAGAGAGTAGAAAGAGGTACCTTTCAGAACTGCGGTTCAAGGGAGAATTCTTAACCAAACAAGGAAGAGGTGGCCATAAAGGACAGCAAACCCAGTTTCAACAGCATAAAATCACAAAGATTTTTACATGAACAAAATCAATGTATATAAAAATAGGAGAAACTATTGGGTTGGGGATTATTTTTTTGCCATAGATATCAATGATAAAAATTTGAAATCCAAAACATGGAGAATTGATACAAATATCCATGAGCCAAGAGACATGTGGTAAAAGGGTATGAACAAATAATTTTCCAAATTTTCCAAAGTTTGCAAAAAAAAATTTGCAAACTCTCAGTGACGATATGAAAACATTCTCCAAATTCTTGGTAATAAAAAGAGACACAAATCAAAACAACCATGAGATTTTATCCTGCAAGTGGCAAATTGGCAAGGATGATAAAAAGAAATGGAATGTTGTAGGGACTGTAGGAAGACAAAGCAGTAATACATATTGTTATGCATTGGTCCAACCATTCTGGAAAACAATTTGGAATTACACAAGAAAATTGAATAAATTAATCATACCTTTTGACCTAGCAATTCTGTTACCAGACATACATGTTAAAAAGAGAGAAAGGCCAGCTTAGATATAGATAGATAAGTAGATGGTAGATAGATGATAGAGTTATAGATATACATATATTTGTATACACACAGGTATATATATATATATATATATATATACATCTGTGTATATGTATATATCCATAGAACCATTTTTGTGGTAGCAAAAACTTAGAAATAAAGTGAATGTCCATTGATTAGTCTGAATTACTGAACTCATTGTGGGTGATATTGCTATTCAGTCATTTACAATCCCTCCTGACTTTTGTGACCCCATTTGGGGTTTTCTTGGCAGAGATATTAGAGTGGTTTTGCCATTTCCTTCTCCATCTCATTTTACAGATGAGGAAACTGAGGCACACAGGGTTAAGTGACAGGGTCACACAGCTAGTATTTGAGATCAGATTTGAGCTCAGGAAGATGAGTGTTCCTGACTCCAGGCCCAGTGTTCTATCCACTGTGCCACCTAGCTGCCCACATACTGTAGTACGTGAATATGATAGAGCAATATTATCAATAGGAAATGAAGAATATGAGGAATTCAAAGAATGGGAAGCACAGACTGAAATAAGCAGAACCAGAATAACAATTTACACACAATGAAAATAATTCTAAGAGGAAGTGAGACCCTGAGTAACTGTGAAAGTCACTACCAATCTCAAAGAGCAGAAAACAAAATCCACTTTCATCTCCTCAGGAGAGAGGTAGAGCACCAGTTGGACTGATTATTACATACATTGCTAGATAAAAATGCTATATAGAAAGGTTTTGCTTTACTGGTTTAAATCGTGGGAAGGGAAGAGAGATGTGTATAGATTTAGCAGAGACTGAATATTTATATGGTTTATCCCAAAGAATGTTCTTCTAGAGCTCCCTTAGAAATTGCTGGAGACTCCAGGTACATGCATAACTTAGTATTTGGTCACATTGGTGAACTTTCTGGCTGCTTCCAGCCAAGTGGTCACATGGTACTGAAAAGATACGGAGCTTTATTATGACATGGCAAATCTTGGGAAATCTTTTTGTCACCTCTCTGCCCTATGACAGCAGCAGTGGGGCAGGGTGCTATACCAGTTAAAAAGAGAGACAGCTTCCAGACCACATTTTAATTCATTAACACATTTAATTAATTTAAACTCCTATGTGGCTAATAATATTCTCTTTCTCTAAATTGCTCGTAAGGGGATAAGAGGATGAGCAATACTCCAAGAAGCCTGTGCTCAAGTAGAAGGATTTGTACCTGGGCCCCTGGCTGTTTTCCACTTTGAGTTTCCTATCCTGAAGAAGGTTATTGAGTAAGTCTAGGCCTGAAGTCAACCTTTTGAATTCAGGAGATCCTGGTTCCAAAAAATGACATTTTTCATCTTAAGTCCTTCAGAGTTATCTTGGATCATTGTGTTACTGAGAATAGCTAAGTCGTTCACAGTTTTCATCGTACGGTATTGTTGTTACTTTGTACAATGTTCTCCTGGTTCTGCTCACTTCATTTTGCATCAGTTCATATAACTCTTTCCAGATGTTTTTCTGAAATCACCCTGCTTTTCATTTCTTATAGCACAATAATATTCCTTCACAATCATACCACAGCTTGTTTAGCCATTCTCCAATTGATGGACATCCTCTCGATTTCCAATTCTTGGCCCCACAAAAAGAACTGTTATGAATATTTTTCCACTGATAAAATCCTATCAGTTTCTGATGTTGAAACATTTGATAGTGCCAAGGAATTTGGTGGCAAGAATTTTCATTCCTGCGTATTCAATAGCTGTGACTATAGCAACTGCATGAGCAGTTGACAGTCTACATATTCATAGGTTGCTGCCCAGGACAATGACTATAGATTCTGGACTGGAAGAATTGCTATTTTCATGGTTCCTGGGTTAAAGGTCCTAAGCTGTTTCCATAATGATATGAGGGGAGATGATGGTCAAGGTGGTAAAGGGTGAGGGAAGGTGGTTTGACTTGCTTGACATACGCTATCTCCTATCTCTCCCTCAAGAACTTCAGCTAGTCTGGCTAGCCTGAACTGTGCATGGAAGTTGGCTGGCAGTTGATGGAGATATGACTGACCTCATATATCATTAAGGCAGAATTCATGACGGCAAAGATAACCATGAATATGCCTGAATGGCCCAGAATCGCAGGATATAAGGAATTCTCCAAGTAGAAGGCAGAGGAGTTAAAGCATTTATTGAAATTCAAAAGAAGCAGACCCGTGGACCAGTGTCCCCAATTCGACATCCTGGCAAGAACCTTCCGAAACCAGCATGCCCATCTCACAATAGTGACCAGAAGGCCACAGAAAAACATTATGGCAGCAAGCCAAGCCATACTGGTGCTTCCCCCCCCCCCCAGTGCCCGGGCCCTCCAGCAAGAAGACCACCCACTGGCCTCAAGCCCCTGCTCAGCACTCTCTGGTCTCCACAAGGGTCAGTCTTGCCTTTTTGTAGCACCTGCCGCTGTCACCACCACTTCTACCGCAATCTCCAAGCTGTGTTCCAGCTATCTGACTGCTTCCTCTCTCCTTCAGCTCTTAACCGCTCTCACCAACTGCCTCTTAGCTCTGCTCCAACGTTCAGCAAGCTCCTCCCACCACAGGCTTCCATTGGTTCCAGTGCTAGCCACTCCCCCCAGGACCCTGAGAGCCCACCCCTGAAGCCCACTCAAATGGATGGGGAAGATCTTCCCATTCACTGATTGCTTTTACACCCCATCTCCAAAAGAACTGCTTCCTGGGCTGTAAGGGCTGGGTTGGAATCAAGACCAGGGCTTTGGGGGTAGGGTGGTACTGCCACTCCCAAGGCTCTTGTGCTTATGTGCCTATTGGTAACAACAGTCACTATGGATGGTGGTGAGGATAAAGGACTCCTCCACAATGATTTCTCCTCTCAAGAGCTGCCGGGGGCTGAGCTGGAAATAGCTCTGGTAGTTTGGGGGCACTGCTATCCGAGACCCTTGGGTTCAGGGCCCTAGGCTGTCTCCAACAGGGTCTGAGGTGGTCAAAGTTGTTTGACTTATAAGGTCCACGCTGCTTGCTGCCTCTCCCTATTTATGTCCTACAACAACCCTGTTGTAGGAAAGGGTTTTGTGTTTTCAAGCTTTTTTAATACCTTAAATCATTTTATCAATGTGAGCTAACACTATAATTATTATTGTTATTAGGGCAATGCAATTTCACTACCCCTTTCAGCCTTAACTATAACTTCTAAATTGTCCTTTCCTTTTTAAAAATATCAGCCCTACTAACCCAACAGAAAACAAACAGCATATATTCAATCTTTTGATTTTAAGACAAAAGAAAGATTTTTGCAAAGTTCTAGGCAGTCACAGAATCACAGATGGAGTAATCAAGTCAGAACATTAGAAATCATTTAGGAGAGAAAGAGGGGGAGAGGGAGAGAGAGAAAGAGAGAGAGAGAGAGAGAGAGAGAGAGAGAGAGAGAGAGAGAGAGAGAGAGAGAGAGAGAGAGAGATCATAAAGGTAGAGCCCAGATTTCTAGGAACTCAGACCCCTTAAATCAAAGTCTACCTCTCCTTCCACTATACTACTCAACACACTTTTTATAGAATACAGGGCATTATTCATTCACAGAATGAAACTGATTTACTATATCCTATACACTTTTATATTTTGTATTTAACCAGGCTAATCACACATTAGGTCATTTGTTATTTGTATTCTTTTCATACAAACCAAAGAGAGGAAGAAGGTATGTGGGCTACAAGCAGCCTTTTAACCTCTGGGGCCTAGAACCATGATTCTGGCTAAAATCTAAAATAAAATTAAACTTGACAAGTTTCAGCTCTATTCTCTTTCCTGTACATCTACAACTTCTAACATTCATAATGACCTCTGTTCTAAAAAGCCCCAGGACTAGCAGAGAAAACTTCCTACTACTGGGCTGGGAGAGGATTCAGGGTTTATACTGGGCTGGTTTTGCAGCATATTGGGTCAAGGGGCTCCCAGGCAGAAGAGCAGTGATTGCCAAAGGAACGGACAGGATCATTCAAGCGAGCTAGAGCAACATTCTTCTTGTTCCCATGCCTGATTCTCTTGTCACTAAAGAAATAGCAACAAAGAGAAGGGGGCAACTTTGATGTGAAAGGGAAATCCTTTCTGAAGAAAACATATCTCCATGCTGCTGTGGTATCTCTCTCAAGGCTTATTCCTACATGACTGGGGCATGAACATTCATATAATGAAGGGAAAAAACATAAATCAATCCTTCAATCTACATATCATCCCAGCTCTGGGAAAAAATAGAAGTCTTAGCCGCTGGAGTTGTCAGTCTAGGACCTTTTGACAATAAAGCCTTCTCTATTTAAAAACAAAGCATTTTAAAACAAAGAGACAGAACAACTGTCTGAAAGGAATAATGAGGGGAATTGCTTAAGGTTTGTTCTTTTCAGGTAAATATAACAGGAATTCTCTCCTTCCTAAGAGGGCTCACCAACAATACATGGCAATTGAATGAGCTGAATGAATTAATGGATTTATTTTTCTTTCCCAATCTTCATGGACCTCTTCCCCTACATCTACCCCCTCTAATCTTAATGGTCTTTTTCCCTTTCTCTCCTTCTGCCTCAATACAAAGATGTATCTTTTTTTCTTTTCCATCACATTTTTTAAATTACCATTTAATGATTCTTTAAAAAGAAAGAAAGAAAGAAAAATATAATCCCTTTGTCTGACATGCTGGCCACTTCCATCTACCATATATTGATTTTCTACTTCTGTTAATGAATTGTGATGCAGTGTAATAGCAGCCTCTTTGTGAATAATAGCACCCTGAGACTCACAGTCTCAGCCATGCCTCACCCTACTATCACCCTTGAGCTCTAGCTTCTCTTCTCCCATTCCACCCCCACCCCCAGCCACACTCTTTTCAAATAGAGAGACTACAGAGAACTCAGAAATTAACCATACAGATACAGTTTTTAACCCAGCTTTTTTGTCCCAGTCCCCCAAGAATGGTGCTGGGCCATCTCCAGTTGTCCTGATCCATACCTGGCCACTGGGCCCAGGTGGCTCTGGAGAGGAAAGTGAGGCTGGTGACTTTGCACAGCCTTCCCTCACTTAAATCCAATTCATTTGCAAGCGATGGCACCATCTTCCTGATTTCATGATCCTCTTTGAGAATAAGGGATAAACCACACAACCCCCAAGAATGGTACCATCACATTTAGGAGTAGAAAGTTGAACCAAAATTCAGAACACAATTTCTGCTCTTTGTATACTTATACCCTTTCTCACATAACTTCCAGAGCTCCAAGACTTTTCTATATCATCTTTGTTGTTTCTGTCTCCCAAGACTTCTCTTTTCCCCTCTCTTTTTGCATCTGTCTCATTCAATCTCTCCTCTCTCCCAACTTCATAAACTTACCCTTCCCACTCTCTTTTCCTCTCAAACATGCTAAAACATGCTAAAAACCTCTTTCAACACACTCAGGCCTAGTGTCTATTTTGACTACCCTAATGAACACCTGGGATGAGAGTATTCCCAGGCTACTTAAATAAGTTGTAATATTCACTTAACAAAGTCAAGGGACGAAAACTTGTAATTTGGCAGATGTATGCCCCTACACCTTAACTGAACCACTGAAACATTCTTGCTCACCTCAGATTCTTAAATCCTATTGTGACTTTTCTCTTTTCACTATTCCTCCAAAGGTATATCTGAGATTACAACTACCCTGTTACTTCTCTTAAGAAAGAAGTGACTACTACCAAGCATAACAATTTATTACCAGAATAGAAAATCAATATAGGGTAGAAGGATGTGGTCAAAATGTCAAATAAAGGAGATTATGGAGGCTTTTAATGCCATTAAAATGTAATTTAATATATGTGAATGGAAAGCATGACATATATTGTTGAGTTGTGCAGAAGAGGGAAAAATTGTGTTAAAGTTGAGAAGAGTTGAAGAGGCGACAAGATGTCTATGTCCTGTTCAGGCATATAGACTTTTTTTTTTAATGGAAAGAGCCAGGGGAAGAATCTAAGGAGAAGGATGTGACATGAAAGTCTATATAGATGGAAAGTAACAACCCAATGTCTAGAAGGTAAAGCACTTAACCCACAACGTGTTAAAGAACCCAGGCTCCTCCATTCCAACCGACTCTCAGAAAAAAAAAACTATCAACAGTCATTATCTGGCCAAATAGAGGAACACAGGAATATAAGACTGAGGTTGGAACACAATGAGGATGTATGATTTTAAAGTCCCACCTACCCAATATCCGCAGCTACTTGCTGATGCTGGAAAATCCTTTGGTATGGGGATGAAATCTTTCATTTCATGAGACAATATGTCTAAAAATGCAAATACTGGCTAAGGTTGGCCCAATGGGATAAGCACTGACTATTGACTTAGCAGGTCTAGGTTCAAAACCCACTTCTGACACTTACTACCAATATGACCTTGGGCAAAGTACTTAATCTCAGTGGAAATCAGCATGTATAAAATGAAGAAGTTGGGCTACCTGATCTCTTGGGTCTCTTCCGGCTTTTAAATCTATGAGCCTAAGAGGGAAGCAAAGGAATGGTCATTCATACTGAAGTGTAATCAGATAATTATAAGTGACTGGTTTCAGCTTCTCTGTTGATTTGAGGGGAGAGAGTAAAGACAGCTAGACTCTGTGGGGTTCCTGAAACAATAGGAAGTTTCATTCCAAAGGGGCAACAAGAAAAGCAAAGTGAGGGATAAAGAAAAACAGCTTCAAGGACTTCTCAACTTAACCTAGGATCAGTCCCATTTACATTCAACCATAAAGGATCAGTTATATTTGTTCAAATAAGGATTCTTGTCATAATCCAAGAATACCTGCAACCTATGCCTCATAAGATTTAGGTTTGGGGATTTGCAGTTGTTTTTTAAGTGATTATTATAAGAGAGATTCTTTTTAGAGGATGCATGAATCAAGATGTCATTGAACAAAATTCATACATCCCCTCACTGCAAACATAGTACTTAGCCAGTAAGACATATGATACAGTCATAGTGGGAAAAACTTAGGATGAGGAATAAATAAATCTGAATTCTAGTCCTAGCTTTCCCAATGACTATTTGAGTAAATGGATAATTTTTCTCAAATTTGAAGGCTCCTTTTCCTCCATATAGAAACAAAATGAAGGCAGTAATGCTAATTATTTCTATACCATCATAATGTCTTCTTCATCCCAGCCCACCACTATCAGATCATCCCACTCCTCTCTGTCTCAGCTCAACTATTACCACCTACTTCACAGTAAAGTTGTGAGGATGAATCAATAAGATCTTGAAGACACTGTGAGCTATTTGGAGAATCATGATATTTAAATTCAGTGTTATTGTTACAGGGACAAACCATAGCACCAATTTTGTTTCAAACAGATTTTCACCTCCAAAGTCATATTTATAAATCTGGAAGGAAGAAGAGATGTTTTGAACCTTAAAACCTATGAATCAAAGTCTGAGCTGTTTCTAATTCTTTCTATCTCTTTTGACAACATATTTCCTCATGGCTGAATGAGTGATTGAAAAAAGTGTTTATTAAGTATTTATTATGTGCCAAGCACCAGGGATGTATAGCAAGCAAGCTAAGTAGTACCCACCCTCATGGAGTTGACATTCTAACAAGGAGTTGACACATGTAAAAGAACGTGACTTGGAAAAGGGGGTATAGGTGCCAAGAATATAACAGGCAGCATGGCTAGAGATGGTCGGGAAGTGATGTGATAGGCTTGGATTAAACAAGACAAAGTGAAAGCTCAACATCATCTCAGAGTGTGGAGTCCAGGTTTCATTAGCCATTCCACCAGAAACCCAGGAATCCCTAGCTTTAGTCACCTGAGGAGCTGGAAGTCAGGAACATGATAGGGAGTGTCTCAGGGAATGATTGGGTTTATGTATTTTGTACCTAGCTATGGGACCCTGGGTGCTTCCCTTAATTTCTATCTGCCTCAGTTTCCTTATCTGTAAAACAGAGATAATAATAGCACAACAACAATAGTAGCACAACAATAAAATAAGATTTGTGAAGCATTTTGTAATCCTTAAAGTATTATATAAATACTAGCCATTATTATTTATTATTATCTGTGCCTCATGGCACCATAATGCTTATAAGGTACTTAGCACAGTGCCTGGCTCGTAGTAAGCTCTACATCATTATTAGCTATCATTATTATTTTATACAAATTATGTTCACTGTCACAATCATATGATCATGTGATAAATACTGATCTAAAAAGGAATACATTGATGGGGGCTTGGAGCTATTGATTTTGAATAGGTGCCTACCCTAGAATGTCATGAATCTGGCAGTAGTTTTCAAGGGGGTCATGACTGAGGGGAGCCCAGGATGCTGCATCAAGATAGTAAGAGGGTTGAAATGACTGACTTATAAGGTCCTTTCCAGAGCTAAGATTCTATGATCCTATGGCTCTATTACCAGGGGATTCTTGAAACTAAAAGTTAATTGATTCCTAGCAATTCTAGCAACAGGAAGCTTACCATTAATTAGCTTGGCTGCAGGGCCCAAGATCCAGGTGAGATGCTTCCTCTGAAGGAAGGAAAGAATGAAGGAAACAAACATACACTAAGCGCTTTACAAAGATTATCTCATTTGATGTTCACAAAAACCCTGAGAGATGGGAACTATTATTATCCCCACTCTACAGTTGAGAAAACTGAGGCAGCGGTTAAGGAACTTGCCCAGAGTCACACAGCTAGTAAGAGTCTGAGGTCACATTTGAATTCAAATCTTCCCACCTCTAACCACAGGGCTCTATCTGTTGTGCCACCTAGCTGTCTCTGACAGAGAGAGCTCTGAAAGAACAAGAAAAAAAGAAATAAGGGAAGTTACATAATAGAGTTTTGCAGCGGTAAACCTGATACAGAGAGTAAACTACAGGTTAACAAATAATAGGAAAGGACATCAGACAGCTAGGTGCTAAAGTGGATAGAGTGCTGGGCCTGGAATCAGGAAGATTGATCTTCCTGAGTTCAAATCTGACCTCAGACACTTACTAGCTGTGCGACTCTGGACAAGTCACTTAACCCTGTTTGCCTCAGTTTTCTCATCTGAAAAATGAGCTGGAGAAGGAAATGACAAACCACTCCAGCATTTCTGCCAAGAAAACCCCAAATGAGGTCATGAAGAGTCAGATGCAACTGAAAACGACTGAACAAATAAAGGACATAGGCTTATCTGAATTGCTTTTCCTAGCCCCTTCTCCCAATGAGAGTTGCAAAAGCAAGAAAAAACACTCAAGATTATTATTATATAGAACCAAGCCAAGGAAAGATTTGAGGAAATGGGTACCCTATGGAACAAGACAAATAAAATTCAGTTATTTAACCTCTTCCCTTTTAAATGTATCCTATCCTCTCCCTCCCCATCCCATCTCAATCATCATCTCCCTCTCCTCCTTCTTTTCCTCCTTCCACTTAGAAGAAAAATTCCTTAAGGCTCATCTACAAAAGGTGAGAAAACATGAGGATATTTTTAGAATAGAAATGTTTTTTGGGGGAAGGGGCTGTGCTAAAATAAATTATCTCAATACCACACACTAAAAGCTTGACAGCATGCAAAATCTTCATGTCTAAAAATGATCCATTTGGGACTTAGAAGGCAGCAAAAGGCTGATGAAAGCTGAGACAAACTATGGAATTTTGTACCATGAGTCTCATCATGGAAACTGCAACAAATCTAGAGAAAATGGAAACAAATCTGCAGATTTTTATATTCCAGATTTCACTACTATATTCAAAGCCAAAGGTGACCATGGGGGATTTAAAGTAATGAGTCATTGCCCTTTGTGTCTTATTTTGGCCCCAAATAATTATCAAGAATGTATGAAAAAACTGGTTGGAAGTTATGTGAATGAAATGAATATGTCCCTTTGGTAGAATGCACTCATAAGACAGAATTGGTCATTCTCACAGCTACGCTGATGTTGTTCCCATCTCCATGTTCATCATTAGAGAGAAGAGTACAGATTAGCTCTTCCAGTCATTCATTCAAGCGTTAAGTAAGAATTAAATGCCCACTTATAAACTGTCAAATATACAATCCAAGATTTCTCCTTCCTTTTTCTCTATTTAATATCTTCATATTTGTAACTTCCTGTTATAATAATTAGCTTGTTTTAAGCACAGGGGGCAGTAAAAATGACCTTTAAAATGTCACTTTATTCTCTTATCTTCAGATGTAGGGAATTTATTTTAAATGAAAAGTTCTGAGTTCAGTGACAATTTCTCTGAGCCCCTAGATGCAAAAACTCCTACTATGCATGCATTGGGTTCTCTATTTAGCCTTCCATTGATATCCATGTCTAGTTAACTCCTGGCGTCTGTGGTTTAATCAAAATTCAGTTTACTGGAAACATTTGGATAACACAACAGTATATTATATAATAATGTATGTGACTAAACAGGCATCAGGAAGGGAAGTTGGGGAAAAGCTGACTTTCCTATGACTTCCTTCTACTCCAAAATGCCTATAGAGTGAATGACTTTCCTTAATAGCTCTTATCTCTACAATTCAGTCCTCTTTTTACTCTAGTCTTACTCTTACCTCTAAAATTCAGAATCTAGAATTCTTTTTTCCCTAGTTCTGAGACAGTTCATCCCTTTTATTTTTCTTTTTAAAAAGCGAGATGCACAAATGTAGAGACATTTCCACCCCAAATGTTCATGTGACTATTTGTGCCCAAGCTTTGGTAGAGCATTCCAAGATCATATTGGTCAGATCAGCCATAGTCAAACAGACTGTACCTTGACCCCAGACTTAGTGATGTCCTTTTGGTCCTCTTCTAGAACAAATGGCAATAACCAACAACCAATCCCTTTCATACCATTTGCTTATGGTGCCCCTGTCTCTCAGAAACCTTTGAGAGGCTTTGATTGATTCAAGAATGTGCATAGGCCCTATTCACACTGAGTTACAATTGTTTGATTCAATTAAAAAAAATGTTTCCACCCAGTCAAGACACCAGGGCCAAATCAAGTGGTTTTAATAGTTTTGACCTCACTTTTACATATGGGGGGTGGGGTGGGGAGAGGGTTTAGTATGTATATGCATGTATAAAATATATTTATGTACTCACATCTTCATGTTTTTAATATTATGTCTTAAAATTTATCTAGAGACTTACACATGCACAAAAAAACCAGAATGGACATCTGATTTACTATAACCAGTTAGGAGATTCTGAATTGTAAATTTGAGGAGGAGTGACTCACAACCAATCAGGGACTTTCGTCTTTAAAAAAAAAATGCTGTTTAGTGAGAAAAAATGAATTCAACCAATTTTGATTTCCTTATGTGGAGACCCAGCTACAGCAGATGTGATTTCCCTTGGTTTTCATGAATGTATGAGTCTAAGAGTGTTGAAACAGCCTAAACATGGAAAGATTTCACAGAACTACAGAAATGAAGTCTAATTTCATTCTCTCTCTCTCTCTCTCTCTCTCTCTCTCTCTCTCTCTCTCTCTCTCTCCAATCCTATACAAGGTATCTAAAATGGATTTCAATAGTTTACAACTTCATTAAGACTTTTGGGACACCCTATTTATCTTTCTTTGTTGCACGTGTGGAGGAAGCATTAAGAGCTATGTACTCAACTGGCAAGAAGGGGTACCTTTTTTTCCCCTCACACATAAAATTATACTGGCTATTAACTATTAACTACCTATCTTTCTTTGGTGAGAACATACCACAGAGGAAGTAACCTGCATAGTTTACTAAGGCATGAGGTAGATAAAGTCTTTCCCATCTGCAAATGAGGTTTTCCCCCTCTCTTTCAGTAATCAGTCCTTGAGCATGATGAATTCCTGGCAGCCATTTTGCTAGTATGGTTGTGCCCATACTAGCTACAAGACTTACTGGAAAAAAACTGAAATAGGGGAGGTAATGGGAGGGAATATTAAATTCCCTCTCATTTTTTTTAAATGAAAAGTATCATAGAATCATAGCTGAACAGCTAATCCTCACCAAACAACTGAGGAGCCAGAAGCATAGAAGACTTACAAGCATAAATTCATCCGATTATTTCTCATGCTAAAACTGGTTAGTTAGAACACTAAAAATGCAATCAGAAGACCTGAGTTCAAAATATAGCTCTGCCAGGGATGAATAAGATGAGCCTGGACCAGTTGGGTCACCTCTCTGAACCTCCCCCTTCCCACTGTCATGGTCCTCTTAGAGAATGAAGGATAAACGACAACAACAATCATTGCAAAATGGCAATGATACAGGTGTATGACCTACCTCACCGGGTGAATGTGAGGAATGGGCTTTTTAAACTCTAGAGTGCTATATAGAGAATTGTTTTCCCCCAACTTGCACCCACTCCAATATTTGCATTTCAGACAAGGAATTATCATTGATCTTTATTTACCCACCAAGTCATCCTAGGAAGGGAGAAGCAAAAGAGAGAGAAGTCCTTCAGAAGATCATAACAGGAGAGTGTCTTTTTAACACGCGCAATGTGGTGTGGAAACTAGCTGCCTCTAAATGATTTTCCACAAATTATTTGGCATCCTAGAGCAATAGAATACCAAACTGGGAATGGACAGTGTGGGATAGCAGTAAGAGCACTGGTTTTGGAGTTAGAGGTTGTTGTTCAATTGTTTCAGTCATGTATAACTCTTCATGACCCCATTTGGGGTTTTGTTGACAAAAATACTAGAGTGCTTTGCCATTTTCTTCTCTAGATCATTTTTACAAATGAAGAAACTGAGGCAAATGGGGTTAAGTGACTTGCCTAGGGTCACACAGCTAGTAAATGTCTGAGGCTGGATTTGACTAGGGTCTTCCTGACTCCAGGCAGGGAGGTGTCACAATGGACAGAGTGCCCAGCTAGAGTCAGGAAAACTCATCTTCCTAAGTTCAAATCTGACCTTAAATATGTTAATAGCTGTGTGACCCCAGGCAAGTCACTTAACCCTCTTTGCCTCAGTTTCCTCATCTGTAAAATGAGCTGGAGAAGGAAATGGCAAACCACTCCAGTCAGTATCTTTGCCAAGAAAACCTCGAATGAGGTCACGAAGAGTTGGACATGACTGAAAAACCACTGAATAACAACTTCCTGATTCCTGACCTGGGGCTTTATTGACTGTACCACCTAGCTTCAGAGGAGCTGGTTTCAAATGCTGGTTCTGTACTTTTTGTGACCTTTTAACTTCTCTGGGCTGTGAGTATCCATGTCTAGTTTAGCCTCATTTTACAGGTGAAGAAAAGGAGGAGTCTGAACCTCTGTTTCCTTATCAATGTAATGATAAATTAGACAATCCCAAAAGTCCCCTCTGGACATCATATTCTTTAGAGCCGAACAGTATTTTGGAGATTGCAACATTCAGTTAAGAGCACCATATAATGGAGAGTACAGGAAAGTGGAAGCCTTTTTATTCTGTTCAGGAAAGGGCACAGGAACAACAAGGGTAGAATAAGCCCCTTTATTGATTAAATTCCTTAAAAGAACTTTGCCTCCAAAGAGATACTACTCAGAGAATTTCCCAATTATGAAAGTCACTTTATGAGCTATATTTTAGGCATCCAACATAGTGCAATAAGGATTTCTAGAGACACTGAAAAAGGAGAATGAGAGGGAAATGCAAGTAGGAGTATTAAGGATGCTGCAGACAACCCTTCCATGCTCCTTAAGTCAGTCCAGTGATAGAGGGTATCAGCTCTAGGGCAGAGGAAGGAGGAGGGAGAGTGTGAGGGAAGTCAGACTCAAAACCTTTCTTCCAGCATTTTGGAAGAATGAGATTTCTTTGATTATGTTTCACTACACTGTAGCGAATCACTGTTGCCCTCAAAGGTCAAAAACATGTGAGTATCCTGGGATGAACCAACTTAATCTTAAACCACATCAGTGGCCCTAAATGACAGAAAAGCCTCTAATCTTGAAGGAGAGCTGGAAATACAGGGCCTCTAGGAACACATATAGCTTTCTCCCTAGATTGCCAGCCTTGCCAGTAGAAAAGGGATGTCAAAACTTTTATACTAGTTAAATTTCATGGTCTGTCAATCAACAAACATGTAAGTGCCTTATATAATAGTGCCAGGTACTGTGTTGGTTGTGAGAGGTACAAAGATAATAATGAAACAATTCCCACCCCCAAAGGGTTTACATTCTACAGGAGATAAAACATGTACATTAAAATAAATAATTAACAAGACATATACAAAATAAAAACAAGACAGTGGCAGGTCAGGGTGAAATGAGGAGGAAAGGTCTCCCACTTGAGAGGATCAGGAAAGACTTCACGTAGAGAGTAGCAAGCACCAGAACCAGGGGTAGGGAACCTGCAGCCTCGAGGCCACATGTGGCCTTCTAGGTCCTTGGATGCAGCCTTTCAACTAAGTCCAAGTTTTATAGGACAAATCCTTTTATTAAGGGGATTTGTTCAGTGAAGTTTGGTTTCAATCAAAGGGCTGAACTCGAGGACCTTAGAGGACCACATGGCCTTGATACGGCAGGTTCCCCACCCCCTGAGAACTATGTACTTGTATTTACCAGCTTCTTTCCCTCCCCTACCCCCACAAAAAAGAGAAGTCCAGGCCCCTCCCCTTTCCCTAATCTTTAGGGGAATAGCTTTCCTAAAAAGAGACAATGAAATCTTCTGGATCCAACTGGCTCTGGCTTCTCATATATAGGTTCCTGGTTACCTAAAGAGATAAAAAGCCCCAGGCACAGGCATAAGAAAAATCCAAGAGGCTTGGGAACTTGGTGGATTTCTGAAGACCACACATTTTCCAAAGGGAAATGAAGATGGCTGCATCCAGATAAAGTTAACTGTTAGTGTATCTTTGTTGTATATCCTTGCTGTGTTAGGGCAAAGTAGCGTCTGAGTGGCTTCAGTGGATAGAGTGCCAGGCCTGACGTCAAGGAAGACTCATCTTCCTGAGTTCAAATCTGGTCTCAGACACTCTACTAGCTGTGTAACACTGGAGTAAGTTACTTAACCCTGTTTGCCTCACTTCCTCACCTGTAAAAACAAGCTAGAGAAGATAATGGCTAAACCACCCCAATATATTTGCCAATTAAACTTCAAATGGGGTTACAAAATGTCAGACACAAAATAGCAACCAACTTCTCCTTTTGTTAATTGTTACAAGTATCTCATTTCATCAGGACCTCAAACCTGAACTAAGACAGTACTGCATTAGAGGTATCTCAGACAATAGTAATGCTAAAAGTGAAAGCGAAGAAGAAATGCTTTCCAGAAAGGCTTGGGAAAAAGCCTGAGCAAGAGTTTGAAGATAGAAGATGGATTGTCGTGTGTAAGAAGCAGGAAGAAGGTCAATTTAGCTGAACCATAGAGTGTGTGAAGGGGCTGGTGAATAATGAGATTGGAAAGGTAGTTTGGAGCCAGATTATACAAGGTTTAAGTGCCAGTTACTGTGAAAACCAAAGAAATGGGGCAAGCAGAGCCATCATTCGGGTCTAGAAAATTGGGAGGACCAGTCCTGACCCTGATCTTTGGTGTGGGAGGGAGCTGGGGATAGGGAAAGGTCCTGAATTGTCATAGGAACTAGACTGCTAAAGATGTACAGTTGCTCAGGGTGGCAATGTTTGAAAGAAGGAACTGCCAGCAGCTAATGCTAAAAAAGATCAGCTTCCCAACAACACCCCACCTCCCTTCACACACATTCTCAGACTTCCTATTTTGTGACATCTCTTTCTCCTTGACTCCTGCTTTTTCTCAGCAGCATGTTTACCTACTGATGTTCCTAATATTTCTGCTCTCAACTCCACTAATCAAAGAGGATATTCATTATGGCCAAATGTTCACCTGTATAAAATGTTACTGAGGATTGTAGAGAGTCTGAAGAGGGAAGGAGACACGCACCGTGATAATAATAAGTAATATTTATATAGTGCTCTAAGGTTTATAAATCATCTTAATATCTGTGATAGAGGAGATACATTTGATATAGATACAGCTATAGCTATAAATTAGTTGTTATTGTGTTAGTTATTATAGTTATTATAATATTATTATATATTTATAATTTTTAATTCTCACATCAACCCTGCCGAGTATATCATCATCATCATCATCACCATCATCATTATTATTATTAACCCCACTTTAAAGATGTTGAAACTGAGACCAAAAGAGATCTAGAGACTTACCCAGGGTCACACTGCCAGTGTTTGAGATAAGATTTGAATAGACATCTTCCTGAGCCGGGAGTCCAACGCTTTCACCAGGGCACCTAACTGCTTCAGATGAGCACTGTATCCATCCTAGGGATATCCCCACAGGCAGGTTCCAATCAAATCTACTTTCAATTATTTTCCTAACCAAAGTTAAAAAAAAGACATCCAAAAGATAGAGCATTGGAAGCCTTGCTTTTCTTGGAAAACTTGACTAAATCAACATTTAAGCCATCTATTTACCTAGGACCTTAATGGAAAATAATAAATATAATACATAACAATAATATGAATGCCATCACTTATGGAAAATCATTTAGGGAAAATCTTCAAGGACAACTGCATGACTTTTGTGCTCTGTTGTAAGGTGACTCTACAGTAACTATAACTCATTCTACATAATAATATCAGTCTTCATTTTTATATGTAAGGACAACAAGGAAGGCAGAGCACCTGAGCTGGGCGAGGGGGGAGAGAGTAAAAGGCCAACAGTTGCAATCAATAGCCCAAAGGAGAAAATCTATTTTCTTCCACAAATTGGGACTTCCTATGGACAATATATAAAAGGAAAGAGAAACTGAACTTTTGCTGCTGGTATTTGAGATTAGCCTTCATAACACTATTTGATGAGGAGGGAGGCACCATCCTAGTCCTAGTGATCAAAACTTAAATTACAACTCTTTCAGGGATAAATAAGTAAATGAGAACTTTATATCTTCTTATATCTTCCTTGTTTAATTATCACTTTAAGCAGTTTAATGACAATCTGAGACAATTGCTAATGTTCTTTCTACATCCCAGAAGTTAGTTACAGTGAGTTGGCACCAGTGGAAAACTATATAATCTATACCTGACCTGCAACTCAGTTTTCTCATCTGTAAAATGAATGGTTTTGGACTAGGTAGCTATCTACTAGCTGGCACAGTAGATAGAGTGGTGGATTTTGAGTCAGAAAGACCTGAGTTCAAATCCAGCCTCAGACACCTACTAGCTGTGTGATCCTAATTTCTCTAAGCCTCTGTTTGCTCACCTGTAAAATGGGAAATATTAATACTACTTACCTCTGGGACAACAATAATACTTGGCAAGTTATTATGAGGATCAAATGGCATAACATGTAAAAAACGCTTTGCAAACCTTAAAGTGCTATATAAATGCTAGTTGTCATCTTGTTGTTGTTATAGAGCCCCTGGTTCCCTTCCCTCTCTAGATCTATGATCTTATATTTCTTTCAAGAGCCAAAAGAAAGCAGAATGCCTTAACACAGTGTGTACTATGTAGTAAGTGCTTAATAAATGCTTGTTGTCTGACTATACTAATTCATCCTTTGACACCTAAGAGGGAGATGAAGTTAGACATTTGTGCTATAACACTAAAAACAGAAAGACAAGAATAAATAATGTAATAAATATAACTATATAAATAATATAATGAAAGATTTAATAATAATAAACTATTGGAATCACTGTATTCTCCTTCATCCCATCATCAGGACAACTTGTGTGATAATATTGTAGAGAAATACCCCACTCAGAGCCCAACACTTGGAGAATAACTGAAAAAAATTGTTTTATAGTAATGTAATACAATACTATTGTGCTGAATTTTGTCACAGATGCAATTATTTATCTTGGGTTTTGTTAGTAATCTTATTGTCAGAGGCACCTGGGACAAGTTTCATGAAACATGTCTAAAAACAAACAACATTTCTAATCAGCTTTTAAAGAAAAAATTCAGTTTGGTAAGAAGGAAATGCAGATACCTCAGGACCATGGCCATGATGAGCAGTAACTTCAAAGTATCACCAGGTCACTAATAAGGAGACTGCTGTTCAGGGGGAGTGTAAAGGTCTAGGCAAGGGAAAAGTTCATATCTGAGCTGCAAGAGCATGGCAGGGGAAGCATGCCTAATTATTTACCTAATTATTCTTGTTAATGAGATAGTAAGTTCAATTGCTTCTACATTGCCAAAAGACTATAATGACTATAAATATTGTCAGCACTCTAAATTGCCTTAAAGCAAAGTCCTGACTTCTCCATCCTAGTTATGACTTCATATATTGTAAGTGTGTTCTGCCTCAGAGCAGATAAAAATTTGGAAGCAGAAAGAACTGGTAGCTTAGGCAATTGATGAAAATCTTGGTTGATCTCAAACCCTTTAATTAATTCAGTTATTTTTGTTTGTTTTCCTAATTTGGTATATTCAAAACCTATTCTTTTTATTCCAGATACAGCAGGATCTGCAATATCTGAGGCCCTATGAGCTATATTATACTATGGTATACTATAGTATGGGGCCTCCTAATTATAAGACTACCACAATTTTAAGTTTAGGAAAGACCCCAAAAGTTGAAAATAAGGTGAGGGCTGTCATTATGCAGTTTGAAGGGCAGCAGAATAGACATCTCTTAGCCTTTTCTCTTCCCACACTTCTCCAAAGGATATGTTAATTCCTTCCAGGAAGGGAAGCAGAAGGTTGGGGCTGTAGGCTACCCCTCTGAGAGAGAAGGTATGAGGCTAGAAGTATATCCACTCCCTTAAATATTTTTTGTTTAGGAGATATGATCTGCTCCCTCAAATATTTTTCATTTCAGGGATATGATCAGTTTTAAGCTAACTTCTGTTTGCTTTGTCACTGGGGGAAGGAAGACTCAAGCTCTGTATCCAAGGCTTGATCCTTTTCCCACCAAATACCAATTCCACAATGATCACACATAATGAATCACAAAGAAACCCACTTATCCGAATCTTAGCAGAACAGAAATCAGAGAATACAGAGTGAAAGATTTTTCACAAATTATTTTGTGCTATTGGGAAAAAGATAGCTCAAGAGAGAAAATTTGTTCTCACCCAAGGGAAAACTCCCAGCAGTCTCTAAAGTAGGGAGCTGGATATAGGGACATGATGAAGACTGCTAGCTCCTCTCATGTCTTCCCAGAATTTGTTCCTTCAGCAACTTCCGGTGCGGTTGGCCTCTTCCATCTTCCCTTTCAAAATTGGAAGCCAGAAGCAACTGAAACAACTTGAAGCTTGAAAAGTCCCAAAGAGGACTCAAGAAGTCTGGAGTTCTCCTGCTCCAACTCTGCCCTGGCCCCAAGGCAAGGCGCTCATCTCCACCAATGAAGAGAGAGTCCCATACCAACAGGACAGGGGTTACATAAAAAAAGACTTTTCTTTTCTAGTAGATAATAGATCTGGTCTTTCCTAATGAGGAAAAACTGAAAGTCAAATTTAGTATCTACAACAAATATGCTGCTGAGCATTAAGAAGCACATTTTTAACGGAGGTTTATTTTGTGTACATAAAATTGTACATCACTTTTTGGATTTCTTTTTGCACTTACTTGGCTCATAGTATTTCTGGTAGCTAATGATTAGATAACATTAGAGATCCTCCAGTCCTCCAGCTGCTCATTATTTCCCAAAAATCTGCCCTACTATACAAGTATTATTATTATTTATAGTTTGGGTCCATTTCCTCAGCATCTCTCACCTCAGGCAAGTGATTCTTATTTGAACAGAAGTGATCTTAGCATAAGGTTTCCTTTTAGGAATCAATATTGCCCAGAGACACCAATTTTAAATTATCTGTGTCATTATTCATGACCAAAGGTGAGACCTCATTGGAGTATTTAACTATTAAACCTGATTGGGACTTGTTCTTTTGTTTTGTTTTGTTTTGTTTTTAACAAACTAACATAAAGAGATACTAAAAGGGAACAGAGCCTTCCTATAACTTATGCTCCATACAGAAAAATGAATGAAAAATATTTATTAAGCGCTTATTATGTGCCAAGAATTGTGCTAAGTGGCAGGAGTAAAAATTCAGGTAACCAAGATAGCTATTGCCCTCTGCTTAGTTTTAATATGGAAAGACAGCCCATATGGGGAGCTACTGTTGTTTGTCCTTCGTTTTCAAAGAAGACCAATGACATCACAGAGGGCTTTCTTGACTTGTCAGAGAATTGGATTTAAGTGAGGCAGAGTTGCACAAAGTCATCGGCCTCCCTCTCTCTTTCAGAGTCATCTAAGTCCAGTGGCAAGACAAAAGTCAAGACAATGGGAGATGGCCCAGTATGTAATGGATGACCCTGGCATTTTCAATGTCTGGCTGAGTTCTAACTGCTACACAGCACCTGCTTCTAACCATTGGAACAAATTGTTCTCATCCTCCAATTCAGCTGGAGGAAGTCTTCATATTCTTGGGATAAACAACTTCCTAACTCTCCTATGGGTTTGACAAAGCACAGTCTTACCTTTGACCACCATTTTACCCTCAGAATAGCACCCTGTAGTCATGCTATCCCACTTTTTAGACTTTTTTCCTACAATTGAAGGTAATTTTTTCACAAAAGTTCCATAATATGAAGGGTCTAGTGATCTTTTTAGGATCTGGAATCTAACCAGGGCTCTGGCTGAGGCTGCTGAACTATTCTCTACTGCAGTGGTATCAAACTCAAATAGAAATGGGGGCCACTAATCCATACATAAAGATCCCTGCCAATTGACATAATTTTCAAATGTAATGATATCTGTGTTTTATTGTATTTTATTTATTTTATTTAAATGTTTTCCAATTACATTTTAACCTGGTCCAGTCACGTGTTTGACACCTCTGCTCTAATGCTTCAGCCCTAGAGTAGATTCTCCCTTATGCAGAATCAAGGAATAATCCATTCCATGTGAGGGAATTATCCAGATAGCTGAAGGCTTTCCCTGAAAGTATCATTTTTAAATTGAAATCTTTCTACAAGTTTCACATATACCCCAAATTCCTTCTCTAGTCAAGACAGCACCAAAGTAATCCAGAGAAGTTTCAAAAAATGGATCAATGGTCAGCTGATGATTGAACTAGGTGAACCCTGAAGGCCCAATTAGTGTATCCATGGAACAATAATTTTATGAAAAATATTTTTATGTTACTCTTGTCTCATTGGTGACTAGGCTTGCAGATCAACAAAATAAATATAAATCAGAAATTCCCCTATTTTGTATTTAATGTTAATCTAGAAGTCTGAGAAATTTATAGGTATAATTTTCATCATTACCTAATTATTTCCAATATATTAGATACTGTATCAATGGTATTAGACATAATCGCTTGCTTAAGGGGTTGATCAGTTGAAAATATAGGAAGAAATAAAAGTGGATGACAAAAAATGCAAACAAAAAATAAACATTCTGAGAGGGGGAGTATAAATGAAAATAGAGTACAGAGATCCCAAATATTCAGTCTTGAGGGTCCATTGTTGCTGTCTTCAGAGGTCTTAGGTTGCAAACAACTACTTTCTTTGAGGTAGGAAAGAGACAATTTGTTTCCTATCAACAACTCATCCACACAGTTAATAGGCTATTATTCCTTCCTTCCTAGGATTCTGGACTTCATCTCTGAGTTAAAAGTTCCCTGTGCTATTGTAAAAAGGGGCAGTAGGGCTGCCAAAGTGTTGGACTGCCAACAAAATGCTTGTTTCCTATAAATAGATGCTAGTCTGCCTTGGGAGTCTGGTGAAACCAAAGTAGCCAAGGCCTCAGGTCTAACTGAGCAAGAAATCATCATTTAAACAACTCCCTCTTTGGGAAGGGAAAACACAGAGAATAGCAAGCAAGGAAATGGAAAAGAGGAAACATGTACAATGTTAGCCCAGGTGTCAAGTCTATAAGAGCCCAAGGTAAATGGGTTATGCCTTAAGGCTCCAACATGAGCCAACCACCTTCCTTGTGTCTGTCCGGCAGTCCTCTGATGTCCTATAGTCTCATCCATTTCCAGTAAACTGGTGTACGCTGGTAAGTGTTAACCAGATCTTTGGGAGAAAAAAAAATGTATGCACAAGACACTTTAAAGTTTAATCTGCAATTATTAACATTTTCTCCAAAGCTTTCTTAAATCTAGACAATCAACAAAATTTGTAGCATTTGCCAATTTCTGAGGTGTAAATGCTCCAACTGAAAACTTAATTGTTCAAGTTGGCTCCAACATACCCCTTTAAGCAGCCATGGGCTTTGCCAGGGCACCTTCCTTTCCAGTCCCCTCAGGGGCAAAGGGCTGGACTACACTCTCTTCCAGTGTGAGCGCACCTGCAGTTGAAGTATCCTCTGGATCACTACCCTGCCTACTCCCCACCACCACAACTCTCCCAATTTCTTTTGCCCAAGTGAAACGTTTTCTAGTTGTGGCTGTAGTCAGGACCAACATGTCCTTCAATTTTGGGGGAGAATCAAGCTGTAATCTCAAAGATCAATAACACTGTTCCCTTCCCTGATCCTGAGACCTTCCTGAAGCAGAATGATTCAGCAGAAATGGCACTTGATTTGGAGACAAACGATCTAGGTGTAAGTCCTGCCTCAGATACTTACTAGGTGTAAGACCTAGGTCAAGTCATTTAACCTCAATGGAACTCAGTTTTCTCATTTGTAAAATGAGGAAGTCAGACCACAGGCCTCTAAAGACCCTTCAGCTCTAAATCTAGCACCCCATGAAAAGAAGTTGTTCATTCCTCATCTTGCTAGGCAGCCAAACTTTTTCCTCTCCAGATAGGACTTTTCATGGGCTATTACATTAGCATATACATAGGACAGGGTGTATGGGTGTTCAAGGAGGACTGGCACCCCTAATGTGAAGACTGCTGAGCCCTTTTCAGGGCTGTTCATCCATCTTTGGTGTCCACGTTCATCCAACTCTCACCTGTGGCCCTGTGTTGTTAAGCAAAATTGTCTCATTAGCATGGCTTTTGTTTCTTTTGAGTGGAAGTACTTTCAGCTGTTAAGTGCTAAGCCCCAGGCCCAGGGCCCTGTCAGGTGTGAAACCTGTGTGGGTGTGGATTGGTGAC
>CM053624.1:207881195-207904457 GCA_028646595.1 Phalanger gymnotis
AGGCACTGTGGAGTGTTTCGAGCTTGAACAGATATTGAAGATACCAAGGTTATTCGGTGGATCCTGGGTCATCTGCCACTGTCTTGACTTTTGTCTTACCACTGGACTTCAATGACTGTGGAAGAGAAAGTGAGGCCAATTACTTTGTGCAACACTGCCTCACTTAAATCCGGTTCGCTGGTGAGCCAAGGTATCACCTTGCGGTGTCGTCAGTCCTCTTCCAAAATGAAGGACAAACAACAACAACCATCCATAGGGCATTTGGAAGCCAAGAGTGACTATTACATATTATGCATAGTATAGGTCTCAGGTTTTCTTTTGAAAGAAAGGAACTGGCTGTCATATTCTCCAGAATCTGCTATCCGTAGAATAACAGCATCGGTATAAGATTTCTCCTCACCCCTCACCAAAAAGGCTGATTAAGTGACTAGTCATATATGCAAATACAGAAAGTATTTCTGGTTTCTTTAGCATAAAGAACTCCCAATATGATAATTCCTCCGCCAACCAGATACAAGATCAAAATCTAGTCTAGATAAGTCCTTGGAAGATGTCTGAGGCACATAAATATTAAGTGACTTGTCCAGAGTCATATGGTTAATAAGTACCTATAAGTGGGTTTTAATTCATCCTGACTCTTAAGCCCGATACTCTTTTCCATATACCACGCTGACACTGATTACAATAATTCAGGTAGCACTTAAAGGTTTACAAGGTAGTGTCACAATGACCCTTTGAGGTAGGTAATGCGAGTACTATTATTTCCATTTAATAGAAAAATAAACTGAGGCTTAGAGACCCAAATGACTTGCCAAGGGTCACACAACTAGTAAGTATCACAACCAAGATTCTTAGTTAGGAGCTCAGGGGGAAATAAATAGCTGTGTTCCATGCCTATAATTCACTGGGATTATTTAAGAGTATATAGAACTAGGGGCAGCTAGGTGGTACAGTGGATAGAGTGCTGGGCCTGGTCAGGAAGACTTGAGCTCAAATGTGGCCTCAGACTCTTACTAGCTGTATGACCCTGGGCAAGTCACTTAATATTGTTTACCTCAGTTCCTCAAATGTGAAAATGAGCTAGAGAAGGAAATGGCAAACCACTCCAGTATCTTTGCCAAGAAAACTCCAAATGGAGTCACAAAGAGTCCAACATGACTGAAAAATGACTGAACAACAAATATGGGAGTAGATGTTGGTCAAGGAGGGGTTGAGAGACCAACCTGGGAAGAGTAATCAAAGGATCATGGGAGATCTTTCGATCTGTACATTAGAGGAAGATCAAGAGTGAGAGAACAGACCGTGTGACTAAAGAGTGAGTTTGTTGTAAGGGTGATTTCACTATTGTCATTATCCTTGGTATCATATGGAAAGGAAAATGGATGCTAAGGGTCCCCAAAGTGTTTCCAGTCCCAGGCATGTTTTTCCAGTCCTGCAGGGGGGTTTCTAGTTTTAGGACCATTGCTGATTCCTACCAGTGTGGGTTCTAACATATGGAATGTAGGCCTTTAAATGTCATAGCAACCCAAAGATGGTGATATGGTCTTTCCTTTATATATAGAAAGGATCCTTGTTTCCTCATAATAGTTGTGCAATCCCTATCTGTTTTCTCTGCTTCCAAGATATATACCACATCAGTTCACAGAAGTGAGAGGCCAAAATTAAAATTTAACTCTACAGCAGTTTGGGGGCCAAAATCCGTGCAAAGAGATTCTTATCAGCCCCATAGGCCCAGAATAAGGGGATTTTTCAGACAGCACTTTATTTAGGAGCTGATGGCAACAGTCAAACAACAGAGGTGGTTCTTTGACCACCTCAATATTAGGCATTCCGAGTGGTGAGCAAGAAATCGTTGGGACATTTTTAAAAAACTTTTATTGATGTGCTTTGTTTGGATATTACATACATTTCCATATTACTCCTACTTCATGAGAGGTTTCCTGTAACAAAGTGAAACAGTTAAGTAAAATTAATAGTACAGTGACCTCATCTGAAATATCAGGAAACTGCTGTGGTACCTCCCCCATCTCTCTATCTTTATTATTATAGTTTTTAAAATAATAATATATATAAGATATTATATATAATATAAATGATAAATATTTTTAAGAATTAACAGAAATCTATTTTACCTCCTTCCTATCTCTCATCCCACTAAAAAAAGAAAACAACATTCTTTTAACAGTTATACAGTCAGGCAAAAAAATTTCCTGACTTGTGTGTATATATATATACAAATATACACACATATATATACAAATATTCACACAAGTATAATGTCTCATTTTGAATCCTAAGCCTCTCGTGTCTCTGTAATGATTATCAACACATTGGTTGGGGCTTGTGTTAGAGCATGGCACCCAGAGTACGTTGAATTCTGGATTATCTGCTTTAGAACTTACCCTGCGACTGTGAGTTGGGGAGACTGGCTCAAAAGAGTGTGCTATATATAGATATAATTATGTTTCATCATCAGGCCTCTTTTGTTTTTCACATCACCTGAATTTTTCCCATTATCTTTCCCTCTCTCACTCCCAGAAACCCTAGAAATTAACAAATATTTTTAAAGAAAAGAAAGAATAAGAGACAAAAAAGCAATTAAACTAATCAACACGCTGACAAAGTATGAAAAGATATGCTTGCTTTATCCTAATTTTTATAAACCAATAAGACTACTGCACATGGATATGTACATATATTTACACGTACATATATGTATATATGCAGTATACGTACATCATGGGCCTGTGAAGTAACTTCCATTGAATGACTGAGAGGATCAGCCCCACCCCTTACGGCCTAGATAAAAGTATTAGTCGACTCTGAGGAGAGTCCAGACATCCAATTCCAATTCTTAGGAATTCACTCTTCACGTTTTCTGTTGTGCTTTTTAATGAGCATGGAAGAAAGGATGGAGGGAAGCTACCATGTTGTGCTTTTTCACAGATCTGATCATGTCACCCCTGATCAAAACACATCAGTGGCTCCTTATTACTTCTTGAATCAAATATAAATCCCCCTATTTGCCATTTAAATTGCTTCACAACCTAGGCCCTTCCTACCTTTCCAAGCTTCTTACACATTATTTACTCTTCACGCCCTCTGCAATCCAGCCATACCGGCATACTAGCTGTTCTACACATGCAATATTCCAACTCCCACCACCATGCCTGTGCCCTAGCTGTTCCCCATTCCTGGAATTCACTCACTCCTCACCTCCATCTCTTGGAATCTCTGATTTTTTCCAAGACCCCCCTCAAACAGAACATTCTACGTGAAACCTTTCTTGATTGCCCCAGCTGCTAAGACCTCTCCCCCCAAAGTAACTTAAATTATGTATGTGTGTATAAATATATGTGTGTATATGTATGTATACATGTATATATATCTATGTATATTCTTACATGTGTACCTATTATCTCCTCAATAAAATATAAGGTCCTTCAGGAAAGAAACATTCACTTTTATCCTTCTATCCACAGCACTTCGAACAGTTCTTGACACATAGTAAGGATTTAATAAATTCTTACTGATAGATTTTCAGATCACTTTTTAGGAAATATGAGATGTATGTGGAATAAGGGAAATCTCTCCCCATTCCAGTCCATCCTTCACTCAGCTGTTAAGTTAATTTTTCTAAAGCACAAATCTTACCATTTTCCTACTTTCCATCTTTCCTCTTGATCACTCTCCCTTTTATGTCTGCCTCCTGGCGTCTTTGTCTTCCATCAAGTCCCAGCTAAAGACCCATCTTCTTGGAAAAGCCTGTTCTGATCACACTTAAAACTAGTGCCTTCCCTTTATTATCTTCAACTTATGCTGTATATAACTTGTTTATACAAAGTTATTTTCATTAGACTGTGATCTCCTGGAGAATAGACTGTCTTTTGTCTTTCCTTGCATCCTGAGTACTTAGTATACTCCCTGGTATATAGTAGGTGATAAATAGGTATCAACAGATATTTATTGACTGACTTACTAATAACTGAAAGAAAAAAATTAACTGGGGAAGTTTTTCTCTACTCCTTACATCAATGTCTCTGGGCCCTTTAATGCACAGGATTAAGAATTTAAAGTCATAAAGAACAAATTATACAAGACACCTTAATGTTTATTATATCAGGGTTTCTTGCATCTGTGAAATAGATCAGTAGATAAGTTTAAAAGGTAAGAAAAATCCAAACAATGCAATAACCTTCCTCCTCCTCAGTACCATAATATTATCAACTCAGCCAAAATTTGCATTTTTGGTTGACGCATAACATTTTGAGGTGATCGAATTTGCATTACTGTTTTTACTTTGATTTTTCTTTAACCATGTCTTTCCCATTCTGCACTTGAGAAGATTGTTTTTAAATTGAAATACTGTTTCCAAATTGAAAAAATTGAAAGGGATGTATATTTATTCTTATTAGACAAATTTATTTCTAAATTTCCTTCATTTATTACACTTGATTCATCTTGCAACGTATTAATACCTGTGTGGGGTGCAGAGGGATATCCATATAATAATCAGTTCTGGGAATATATAGCCTGGAGGGGAAATAAGACTTATAAGAAATACAATAGTTACCCTCCCTTATTAAAAGGACAGTCATGTGAGAAAAGGATTGGATTTTTCTGCCTGGGTCCAGAGGGTAAAAAAGTTGCATAGAGCCAAACTCATGCTCAGCATAAGGGAAAAACTTCTTAATGATTTGAACTGTCCAAAGATGAAATAGGTTGCCTAAGGGGGTGGTGAGTCCTCTTTTTAGAGATCATCAAGCCAGGCCTAAGTAGCCTCTTGTCAGGGATATTTGAGAAAGAATTGATTACTTAGCTGGGATTTAGCTTAAATGGTATTTAAGATCCTGTTCAACACTAAAAGTCTATGAGCCTATGAAATGCTGTGACTATATACCCTCCTTCTCCTTCATAATCATTCACAGGTTCACTTGACATTTTTTCTGGGCAAGCAAAAAAGAAATTGTTCTCACTTTAATACACGATGGTTGCCTGCAACATTTTGCCATTTTTCTAATTATGTTGGCTTCTTTTGATGATGACAAGATATCCTTATGAGGAAATTCAAGGACATTAAGATACCACCAACTACATTCTTCTTCTAGACCTTCTTTCACTACTGGGGGTATAGAATTAGTACTTCCTAGAGAAAAAAAAATCATTAAAATGCTGAACCATTACATTTAATGTCCTCAGTACTTTGAACTAAACGGTGTCAGTAACTGAAGTAGAAACCTCTATCTCTGTCACAGGTGGAAATCCAAGCCAAAATAGTACTCACCAAATAGCTCTGCCATTCCCTTGGATATTTGTGGTTGTTCAGTCATTTTTCAATTGTGTCTGACTCTTTGTAACCCCATTTGGAGTTTTTGTGGAAAGGGTACTGGAGTGGTTTGCCATTTCCTTCTCCAGCTCATTTTACAGATGAGGAAACTGAGGCAAATAGAGTTAAATGACTAGCCTAGAATCATACTGCCAGTAAGAATCTGAGGCTAGATTTGAACTCAGGAAGATAGGTCTTCCTGACTCCAGGCCTGGTACTCTATAGCCCATTTTACATACTCGGCAAAAATTATATATAAATATATTCCATAGATCAGCTAAAAACAAATGGTAGATTGTTTGGGTGGGTGAGGGGGAGGAGATACAGAGAATGCACAGAGGAGGAGCAGATTTGAAACGGACCCAAAGACAGGATGCTATTCACCACCTAGGATAAGGCAGGAATTCTTCCACTGTGGTCAACTAACATTCTCTGGGTAGTTCCAAATGACAGGACAGGCCATGTTAGTATTTATACTAACTCTCATTTATAAGAGTTCCTATTCTGCCCATGGAGGGGAGAAAAAAAAGACAGCATTAATTATTTGAGTAACGCATTGAAAAGAACGCTGGCTCTAGAGTCAGAGGAACTTGGTTCAAAACTTGCCTCCCACTCTTTCTACCTATATCCTTGGACAAGTCACTTAAGCTCTCTTTAACTCAACTTCTTCATCTGTAAAGTGTGGGAATCAGACTAGATTCCTCTAAAGTCCCATCTGGGCTTAGACCTATGATAATGTGGTCCTTATCAGAAATCACTTAGAAAAGTTAGCTGAGATGACCAGAAAGTTTTGACCTTGATCCCTCTCCCACTATTCCTTACCCTATCCAGAGCCCCAGGTCCATTTCTACCCTCTGGGTATCTCGCCCTTATCTTCTCTCCCAGAGCAGGGAAAATGGTGAGGATCAGGTAGGTTGCTAAATGTTGTAAAGAAACAACAATGAAAATGAACAGAATAGGTTTGCCCTTCAAAGTGGTCCAGAGAACACTGAGAACTGCTGTTCTAATTGGAACATCATGAGTAGGGGGTAGGTCTTTAATAAATTAATAAAGGAATTCTGCTCCCACAGTGGTTTTCCTGGCACCTTTCTCACCGAAATGATTTTTCTGCTCTGAACAGTCTATGCCATTTAAATGATCCCCGCCCCCACCCTCCTAGCCCCTTTCTTGTCTATTTCAGAGACAACTTGCATAAACCAAGCAGCTCTTGCATCCCAATCGATAAGATAGTGTCAAAGCTAGGACACTGTCTGGATTGATAACACTCTCAACAGTCACCCTAACATTGCCCTGTGTGTGTCTGAGAAGGGAAGATGTGACCTGATGGCCCCATCCAAATCTGTTACCTGAAGAGGCAGAGAAGGACCCAGGAGCACTCCTTTTAAATAAGCATTGCAGCTGTCCCTAATTACAACAAACAAATGCTGGCAGCTCTACTCATTACAAATGCAATCCAATCACCTTGGCAGTCTAATCCTCTTACCCAAAACTCTCAGAAATTGAAGAGCTCTGCTCCTCCCAATTCAGCTGGTCAGCTTCATGGCCTGCCTGCTTCTGAAGCCCAGGGAAAGGAGAAATTCGTCGGTGATCTCCAGATACTTGCTCTTCATCATATAGCCCCACATTAATTTTTCAAATTCCAAACACTCTTGTAAGTTAAGGAGGGAAATGACTATCTATAGAAAATTAGAGTGAAAAGAGGACTAGGTTTGGAAACAAGATCTAGATTTTAAGTCCTAGCTTGTCTTCTTCATACTTGGCCTTGGAAAAATCACTTAACCTCTATATCCCTTAGTTTCCTCATCTGTTAAATGAAATAATAATTTTACTGTCTACCTTGCAAGGTTGCCATGAGAAGAGCTTTGCAAACTAAGACAATAGGTAGCTACCAGGGAACACTGTAGCCTGGCATTTAAGGCCTTTCACAATAATAATAATAATAATAACAATACTCCATGAGGTAGTTGCTATTATTGGCCCCATCCTACAGATCCAGACACCTGAAGGTGACAGAATATAAGTGCCTTGCCCAGGCTCACATACCTACTAAGTGTCTGAGAATAGATTTGAACTCAAGTCTTCCTGATTCCAAACCTAGCGCTCCATTAACCATGCCATCTAGCTGGCATCAATAAATGTATGACACAGTAAATGTTATATACTAACACAGAAACATGAGGTTTTCAGAATCAGAAATGTAGGGCACTATAAAAGACAATCTGCTTAGGCAGGAAATTGCCCTCTCTATGCACTTGCTCTATGGATGTGGGGAAAGAGGGGGTAGTTAAAACAGCTTTTTATTGTTTCTATATAAGTTCATAATACATTCATCTTACTGTGAACCCCATACAAACAACTGAGAGTCTTTTAGAAGCTGAAATATCAGTAAGATGGAGGAGTCATAGATAAGAGAAAGGAACCAGATACCTGGAAGCCTGATACACAAGTATTTCACTATACACTATGTTGCAAACATATTGCCTCATTCAGCATTTCTCTAGTTTCAATTTTAACTTATGTCCATCATGGAGAACTCATCATAGACACTGTGGTATATAAACAACCTAGCAGTGATTTCTGCCATTGTTGACCAAACCAGCTTCTCCTGTGCCCGAGGCCCTGTATTCTGGGTCTGGCTCTCTCTCTCTCTCTCTCTCTCTCTCTCTCTCTCTCTCTCTCTCTCTCTCTCCCTCTCTCTCTCTTGCTCTCTCTCTCTCTCTCTCTCTCTCTCTCTCTTGCTCGCTCTCTCTCTCTCTCTCTCTCTCTCTCTCTCTCTCTCTCTCTTGCTCTCTCTCTCTCTCTTCTTTCTCTCTCCCTAGATTCTCTCCTATAAGGACCTGCTGTTACACCCTACAGAGCCCTGAATACTTAACAGAAAAAAGGGGGCCTGATCAGTAGCCTCAGCACACCCACAGACACATCATCTCATAAACTCCAATAGGTTGTTATCATCTCTCTAAATCTTTAAATCTAGCCTACCCTTTCTCTTGACCTCTAGTCCTATAATTGCCTCCTAGACATCTCCACTTAGATGATAGGACTCTTGAACTCAGTTTGTAAAAAATGGAATTCATATTGGCCTCCAAAATCTATTCCTAACACAATCTTCCCAGCTTCTCTTGAAGGGACTTCCATCCTTGCAATCACTCAGGTTTGCATTTTTATCATCATCCTTGACCGTTCTGTCTCCCTCAATCCTCTTATCCAATCATTTGCTGAGTCTTGCTGTCTGTCCTCTCTTTCCTGTCCCGTCCATCTTCCACATAACCACCAAACTGATATTTTTAAAACACTGATCTAATGATGTCACCTCCTATGCATATACTGAAATATTTTCAATGGTTGTTTATTGCATCTAGGTTTACAGTACAATATCCTTGGTTTGCCATTTAAAGCACTTCCCTCTGGCCGTTTTCTTATACATTACTCTGGTCTACACATTCTATTACAGCTACACTGGTCTATTTGATCCTCAAACAAGTTATTCTATCTCTTGATTCTATACCTTTGCATTGGCTCTCTCTCATGTAGGGGGTGGTCTGTCTCCTCACCTCCACCTCATAGTTCCTCTGGCTTCAGACTCAGTTCAAATCTTCTGTGGGAGGACTTTCCTGGTCCTCCTCTCAGCTAGTAGCCTTCCCCCTGAGATTACCTTACACCTCCTTCATATAAATCTTATCTATACTTAATAAAAGTCTTTGACACTGCCAGGTGGTTCAACATCAGAAACTGATACGGCTTTATCAGTGAAAATGACGCTTTAAAAAAAGATGTTACCATCTGCCTTGCTGCCACATCCTAAGGACCACAGAATTCTTCAGACTTGCAGCTGAAACCTTCCCCAAGTGTTGTCTCCTTCATTAAAATGTGAGTTCCCTGAGAGAGGAACCATCTGACTTTTCTATTTGTAACTCCAACACTTAGCACAGTGTTTTACTCCTAGTAAGCACTAAATAAATGCTTTATTATTAATTCTTTCATTATTTATATGCAGTCTCCTTCATTAGAATGTATACCCTTTGAGGTCAGGAACTATTTTTTCTTCTTTGAATCCTTAGCACTTTGCACAGTGCCTAACACAAAATAATCACTTATTAAATGCTAATTATTGACAAATTGATTCCCCTAGTGGAATTAAGCTCCTTGAAGGCAGATACCCTTTTTTGTTTGTTTTTGTATCCACAGAACATAACACAGTGGCTTACACATAGTGTTTTTGCTGCTGTTCAGTCATTTTTCAGTCATATCCAACTCTTTGTGATCCCATTTGGGGTTTTCTTGGCTAAGATACTGAAATGCTTTGCCATCATCTTTTCCAGCTTATTTTACAGATGAGGAACTGAGGCAAGCAGGGTTAAGTGACTTGCCCAGGTTCACACAGCTATTAAGTATCTGAGGCCAGATTTGAATTCAGGTCTTCCTGACTCCAGGCCTGGCATTCTATCCAATGTGCCACCTAGCTGCCCACAGTAGGTGCTTAATAAGGATTGCTTGAATTGAATAGCCCTTGTTGTAAAAACATAGAGAAGAAACCAAGGTAAATATGCTTGAAATCATTAAAGGACAATTATAAGACAACACCCAACCATGTGCACAGTAGCATGATTCAACTGCATTCAAACACAAAACAAGAAATGCCAAATGGGACTATTCAGGTGAGGCTTTTCAAAGGAGATGAGTCATGAGATAATGTCTATAATAACATGATAGCTATTCTATGTCCCCACTTTTAGCCTTATCTAGGGCTAAACTATCAAAGCCTAGAGGGAGAAGGTAGTGTGACAAGGGATCATGATTCCCAGGGAATTCCACCATTTGAACTGTGACTTTGAAAATCAGTTTCCCTCCCTGGACCTTACTTCTTCTTAAGAAAAACATGCCTTTACTAAGGCAAGGCAATCGGTGCTTTGTCACAAGGCAAGAAATTTAGAGGTTGCCAAGAACATTGAGTACATCGTCTCTGTCTCAGGGCATTCTCCTTCTCAAGGCCGTTGCTTTCACCTCACTCTATGGTAAATAAAATAGCTTCATCTTGGGGCAGTCTTCTTCCTCATTTAGCAGGTTAGAAAACTAATGCTCTCTGAAAGTACACTTCCTCCCCTCACAACTCGACCCAAGCTAAGCCTACCCTCTCACCTTCCAGGTATAAGAGTTGCTAGTTACAGTTTGGGCAACTATGCTTTATCTAGCTGAAGACAGGAAGCTAAATGAAATGATCTTTTAAGGTTCCTTCCAGATTTTGTGTGTGTGTGTGTGTGTGTGTGTATTGCAGCACATTCAACAAACTAGTTAGGGTCTATTGTATGCTGAATACTATGTGAGGTACTAGGGAGATCGAGAGTAGTACCACTGGTGCTTCTCCTGCTATGTGGTAGAATTAAAAGGGCACTAGTCTGGCTTCAAATACTGCTTCTGATGCTTATTATCTGTGTGACCTTGAGTAAATCACTTTTCTGGGCCTCAGTTTCCTCCACTGTGAAGAAAGAGAGTCAGACTAGATGGCCTATGAGATCCCTTCCCCCTCTAGACTTATGATCTTCTCATTCTGGCTTTGGAGAAAGAAAGACCCTGTTTACTATGGCCTTTATGAAGACTACACAATGATGACTTATGATGGCTGCTGCACTTAATGAATCAATAACTATTGATTGAGTACACCAAGCATTCTATGCAATGAAATAAGTCCTATAAGGAATACAAAGAAACTTAAGACCATTCCTTGCTCTCTTTACTTCTCATATCTAATAAATGTCAAGTCCTATCCATTTTACCTCTACAAAATCTTTAATGTCTGTCCCCTCCTTTCTATTCACCCACCTGAACTATTTCACTAGACCGCTAACAAATTTTCCTTCTTCCACTCTCTCCTTACACCAATATATCCTTTGTAACACTGGAAGAATTTTTTTTTGTGCATAAGACCTGACCATGTGTGTTGGTAAGCAAAATGAGCTCCTTAGCACTTAATTCAACAAGTGCCCTTGAAGAGTTTGGCTTTTGTTTGCTTTGAGTAATTCAGTGTATTTCATTGAGTCTTACTAAGTGCTAAGCCCCAGACCCAATCCCCTATTAGGTGTAAAACCTATGTGGGTGTGGATTGGCAACTAAGGTGGGGCCCAAGGTGGGGCTAACTCCAGGGAGGGCCTAGTTTACATGACTGGGACAGCAGAGGCTCTTAGACCACGTGGGTTTAAGTTGCCTCTTTGTGACAATTTTAGGTCATGTTGATGAGTCACGTGTGTGACTCACCCCTGATGCTGACAAAGACATAAAAACCAGGGGTTGGCCTCCTCTTCCCTGGAGCTCATTCCCGCAGCAGTGGTGGTGCGTGTGACTCTGGGCCAGCCCTTGTTCTGAGCTCCCGGGCTGAACCTAGATGTTGGTAACTATGAATTGTATTGGGTCTGTCTGTTGATGTTTGTAATTTGTTTGTATTTTGCTCTGAAGTTCAGGGTACTGGCTTTTTCCTCTGAACTAAGTGAATGATGTTTGTGTGCTGAATTAAAGTAAGCTTGCCAACCCCTTCACCTTGTTTTCCTTAGTTAAGCAGATCAAAAGAACCTGTGTTTTTGTGGTGTGCTGGCAGCTTTCTGGGTGCTGGCTGTGGGTGGATCTTACACCCCCACAGAAGCTGCTAGCCAGATTGTTAAAACACCATGTTCCTCTACCATTCAAAACCCTTCAATGGCTTTCATCTGCCCGCCAAATAAGGTCCTAGCTCCTTAGCCTGGGGTTTGAGACCATCTAAAACCTGGACCTATCCATGTACTTTATACTCTAATAAAACTCTCTATTCTCATAATGCATCCTATGCTTTCCTGACACTTTCTCTGAGCACATGATTCCCTACACTGGAATATCCTCTACTCCACTCCCTCTCCTCACCTTGTCATTTCATCTTGTTGAAATCCTTCACTCAGTGTTGTTGTTCAGTCATTTCAGTTGTGTCTGACTCTCTGTGACCCCATTTGGGGTTTTCTTGGCAAAGATACTGGAGTGGTTTGCCATTTCCTGATCCAGCTCATCTTACAGATAAGGAAACTGAGGCAAACAGGGTTGAGTGACTTGCCTAGAGTCGCACAGCTAGTAAGTGTCTGTTGCCAGATTTGAACTAAGGTCCTTTCTGAACTCAAGCCACCTAGCTGGCTCTATTCCACCAAGTAGAAAATTATATGTTTTTCCTCTGAATTTACATAACACTTTGCACCTCGCTTATTTACCTATTCTATACTTCATTGCTCCAATGGCACCATGATCTTATCAATTATGTTACTCCCTCTAATACTACAGATCAAAACTCATACATGCCTTTTCAACCTCTTGTTGAACAAGCCAATCTTGTCCATGTCTTCCCATAAATCCTCCATTATGATGGCCTCCATGTTCCCTTTGGCTGTAAATCTATGATCCTATGATTGCACATGGAAGTAATCAGAGATTAGCCTGGAGGCTTGAACAATTAAATGCTGGTGACACAAAAATAGCAAAGCAAGGGGAAAGAGAGAGAGAGAGAGAGAGAGAGAGAGAGAGAGAGAGAGAGAGAGAGAGAAACTGTCCTAGAATGGAAGAATAATTCAATTTTAGACATTAGTTTTTGGAGCCTTCTCTATACTCTCACCACTGTCTATGTTAGGGTGCCTTTGCCACTACCACCAGCATCTATCAGGTATTTCATATCCTAGCACCACCTTAGGGCTACTACACCATTTGGAGGCTGTATTCCTGGGATCTGACTGCCACTGCAAAATGTCTTTTTTTCTATTCTTTTCTTCTTTTTTTAATTTTTTTTTTTGCTCTGTCACTGCAACGTATACTGTTCTGCTTGATACTGAATGCCAAACTGATTTAGGAATCCATATTAAAGAAATTCATCCCACATTTTTGGCGGTCCTCCTTCTCTTGTGCTATGTTCCCATACCCCCTCACCAGACGTCCAGAAACCCTTGGGATTTTTTGTGACTAAAAAAAAAAAATGTGTTTCCATAGTTTCAAATTCCAGAAGAGAAAGTTGTCAATGTTATTACAATACTGCCATCTAGTGAACTGTATAAGAATCTCAAAGGAAAATAGGCTTTTCTGCTCCTAAAATATTGTGTTCTTTTGTTTCAGTAAAGTTTTTAATACAATGGACCAGTACCCAATAGAATGGCTTGGACTATGATATTGATGAACCAGTTCCCTATAGGACCCACTCCCTGTACATGATCTAGGATTCACAGAATCTCAAAGCTGGAAAGAATCTCAAAGGCCAACTAATCCAATTTAGACCTGAATAAAAATCTTTGGTTTTTTTTTTAATTAATGGAATAAAATAAGCATTTCCATAAAATAGTACAATAAAAAAGATGATTGTATATGATACTGCAGATCTACTATGTACAACTTGCTATTCCTTTCCAATATACAACAAAATTATCATGTAATTTTTTTTCTTTTTTTCTTCCCCACTTCCCAGAGATGGCTACCATTTGACACAAATAGAAGCACATATGTGTATACATATATATATATGTGTGTGTATATACATTGTGTATATACATGTATACCTGTACACATATGTACATACATGTAAAATTATTCTATACATACTTCTATTTATCAATTCTTTATCTGGATGCAGATAATATCTTCGTATGTTCTTTATAGTTAATTTAGGTATTTATAATAGACAAAATAACTTATTTGGTCAAAGTCATTCTTAAAACAATATTGCTATTAGCCAATGTACTTTGTTTTGTTTGATTGTACTGTACTTTATTTGTTACAAGGCAGGGCTTTCTAATCTTCTCCCCCTCAGCCACGCACCCCTAATCAGGGAAGACTGCTGTCAGAGGCATGAGTAGATCGTGATAATGATGCAAGGTAAAAGAAAGAAAAGAGTAATGTTTAAAGAAATGCTTCAAGTTGCAGCAGGCATTTCAGAGGGGACATTGGGTTGTACTATGGCGTTAAAATAAATTTATACTTTTTTTAAAAAAAAACTGCACATAATCAAGATTCACAGCTTCATATGCAATCTTCTTTTTTTTGTCTATGAAAATGCTCATGTTTTTTGATATAAATGTGACTCAAGTCTAAAAGCTTATTTGCTTAAGACTCTCTTCATTGGTGGAAACTGATTACTCAATGTTCCTCACCTGGGGAGGGGTAGAGTTGGCAAAACCTTGGGAGAAGACAGATCTTGGTCCTCTGGCTTCCAACTTTGAAAACTTTAAAAGAAAAATTCTAGATCCTCATCAGGTCTCTGAAAGGAGAGAAAGATTCTGGGAAGACGCCAGCATGCAGAATAGCTCACACCTCAGTCATGTCACTATTCCCAAACTACTATATGAGCTTAGGAGAAAAAAGATCCTAATGTAGCTTTTTTCCCAGAGTCTTTCTTTTCCTTCAGGGATCTGAAGAGTATCTAGAACCTCAAATCTTATTTTTTGAAACTGGAAGCCAGAAGACCAGGAACTTTCTTCTCCCAAGGTCAAACTAACTCTACCCCTCACCAAGAGGAAAGTATTGAGTAATCAATTTCCACCAATGAAGAAAGTTTTACCCAAATGGGCTTTGAACATAGGATTAGGTTCAACTCATAATAAAAAAGAACATTTTAAAAATATATAAAAATTGTCAATAACCAAAATCTTTCCTTAATTTTCAATCAAATACACTATATTTAGCAAGATAGATGAATAAAAGTTCTAAAATAGAACAGCTAAGAAATAATATTTCTGCAAAAATCCTTCAGATTCAGAAAATCTTGTACAAATTCTGACTTTTCCCAAGGAGCTGCCCTTGGACTGAATGACATACACTTAGCATATTTTCCATGCTCCCACTTTCTAAAGTCCAGCTTACTAGGTAAGGGACTTTCAAACTGGGCTCTTAAGGAAGCCAGAGAAGCCATCACAGAACACAGAGGCAAATCTTAGTGTGAGTTATATGAGGGAAAGAGAGGAAATTAATGGAAACATGTATTTTTCTGCCTACTTGTCATCTGAAATTAAGCAGTAATAATCTGTGTTGTATTTTCCTAAATTAAACATGTTCAACAATTACACAAAGGATTTCTGCTGGCCTGCTTCACTTTTATAGACATAAAAATAATACCTCGCATTTTGTGCAACACTTGAAGTTTTCATTACCTCCATTATAAATATCAGGCTCAATTCAACTAACTTTTTAGCAGGTACTGAATACAAAGTACTATACAGGGTGTTGTGGGATCTGCAGAGCTTAGACAAGAGCAGGGCACTATCCTCATGAAGCTGGAGGCCACAAGAATACAAACATTCACTTTAACATGATCTCTGATATCATCACCATGACCACTCCTTGCAGTGGTGAAAATCCCAAGTCCTCCATACCTTCTCATCCTCTGTAATTCTTCCTCCTATGCTCCACAATGGATAGAGCCAAGGAGATGGAGGCCTTCATTTTCATAAGTATTATGTCTCAGTAGACATTATGATAGAGTAGATAGAAGGCCAGTCTTAGAGTTATGGAGACATGGGGTCAGGTCCCACCTCCGATACATACTGGGAGTATGTTATCACTTAAGTCCTAAATATCTCTTAGACTATAAGTTGCAGCAGGTGTAGATTTGCATTGGTAGAGGGCATTTCCTCAGTGGAAATCTCCTATACCAATGAAATCATAGATCCAGTCCCAAAATGTCAAAGACGCTCTACAGTGTACTGGCATACAAAGAGAAAAACAAAACAGTTCATGCCTTCAAGGAGTATGTGTTCTGCTGGCAACTTATCGGGCTAGAAGAGCATGGGGGTGAAGAATATGGTCACAAGTATAACACAAGGTAAATTGACCAAAGGGGCAGCTAGGTGGCACAGTGGATAGAGTGTCAGGTCTGGAGTCAGAAAGACTCATCTTCCTGAGTTTAAATTTGGCCTCAGATACTTACTAAAGGAGTGATCCTGGGCAAGTCACTTAACCCTGCTTGCCTCAGTTTCCTCATCTGTAAAATGATCTGGAGAAGGAAATGGCAAGCCACTCCAATATCTTTGACCCCAAATGGGGTCACAAAGAGACTGAACAACAACAGCAAAATTGACCCCAAAATGTTCATGGAGAAGGAATCAGTTTTAGGAAGCTTTTACAAAGGAAGTGGCAACTGAGCCACCTCAAAGAAAATCAAGGATTCAGAGACAGAGTTGGGGTGGGAGTATATTCAAACTTAGGAGATGGTTTGTGAGACTGCATGGGTGTGGAAAATGTAGCATTGAATTTAGAAGACAGCTAGTAGTCCAACTTGGATGCAACATAAGAGTTTATGAAGAAAAAAAAGAATAAGGAAAAGCTTAAAAATGAGCCAGAAAATATAACATGGGAGATGGCATGGTATAGTGGCTAGTGTGCTGCCCTTGGAGTCAGGGTTACCTGGGTTCTATTCCCCCCTCAGTCACTTACTGGCTATGTGACCAAGTGCCAAGTCATTTAACTTCTCATAGACTCCGTTGCCTCATCCTTAAAATGCACCTCTCTTAGAGGGCTGTTACGAGGGTCAAATGAAATAATACACGCAAACTTTAGAGCATTCTATAAATGTAAGATAAAATGATTATTATTGTGGTGGTCTTTAAATGTCAGAGTAACAAGTTTGTACTTTGTTCTAATCTAAATAGCACAGGGAGCCACTGAAGGTTTTTGAGCAGGGGAGTAACATGGTCAGAACACTAGACTAGAGGTTCTTGACCTTTTGGAATATGAGATTCCTTTGAGAACATCAAATTCACATATACTCTGACACATAATAGTGATTATACTGTTAGTATCTGTTGAGTAAGACAAATACATAGTCACAAAACAATAATACTTGGTAGACAACACCGTGAGGCACAAGCAGCACAGTCAATGTAACACTAGGCCTGAAGTTAGGAAGACCTAAATTCAAATCCAGCCTCAGACACTTACTAGTTGTGTGACCCTGGGCAAGTCATTTAACCTTGTTTGCCTCAGTTTCCTCACCTGTAAAATGAGCTGGAAAAGGAAATGGCAAACCACTCCACTATCTTAGCCAAGAAAACCCCAAATGAAGTCACAAGGAGTTGGACACAAATAAACCACTGAATAGCAGACAATACTGATCTCTTACAGTAACACCACAGCCCTCTCAAGGTCTATAGTACATAGGCTAGCAATCACTGTATGTGGTCTTTTAACATAATGTAGAGATCAGTATATCACACAGCCTAACCATCTGTTACTCTTCACCCTCAACACATTGCCAACCCTATCTCCTTTTCAATGATACACTTCCTAAATGCTATCTTATAAGTCTACTATTTTCATTCAAGTAATTATTGGTAATACCCCTACCACGGTCTCTGCCCATTGCCTTTTAGTTCACTCACAATTTTGTTTCTTTGGACATTACAATATTCTATGATCCTTGGACATATACTATCACTATAAAAATATTAATATTTTTTAAAATCGGGGTTTTGTGGCAGAGAGCACTTTGGGATCATTGAAAGTGCTACTCAATTTTCTGTGTGTAATCAAGTCTATTCTGCTCCTTCTGTTCAATTCTGGACCCAATTCATTGTCCATCTGCAGCATCTGTCCAAGATATGTTTTCTGATAGACTAACTCAATTGGTAGTCCAAATGCATGTCATAGTCTGGGCAATAAACATCTTTTTTCCCCTCTATATGGATCATTAACTCAACCTCTTTTGAGTGGTTGTAGATCTCATTGAGTATTCTAAGGTTCAATGTAATCAGCATTATCTTCAGTAAACAGGAGCACTTGAAAGGCATAACCACATATAGGAAGTACTTTTCCCATTTAGACTGTCTAGGACATCCTCCACAATGCTTGTAAACACTTGGAAGTTCTGCAGTTTTATGATTCACTTGATATTGATAATCAGAGCATGATTGAGAAAGTTTACCACTGTGATTGCATCTATCAAGGGATTTTGATATGAGTAAAAAACACATTATTGAAAAACCATTAATGCTGGCTTTTGCTTCACCAAGTCAAATGTTGGCTTGTTTTAATAGACAGTAATCAATAAGTAACATGGGATCCCATGATTTCTATCCCTTTTAGTCAATTTTGAGATTAGAAAGATGCAGTCTACTGTGAACAACCATTTGTGAAAGCTTGTCAGTTCCCTTCTATTTTATCAAGGATATCTTTGATAAATGTGTTGGCTCATTCTCATAAAGATTTTATAGAAGCAGAAGGGCTGGTAGTTACTAAAATCCTCTCAATTATCCTTTTTTAGGCCTCCCTGATTAGATTAGGAGCTCTTTGAGGGCAAGGACTGTCTTTTGTCTCTTTTTGTATCCCCAGCTCCTAAAAAAGTGCCTGACACATAGTAGGTGCTTAATAAACATCCTTTGATTAAATAATTGATGCTATCTATGTTTTTCCTCCATTTTTTGGTATCCACCACTCTTGCAAATATATTGAAAGTTAATCCTTCAATGCTCTTTAAAAACTATGCTGCTTCTGAGATTTTTTTTCTATGTTTACAGGCATAACTTGGAGATATTGTTCTAAACAACCACAATAAAGCAAATAATCACAATAAAGTGAGTTACAGAGATTTTTTTGGTTTCCCAGTGCATATAAAAGTTATGTGTACATTATATTGTGTTCTATTGAGTAATAGTATTGTGTCTAAAAAATGTACATACCTTAATTTAAAAAAAACTTTATTGCTAAAAATGCTGTCATCTGAGTCTTCAGTGAGTGGTAATCTTTTTGTTATTGGAGAATCTTGCCTTGATTCTGATGGCTAATGACTGTTCAGGGTGGTGGTTGCTGAAATCTGAGGTCGATGTGGCAATTTCTTAAGATAAGAAAACAATGAAGTTTGCCTCATCAATTGACTCTTTCTTTCACTTGAACCCTTAGAAGCCATTGTAGAGTTATTAATTGGCCTAATTTCAATACAATTGTATGTCACAGGAATAGGGAGGCCTGAGGAAAGGGGAAAAGATGAGGGAACAATAAAAACACACACAACATTTGTTGATTTAGTTAACCAGCTTATATGGGCACAGTGGGTGGTGCCCCAAAATAATTACAATAGTAATAGTAAGTAGTAATATCAAAGATCACTGATCACAGATCATGATAACATATATAACGATAATGAAAATGTAATGAAAAAATCAAAATTTATCAAAATGTAATCAAAAAAATCAAATATTGCAAGAATTGCAAGAAAAATATGACACAAAGAGGACATGCTGTTGGAAAAAAATGGTGCCAATAGACTTTACTCAATTCAGGGTTGCCACAAACCTTCAATTTGTTTAAAAAAATAATACCTGCAAAGTGTAATAAAGTGAAGAACAATAAAAGGAAGTATGCCTGTTCTTGATCTGATCCCTACACCTTTTCCTTAAGTATCATTTCCATGAAGCACAGATTCAACAATGCAAAATAAATTAGTGGAAGCTGAGCCTTGCGGGGATAATTGTTAACAACTGAGAGGATAAAGGAAGGTTTTGTGGAAAAGGCAGCATTGACACTGGATCTTAATAGAGAGGAATTCAACAGATGAAAGGTGAGAGAGGACATTCCAAGCATAGGGAATAGTGCAAAAGCATAGAGTCAGGAAAGCACACGGTAGATTTGGGGCTAAAAGGTAGAATGCATGAAGGGGACTAATATGGTACAGCTAAGTCCAGAAAGGTGGAATGATACCAGATTGTTTAAGGCCTTAAAGTCTATCCAAAAAAGTTTGAATTTCATGTAGGCAATACATATAAAGAAATATTTGACATTGTTACTAGACTGGTACCATAGGGAAATGTAGTAATATGTGTATTTCAGTAAAAGGAAAAGTTTCTTACAATGTTCTTGTGGTTGAGATTGAGAAACGTTGACAGTAGGATGGGGTTCAAAATTGATTGAATGGGCAGACCCACAGAATAGTGACTAGTAGATTGATGTCACCCTGAAAGGACATTTCTAGTATTGTGTGCAGGGTTCTTTTTTATTGCAATTCTGTTCAACATTTTGACCAATTTGACCAATTACTTGAATGAAAATGGTAAGCTAATCAAATTTGTAAATTAACACAAAATTGGAAGGGATAACTAAAATAAAAGATAACAATATTGGAATCTGAAAACATCTTGAACTGATAGAACAATGGAACTAATCTAATCTAGTGATGAGAAATTTAATAGAGACAATGGCGTCCTTCACTTAAGGTCCTGTGTATGCTTTTTTTTTTTATTTCTTATCAATTGTACAATTACAAGATATAGGAAGTCTGACTAGACTAGTTCATGTTCTAGTGCCCTCCTGTGGCAGTCCCTCCTCCAAAAGTTAATGTGATCTTAGACCATTATACTATTAAAAGAATAGTATTCCCATGAAAGACTGCACCATTATACTCTGCTCTAGTCAGACCACATCATAAGTATTGTGGGCAGATCTCCCACATTTTAGGAAGGACATTGATAAGTTGGAGCATGCCCAGAAGTGAGTGACAGCATTGTGAGACTACTGAAAAGTATGGAGCATGAGGATCAGATAAAGGAACTGGTGACATTTAACTTAGGGAAGACTGGGGAAGGTGAGAAGAGAAAGGAATAATTATCTCTGTCTTTGAATATGAAGAGTTGTTCTAAAGAAGAGGGAGCAGACTCACTCTATTTGGCATTAGAGAGAAAAACCAGCATAAGTGAATAGAAGGGGAGACAAATTTTGGCTCAATGTAAGGAAAAAATTCTATTCGTTAGGGCTAGAAGATGTATGACTGCTTGAGAGGACCAGTGGTATTAATTCACACTTACAGCTTGGATCTGATTACCTCTAAGGTCCCTTTCAACTCTAGGACTATATTATTTTATTAATAATAACAATGGCTAACATGTATATAGCACCTACTATGTGATGACCACATATAACAAATGACAAATTTGTTTGATCTCATTTGATCCTCACAAAAGTCCTGGGAGGTAGGTGACATTATCAGCTCCATTTTATAGTTGAGGGAACTGAGACAAAGGCAGAGGTTAAGTGACTATCTCAAGGCCACACAACTAAAAAGTCCCTGAGCTAGGACTTGAACCTAACTCTTCTTGACTCCAGGCCCAGTGCTCTATACACTGTGCCAGCTAGCTGCCCCCACCTGTTATCATACGTTGTTTCATAATAACCTAATGAAGCTATTAATGCAAGTATTATTATTGTCATTTGATAAATATTTAAATTAAGACTCAGAATGATTCTGTGACTTGCCTGAGGTCACACAGTTAATATATGGTAGAGTCAGGACAAAACCCCAAATATTTTCTGACTCTGGGTCTAATGCTCTTTTCACTAGTCACTGTCCCAACCTCTGACACTCCTGGAGCAGGATTGGTTCAGCAAACGGGTTGAATACAAACTAATGCAGAGGGAAGAAATCACAACCAAGATGACAATATACACAACTATCACAACAATATAAATAAAAATAAAACTAGCATATTGTGTCATAATTACCAATCTTGGCCGCAGAAAAAAAAAAGTGGAGAAAATTCATTCATTCACCTGCCTGCTTTGAAGATAGATGTGGAAAACCTCGAATATGGTCAGACTCAGTTGATTTGTTGGTTAGTTTCACTGAACTGATTTTTTTCCTCTTTCTTTTTTATTCTTTGTTCCAAGGTGAAGAGGGTCATTGCTAAGGATGGGTGAGAAGGCAGCAGAGCCAAGATGGCAGCTGGAAAGCAGGGACTTGCTTAAGCTCTCCCCCAGGTCCCTCTAATCACCTATAAAAATGGCTCTGAACAAATTCTAGAGCTGTAGAACCTACAAAATAACAGAGAGAAGCAGGGCTCCAGCCCAGGAAAGCCTAGATGGTTGCATGGAAGAGTCTGTCGCACAGAGCTGGGAGCAGAGCAGAGCCCAGAGGGAGCTGTGCCGGGATCAAGGAGACTGGGAGCCTGGTGGAACAGGCGGTAGAGCCCTGAAACATTGCACTGTGGTAGTTACCAGACTTCTCAACCCACAAACACCAAAGACAACAAAGAAGGTTAGTGGGTAGAACTGCTAGAACAGAGTGAAAGGAGTGCACAATTGGCCCCAGCCATGGGGGTAAGGAAGTGGTGCATCTCTGGGGCTGCCTCCAGCTGCAGTTACTTCCCTCCCCAGGCCCACCAGGTGGGAGGAATTGAGTGGCAGATCAGAGTGGAAGTGCAGAGCCTGTTTGGATCTGGGTCATGGTCCTGGCTAACGGTTCTTGGGGGAGGAGGAGCACTGGTGCAGCAGAGCTTGCTAGGTAGAAGTAGCTCTGAAAATAGCAGCACAAGGCCCCTTAAGCTTGGGAGAAAGTACTCTCTACTCTACAAGCAGTCATACCTTTACAAAAAGCTCAAGGGTCAAGTAGTTGACTGGGAACATGAACAGGCAGAGAAAATGGTCTCAGATTCAGACTCAGAGTTTAGAATCTTTTTTTGATGACAAAAAGACCAAAATATACAACCAGAAGAAGTCAACAAAGTCAAAGAACCTACATCAAAAGCCTCCAAGAAAAATATGAATTAGTCTCAGGCCATGAAAGACCTCAAAAAGGATTTGGAAAAGCTAGTAAGAGAAGCAGAGGAAAAATTAGGAAGAGAAATGAGAGTGATGTAAGAAAACCATGAAAAACAAGCCAATGACTTGCTAAAGGAGACCCAAAAAAAATACTGAAGAAAATAACACCTTAAAAATAGACTAACTCAAATGGCAAAAGAGCTCCAAAAAGCCAATGAGGAGAAGAATGCCTTGAAAGGCAGAATTAGCCAAGTGGAAAAGCAGGTCCAAAAGACCACTGAAGAGAAAAACTACCTTAAAAATTAGATTGGAGCAAATGGAAGCTAGTGACTTGATGAGAAATCAAGATATTATAAAACAGAACCAAAGGAATGGAAAAATGGAAGACAATGTAAAATATCTCATTGGAAAAACCACTGACTTGGAAAATAGAT
>CM053624.1:207904957-207957552 GCA_028646595.1 Phalanger gymnotis
TACATTCCTATATGGAAATGGAAAGATGATGTGTATAATTCATGAGACCTCAGTATTAGGGTAGCTGAAGGGAATATACATATATCATATATATATATATATATATATAGACAGAGGGCACAGGGTGAGTTGAATATGAAGGGATGATATCTAAAAAAAAATAAAATTAAGGGATGAGAGAGGAATATATTGAGAGAGGGAGAAAGGGAGAGATAGAATGGGGTAAATTATCTCACATAAAAGTGGCAAGATAAGCAGTTCTGTTGGAAAGAAAGAGGGGGCAGGTGAGGGGGGATGAGTGAATCTTGTTCTCATCGGATTTGACTTGAGGAGGGAATACCATACACACTCAATTGGGTATCTTACCCCACATGAAAGTAGGGAGAAGGGGATAAAAAGGGGGACAATATAAGGGAGGGCAGATAGGGGGAAGAAGTAATCAAAAGCAAACATATTTTAAAAGGGACAGGGTCATAGGAGAAAATTGAATAAAGAGGGACAGGATAGGAGAGAGGGAAATGTAGTTAGTCTCACAACATGACTATTTACGGGAGTGTTTTGCATAATGATACATGTGTGGCTTGTGTTGAATTGCTTGCCTTCTTAAGGAGAGTGGGTGGGGAGAGAGGAGGGAAGAGAATTTAGAACTCAAAGTTTTAAAAGCAGATGCTCAAAAAAAAAGTTTGTTTTTGCATGCAACTGGAAAATAAGATATACAGGCAATGGGGCAAAGAAATCTATCTCGTCCTACAAGAAAGTAAGGGGAAAAGGATGGGGGGGGAATGGGGGTGATAGAAGGGAAGGCTGACTGGGGAATGGGGCAATCAGAATATATGCCATCTTGGAGTGGGGGAGGGTAGAAATAGGGAGAAAATTTGTAACTCAAAATCTTGTGGAAATCAATGCTGAAAACTAAAAAATATCAAAGAAACAAAAAGGATGGGTGAGGAGATTTGGAGCCCAGCATTCATATACATATATATGTATGTACACACACACACACACACACACACACATAATATATACATATATATATACACATATACATATGCATACACACACATCATACACATATACAGGAACTCAGGTCTTCCTGACTCCATGGCACTCTATCCACTGCACCACCTAGCTGCCCTATGAATGAATTACTTTGAATTTATTTTATATTTACTTCTCTATGTGTGTGTTGCTTTTATGGAAGCTCCTTGAGGGCAAGGTCTGTTTAAATTTTTTATCATTGTATCCCTAGAGCTTAGTACAGTGCCTGACACACAGAAGGTACTTAAAACATGCTTCTTGAATCAATATTGCACAAATGGATGGGTTTTTTTGCCCAAGGCAACCCTGCAGAGAGATATCTAGTTATTGCCATTAAACAAGATCTGTCTGAGGGTGACATTGCCTAATCCATCTGAGAAACACAAGAAAGGATACAACCTTGAAATTAAGCTCAGAGTCCCCAAAGAAAGACAGTAATCTTGCATCACATGTTGTTATACAGTTTGTAAAGTCAGTGAAGACTTCCAGCTGAAAAGTACTACCTAAAGATAAGACACTGTTAGAATTATTTTTATTGCTCCTAAATGTTATCTATCTTAGATAATGTCATCACCATGAGAATTTAAATAAAAGAGAAAGAAGACAGTAATGACAATCAGACTCCCAGACTTCTGCCAATTACTGCTCCAATTATTTCCAACCCTACTGCTGACATGTTTAAACCTTCTCCTACCCTAACAGGCATCTTATATGGAAAAATGCTGGTTAATCCACTTCTCAGAGGAGACTAGTGTGTCTAATTTAAATACTTAGAAGACTACTTCCATTCCCTCTTCCTCTTGTAAATGCACTTGAAGAGAATATGAGTGTCTGGCTTCGATGCCTTAAACTTGCTTAGAGATAACTTATTGACCTTCTCTGGAGCCCTTTCTCTGAGCCCTGTTCTGGCTGTCATGTCACAAGACAATGATAATTTAAAGCTATTGGCCAGTAATCAATAGATAGAAAGCATATCCACTGATTTAACTTAACAGTATATTAGCCTTCACATTAACAGGGTGACCCAGTAAGGCTTGCTGATTCTGGAGGTAGCTAAGTACAGAGACACTATAGATTTGTGCTGATAAAGGACACCTTCAGTGAATTCATTGATATCTAGCCCCAGTTTCCTGCAAAGTGGCCACCATTTTTCTAGGGTCTTCAAACGCTGCTGTTCATTTAAAGAAATGATCTGGATCAAAAATCTTGCTTCTCAAGTCTTGGGGACAGGAATCAATGATTCTGGGCTCAATCATTCTAGATTCATCTATATCATAACTATTCTATAAATAGTGCTTTAAAATTTGCAATGTACTTTTCATATAATATCTCATCTGAGCCTCATAATAACCCTGTGAGCCATGTACTGAAATTATTATTATGATTTTACAGATGGGAAAACTGAGATAAGATATTATTGATATGTAAGTAGTAACTGTCACAAGTGGGATTTGAATATAGATTTTCCCCCAAAAGTATAGCACTACAGCAACTAAGTCGTACTGTCTTAATGGGACACAGGGCGGGGGTGGAGGTATGTAAAGATGATTAAATTTATTGTTGTTCAGTTGTTCTGTCATGTCTGACTCTTTGTGACCCTGTGGACCATAGCATGCCAGTACTGTCTATGGGGTTTTCTTAGCAAAGATACTAGAGTGGTTTGCTATTTATTTCTCCAGTGGATTAAGGCAAAAAGAAGCTAAGTGACTTGTCCAGAGTCACACAGCTAGAAAGTGAAGCCTGATCTGAACTCAGGTCTTCCTGACTCCAGGCCCAGTGCTCTATCCACTGAAACTCCTAAGCTGCCTCTCAAATGTATTCACCATTCAAAAATCATTCATCGTAACTTTGTAATAATCTGAGAGCTATAATGATAAATAAGAACCCGCCTCTAACCTTAAAGACTTCATAACCTGAAATGGAAGATATGAAAAGTTCATAAATAACTAAAATAAGACGGGTTATGAAGTATCATAATAGATGTTTAAACAAAATGCTATAGGAGTTTAAAGGAGAGAGAGAGAGAGAGATCATATTTAGTTTAGGTAATCAAAGACTTCATAAAAGAACTGACATTTGAGTTGGTCCTTGACAAACAGGTAGGATTTTGACTGGGAGGCATTAGACAAAGGGCATTCTTGGCAGACAAAACATAGAAAACAGAGGCAGACAAATAAAAATAATGAAGAACAGTGAAGGAAAGAAAACAGGAAGAGAAAGAAAAGCAAGTGAGAAAATTAATAGCATTGGGAGTAAATAAAATAAGAATATTATAAAAAAGAGGAACCTGGAACATAGGGGAGGATATTTCTAATCTCTCTAATTGCTCTAATGTTTATCCTGTCCTCTTTAAAGTCTTCCCTTTTATTTATCTTTCTCCATTTTGTCTTTTTTTCTTAAGTAAATAAGGATTTACTAATCACCTATGGAAGACTAATTTTGCTCTCTGGCTTTTCTTTCTGAATTCAGACTAAATCCTATCTACCAGCATTCTAATAAATCCCTGAATTTTAAGAATTTGTAGTCCTTATGAAACTGCTATTTTGGCCCTTACTCTATCCTAGCATTGGATGCAGAATCAGAAGACTTGGTCCAAAATTCCTGTTCTACTGCTTATTTACCGTGAGACTTTGGGCAAGTCACTGCAACTCTCTGGGCCTCATCTTCCTCAACTGTAAAATGATTGTCTAGGGCTAGCTGATGCTTAAAATTCCTACAGCTTTAAATCTATGATCCTAAGATCTCTCTCTGTATGGTCCCTTCCATCCTCCATTCCACTGATTCTCAAATTTGTTTGTATCTCCTGACCCCTTTGGCAGGACCCAAGACCCCAAATGCCAATGTATCCCACTCACTCTTCACCATTCCTCCAATAAAACATAGAATTAATGAGGCAAATATTACTGCCTTTGATGACACAGTAATTAGATGGTCTTTTTATTAAATTAGATTCACAGATAAATTACACCAGAACCAAGAACATAGGGTTTATCACTATAATTGTCAGTGCTGTTATTCAGTCGTGTCAGATTCTTCTTGACCCCATTGGGGTTTTTTTGGCAAAGATATTGGAGTAGTTGACATTTGCTTCTCCAGCTCGTTTTACAAATGAGGGAACTCAGGCAGACAGGGTTAAATGACTTGCCCAGGGTCACATAGCTAGTAAGTGTCTGAGGCCAGATTCGAATTTTTAAAGATAAGTCTTCCTCACTCCAGGCCTGATACTCTACCTACTGTGCCACCTGTCTGCTTTCATATATATATATATATATATATATATATATATATGCACACACACACATATATACATATATACATAAATATGTATGTGTGTATATGTACATATATAAACATGTTCATGTATCTATATACACATACGTGTGTACGCTACATGTGTGTACGCATGTGTGTGCACCTGTAGCCCTGTGTTCAGTCATTTAGGGTCATGTCAGACTCTTTGTGACCCCATTTGGGGTTTTCTTGGCAAAGATACTGGAATGGTTTGCCATTTTCTTCTCCAGCTCATTTCACAGATAAGAAAACTGAAGCAAACAGGGTTAAGTGACTTGCCCAGGGTCACACAACAAGCAAGTGCCTGAGCCAGATTGGAAGTTAGAAAGATGAGTCTTCCTGATTCCAGGCCCCCCACTCTATCCATTGCAGCACCTAGCTGCCCTAATTGTCAGTACTACAAAACATTCACTGATAGAGGTTCTTGAGGGCTCTCTGGACCATGCTTCACAAACCAGATCATCAATCCCATCATCATAAGCATTCACTAAGGGCCTACTATGTAGAATACATTGTATACTTTTAAAGCTTGTTCCTAACTTTGCTTTCTGCGAGTTTGTTTGTTTTAGAGAGGGAAAGAAAGGGAAGAGAGAGACCTATGATTTCACTAGTACAGAACATTCCCCTCCACCAACACAGAGTTATGTTATTTGCAACTCATTGTCATAGAGGATTGCTATTAATGAGATCAGTGTTACTGCATTTGATGATGATGACACAATCACAAAGTGGTATTGTTTTCTTTTTTTAATCTAACTTTACCAATAAATTAACACCAGAAGCAAAAACAGAAGCTCTACTATATTTTGATTGTCATTATTTCAATTACACTGATCACAGAAGGGACAGCAATTAAGCGACTTGGTCACAATCACATATCAGAGACTGTATTTGAACCCAGGCCTTTCTGACTCTGAGGCCAGCTCTCTGTAATATGCCAAGCAACCTCTTAAACCTATAATAAAGAAACAAACAATTTTTGGATGCCTGCATCCTCGAGACCACATGTGGCCCTCTAGAGTGAAGTTTGGATTCAGTCAAAGGGCTGTACTTGAGGACCTAGATGGTCACGTATGGCCTCGAGGTCCCAGGTTCCCCACCCTTGGTTTAGACCTGTGATTTAACTGGTGTAGAGAAGGCAAGGAAACTCCTTTCACTGCAGATCAGCAACACCATTGTCTGGGTCATTGAGAACTTAAGTAACTTGCCCCTAGTCACAACATGTGTCAGAGGTATGACTCAAAGCCACATCTTTATAAATGTGACTGTCCATCTATTGCCTTTAATAGAATGTCTCTCTAAATTAATTGAATTATTAATAATAAGAAATTAGACACAAATAAACTGGCAGTCACGATCATACACATGCACCCATATTATCAGGTAAGCCGGAAATTCATACTGCATTTTTTCCTTCCTCCTTGCCCCCTACCCCTACAATTTTCCTTTATGGTCATTTCCATTAGGTTGGGCCACATCAGGGTGTGTTGGAGGCAGCTGGACTAGCCTATTGTTAAATGTTCTGTGTGTACACTTACACCTCATAAATGAGCAAACACTATAAACCAGGGCTTGATTTATTTTTGGTTTATTGCTGATTGTCTAGACTTAAGAAAGTGATGGAGACAATCTTAATAATATAATACAGATTAAAGTTAAAAGTATATTTTTCTTGCATGTTTTTTCTGGACAACTGGTTGTTGAACATTTACAAGCACATCCTTCTATTCATTACACCTTAGACCAATCAAGGAAGGAATAAGCGTTTATTAAGCACCTACTATGTGTCAGGCACTGTACTAAATGTGGGGGATACAAAAAGAGTCAAAAAACAGTCCCTGCCTCAAGGAGCTTGCAATTTAATGGGGGAGACAATATGCACATATATATATGTATATATGTGGGGAGAGAGAGAGAGAGCACTATGTACAGGTTAAATAGGAAATATTATCCCACCAATAGCAACCTTGAGGGCATCTCCTTTGCACCTCCTGTCAATTATATTGCAAACCATCAGTCTTCCCTGAGCATCTCTGTTAAAAATCAAGAAAAAATTAATAGGTTTGAGGATAAACTATCTCAAGACCATCACAATTACCCCTAATTCACATCCTGCTTGTCTCTGAAGCACTTGTGGCAGCTATGTGGAGCAGTGGATAGAATGTTGGGCTCAGAGTCAGGAAAACCTGACTTCAAATCCAACCTCAGATACTTGCTAACTGTGTGACCCTGGGTAAATCAGTTAACCTCTGTGTGCCTCAATTTCTTCATATGTAAAATGGGGGTAATGATAGTAACTACCTTGACAGGGTGTTGTGAGAATGAAATGAGATACTAATTATCACAGTGCCTGGCACATAGCTTCTTCCCTCCTCTTCCTCCCTCCAGATACTTTACCACCTACTTACGAGCAGTACAAGACAGAGACTGTGCCTATGATTTCAGCACTAGTATGAGGAGTTCCTGGATGATGAAACTCCCTCTACCAATGCAGGTTGATACCTCACCTGCAAGTTATAGACAAGGTATTGCCTAGAGCACTGAGAGGCTAAGAGACTTGCCCAAGGTCACACAGTGTTTTAACAATCTGGCTAGCAGCTTCTGTGGGGGGTCCAGATCCACCCACAGCCGCCACCCAGAAAGCTGCCGGACAGCCAGAAAGCCCAGGTTCTTTTAATCTGCCTTAATAAGGAGAGAAAGGTTAAGGGGTTGGCAAGCTTACTTTAATTCAGCACACAAATATCATTCACTTAGTTCAGGGGGAAAAGCCAGCACCCTGAACTTCAGAGCAAAATACAAGCAAACTACAAACATCAACAGACAGACCTTTTCTGATTCAAATCCCAATACATAGTAACCAGAGGTGAACAAAGTCTCAGCATCCGGGTTTACAAGCTGGAGGGCTCCTTAGCTACAGCTGCCTGGAGTCTCTTCATCAACACCATCTCAAGAGCCCTTAAACAAATTACAAACAGACAGACCAATACAATTCATAGTTACCAACATCTAGGTTCAGCCCTGGGAGCTCAGAACAAGGGCTGGCCCAGAGTCACATGCACCACCACTGCTGCGGCAAAGAGCTCCAAAGAAGAGGCCAACCCCTGGTTTGTCAGTGTCAGGGGTGAGTGACACATGTGACTCACCCACGTGACCTAAAATCATCACAACTAGGCCCTCCCTGGAGTTAGCCCCACCTTGGGCCCCACTTCAGTCATCAATCCATACCCACATAGGTTCCACACCTAATAGGGGTTTGGGCCTGGGGCTTAGCAGTACTCAAAGCAAACAAAAGCCAAACTCTTCAAGGGCACTTGTTGAACTAAGTGCTAAGGAGCCCATTTTGCTTAACAATACACATAGCCTTTATATATCAGAGGTCCAGAGCTTAGCACAGTGCCTGGCACATAGTAGGCACTTCATAACCATTTATTGATTAATTCAAGAGGTAGGATTTGAACCCAAGTCTTCCTGGATCCAGGTCCAGCTCTCTATCCTTTATGACAAACTGCTTTTAAGATGAGTGGCACAGCTATTAAAATATCTAGCTTTATTTCTTTAAAAACTCAGCTCACTGACTGCTGAGCTGCCCCTTATAAATTTTTCCAAGGAGGCTCAGCACTGATTATAGAGTTCTCAGAAGTGCTGTTGTGGTTTCATTCTCAAAAAATTCAGAGTCAGACCACCTCTAATCCAAGTACAGGTATTTATTGAGGATTGACGCCCCTCAGAAGCAGGCTATGTTCCAAGAGGAACCAGCAGCTTCAGAGAAAACAAGATGGATTTTTAGGGTAAAGATCCTGATTACGCAGTAGAAATTATGAATATTAAAAAGGCAGGAGAGATTTGTTAAGGGATTAGGTAACAGGAAGGGGTCCCTTCTCTGGTTTAGTGGTCAAACACCCTGGTCATGCTGCCCTCCAATTGGCTAGCTATTGTGGTCCTGTCTGGTCAAGATGGATAGTTAGGTATTGTGGTCTTGTCTTGGGCTAAATGGATGATGTGATTGTGGTTGAATACAAGAATATACCTGTTCAAATATGTGAATTGGATCTGAAGGGAGTGGCTAGCTAGGGGCAGTGGCTAAACTGAGTCTGGGGGCCTGTGGTGGGGTTAAAGCCAGATTATATGGTTAAATCAGGACATGCCTGCTTCCATAAGGAAGTTAGAATATTGGGGCCAAGAGCAGCTTTATTAGGATTCCATCAGTACTTCTTGTTTGTGGTTGTTGTTGTAGTACCTAATATTTAGGTTGATTTTATTTTCGTCTATCTAAGATGCTCAGCCAAATATAATTTTGGTAGGGTCTTTTGCAGTTAAACTGAAAATGAACTTTTGGGTGGTACCCAGGCTAAGTACATTGACTCTCTGGGCCGGCTCTTGGGCTACAAAATCTATCAATCTACCACTAAACATTTATCAAATACTTACTATGTGTCAGGTGCTGTGCTAAGTGTTAGGGATAGAAAAAGAGGCAAAAGACAGTCCCTGCCCTCCAGGAGCTTATAATCTAACAGGAGAGACCATATATAGACAAATATATTAAAAACAAGCTATATACAAGATGAATAGGAAATCATTAACAAAGGGAAGGCACTAGAATTAAGAGAATTACCAATAACACTCATGAGGCTGGATGGGATAAGAAAGAAGGAAGGATAAAGATGGCACACTCTGTGGGAACTGATTCCTACAGCATTAAATGTTCCTTAAGCAATGGTTTAATCATAACACCCTTTGTAGGGCACTTTACAGTTTATATAATATTCTCATATTCTCTGTGAGACTGGGAGGACAAATGTTACTGTCTTGATACTGTCTTGAATAATACTCAGAGAGGTTCATTCAATTCAAAAAGTGCTGATTTAGAACCTACTGTGTGTAAAATGCTGCTATATGCTAGGTACTGTGAATACAAAGACAATCGTGGTATCATAGCTTTAGAGCCAAAAAGGACCTTAAAGGCCATTGAGCCCAACTACCTCATTTTGCAGATGAAGAAACTAAGAAGTTAAGTGATTTGCTAAGAGTCACATGGCTATTAAATGTCTGAAGCAAGATCTGAGCTCATGTCCTCCTGACTCCATGCCTAGAATTGTATGCACTCTTGCCATGGAATGAGTCTCAGAGTTGACCCTAAGTAACACAGCTGACAAATAGGAAAGCCAGGTCTGCCATTTCCCTCTGTAAAGCAGTCTTTTAAATGCCATCATGAAATCTAAACATTTTCAAACATACTTATCTCCAACTTGGCAAAGGAAAGTGCTTTAAATAGGGATCGACCATCAGTACCAGTCTTCTGACAACAATTCCAGGACTGCTTTCGTTATGTTAGAATACTTTTCTCTTTTGTATATGAACTCGTGCTAGATGCAGTCCAATGAGCTAAACAGATATAGTCCCTGTATTCCAAAAATCATAACCTAGGATGCAGTGTATGGGTGATTCCTATTTTCCAGAACAGAAACTTGAAAAACAGAAACTCATCCAGTTCCAGAGCCACCTTTAGTTAAAATGCCAACATAAGTGTGTCAAATAATTCCCTGTATTAGAAATTATTGTCAAAGAATATCACTGAAGCAGAGTAAAATCATTAAGTAAGGCAAAAGGAATCTTCTTCCTGCCTATGCGTTAATGAGATGTTAGGCAACACTGCTGCACAGTGAAACAGACTGGGACCATTACAAGACTGAGATAAGACTCAATTCATTTTTAATGAACTAGCTGGATTGGAGGAATTGGTCCCTCCAGTCTAGGGGGTGAGAGGACAGCACTTTCATCCACAGTGCCAAAGACTCCACAAGAAAGAAGTTTTACTCTTAAATTATTAAAGCCCAAAGCAATGTGTTCCTTTCCTATATCTCCTACATTTCCAGGGCTAACTGGGCATGAAAGACAGGTAAATGTGTCCCTGTGTGAGAAGGTGATGACACTAGAACCCAATTCATTAATCAGTTGTCAGTAAAGTTCCAACTGAAACAAAACAACTCTTTAGAGAGAGAAAAATGCCATTGCCTATGACATTTATATAGTATTAAGAGCTGAAAAACACTTTACATGCATTATCTCATTTGTAAATGTAACACTGTATAAAAGAATATATAACCTTTCTGGAGGAGAGACGGCATGGTTTTATGATTCAGTACTGGGTTAAAATTTAGAAAGGCTAGGTTCCTTGGCTTGTCTCAGCATAAGATTGTATGTAAATTACTTTTCCTCTCTGTTACTCAGGTAACCGTTAGCAACTGATGCCTGGCTGTTGCTGCATGGAAGATGAACATCAAGGGGTCATATGCATCCTTAGTTTAAGAAAGAATATGGTATTTAAACTTTCTTTGCACGAAGTAGAAAAGACGATGTCAGGTAAAATGCCAAGCAGTGGTGGTCCAGGTTTTCTCTTCTCCTCCTCCTTGGACTTGTAAATAGCCCGGCTGCCGTACTTCTGGGAAATAAAATAAAGAGTTCTTCCGGCATTTCTACATCCCCCATTATCACCCCAAGTATTTCCCATGGGCCAATGCTAGGTTCTACAATGCTCTAGAATCAAGATACAGTGTGTTTAAGAGGAGATTTATGTGGTACTTAAAGAATCTGTAATGCTACAGATTCAGCCAAAAAGGTACCTATTTGATCGTCCATAACCGACCTCAAGACCCATTGTTGGAAAGGGCTGCTCAGCATATTTGTGATGATTCTTTATCTCTTCAGGGGAAATAAACAGAATCTTAAAGATTCCATTAGTTCATTTCTCCACCTTCCTTCCACCTCAATTGGCATAAAAACATAACCCAGAAGAAGCCATCAGTTCCCTTCTGAGAATTTTCAGTTGCATCCAGTCCCGCTTGGGTCACATAGACAGGATCTCCATTTCTGCAAAATGGGAATGATTGCCTATCACTTCCTTTCAGATATAGGCATTACACAGACAAATACAGTAGGTACTTTGAACTACTCAGAGAAAAACATTATGTAAATACAAGTGATTATTATTGCAAGCCGGCAGGTGTCTGAGACATATATTTCATTCTCTTTAATCATCAGACTGATGCCAAATGTCCCAGAGATGTGTAGTCACATAAACCATCATTATTCATAATAGAATCATAGATACCAAGCACAGGTGTTGTGAGAGGGAAAACGAGCACTCACTGAGTTAGCTCTCTACCACTATTAGTAGCCAAGCTGGCGCAGACCTTTCTGGGCTACTAACCAGCTCAAGTTTCAGAGTTTTCTTCCATCCACTCCTCTTATAGTGACATACACTGCTGAGTGAGGGGCCCTCTTCTTCACTTCATGACAGCCAAGTATAAAAAGGAATGGACCTCCTCTCCATCTCCCAAGCACATTCAACAACATCATGCAGAATAAGAGTTAAATATTAATCAGTTCATTGGAGTCTTTTCAGCACAAAATTCACTCCAGCCCAACAGTACTGTAAAGAATTGCTGATATTTCACACAGGTAGCCTCACGAGTCTTGTTTTTCTTCAGCGGTAACTAGGGCAATAAAAAGGGGGAGATGACATAAATATTTAAGGACAAAAATAAATCTTTTAAGGGTTGAACAACTGTGTTGTGTTGTGGGAAAAACTGGAGACTGACCCCTGGATGCCAGCTGGTTTGTACAATGACAAAAACTAAAGACCTTCGCCATCCTTCCCTTACTTATTATTAACACTAACAGTGTGTGTGAACTTTGTAATAGCCTGGCTGTTATTAGAGTCCACAGATGGCCTTTTTACGACTGTACATAAACAGGATTAGGTCATTTTAACTCTTTCCAAGTTCAGGCAAGGGTTGTCTGTCTCTTGTCTTCTAAGGTCAACAAGCAGGCTTGAGGGATTGTACTTTGTCTCTCTCATCTTTTTCTTCTTTCATTTCATAATGTATTTTTAATAATTTTTATTCTCTATTTCAAACTTGAAAAGCACCAACAAAATGAACATTTCCTTTTATAATGAAGAGAAAAGAGGCTTATGTAAGAAATCACAAATCCATTAAATACAGCTTGCTTTTAACACATTATGTTAGTTTCAAAGCTCTCCTGCCTGTCTGGGTCTCCCTCTGAACTGCTTTCTATTCTCTTCTGTGCATTTTTAAAAGTTCTTCAGTAACTGTTTTCCTTTTTTTTCCTATTAGCATCACTATTAATAACCCTTTTCTCTCCTCTAAAGCTACCCCCCTCAATTTTTTATAACTCTCCATTGTAACAAATAAGTATATTCAAACTGAACAAATCCAGACATCAGCTCCCATGGATCCAACTACCACCTCTAAGCTGCTGGTGTTCCAATCTATTTATTTATCTAGACCAGGGGTGGGGAACATGCATCCTTGAGGACACACGTGGCCCTCTAGATCCTCAAGTGCAGCACTTTGACTGAATCCAAACTTCACAGAACAAATCCCCTTAACAAAAGGATTTCTTCTGTGAAACTTGGACTCAGGCAAAAGGCTATACCTGAGGACCTAGAAGGCCACGTGTGGCCTTGAGGCCACAGGTTCCCCACCCCTGAATCCCTAACCTCTCTTCTGACCTCCAGTCTCCCATTTCCAACTGCCTTTTGGACATCTTGGACTGAATGTCCCATCTAAAACTGAATTCAATATCATTCCCCCAAAACCCTCTCCTCCACTTCTAACTTCTCTCTTACTGCCAAGGGTACCACCATCCTTGTAGTCACCCAGGCTTGCAAAATATGTGTCATCTTCGACTTCTCATTCTCTCTTACTCCTCATATCCAATCTGTAGGCAAATATCCTCAGCTTTACCTTTGTAAAAATGTCCCATACACATCGTCTCTGACACTGCATCACTCTAGAGCAGGCCCTCATCACCTCATGCATGGACTGTTGCAATAGCCCTATGAGTCAGCCTGCTGCAAGTTTCTCCCCACCACAATCCATCCTCCATTCAGCTGTCAAAGTGATCTTCCTAAAGAGTTCTGACCATGTCACACCCCTACTCAATAAACTTCAGTGGCTCTCTATCGCCTCCAGGATCTTTTTGGCATCCAAAGCCTTTCATGACCTGCTCCCACACACACATACCTTTCCAGTCTTCTTATACCTTACACCCACTCATCGCATACTCTTGATACAGTGACACTATCTTCCTTGCTTTCGCTTGAACATCTCCAGACTCTGAACATTTTCACCCACTGTCTCCATGCCTGCAATTTCCTCTCTCCTCTTCTCTGCCTCCTGACTTCCTTGGCTTCCTTCAAGTGCCAGCTAAAATCTTAACAAGAACCCTTTTCTCAACCCTTTTAATTCTAGTGCCTTCTCTCTGTTGATTTTTTCAAAGGTATTCCATATATATAAGTAACTGTTTTCATATCATCTCCCCCATTAGATTGTAAGCCCCTTGAGGATAGGAATTGTCTTTTGCCTTTCTTTGTATCCTCAGTGCTTACCATAGTGCCTGGAATATGGTGGGCACTTAATAAATGTTCATTGACTAAAACATCCTTCAACTTCTCTTATGCATTCACCAAGGCCGAGTGACAAAATATATTTTTTCTTGAGAGCCAATAATGTGCTATTACAATAAGTGCTAAAAGAAGCTTTAAAAAATTTTAGTTGAATTTTCCTCTCACAATTTGTGACTAAGGATTCCCTCACTGTCATGGACTGTTTATTACTATTTCTTTATTGTTAATAATAATGCTATTACACTTAATCAACGTTTTATTTATCTGATCCTTCCTCTAATTTGATATTTACTGGATGTATTGTCTCTGCAATTCATTCACCTGCTTTATCAATCCTATGGAATTCAATTAACAGTGAGATATAGTAGACAATAATTTCCACATTGTTGTAGATTTGTTTTGGCAGCAGTAACCTACCACGTGAACTCAGAGGAGATATTTCTCCCATAACAACATTTTGGAAAATCAGGATTCTAAGAGATAGCCATTAGGCCTCTCTAGACCTTAGTTTCCTCATTTGTATGTAAGGATGAGCTCAAAGCCATTTCAGACTCTGCCGTCATATTTGCTGATGAAAGGGCAAAATGTGACTGGGCAGGTAGAGGGGACCATGACCTTATATTCTATTCCCCTTCCTTTAGTTTTTTCTTGGTGCCTTTTCTCCACATATTCATCTACATGGGAAAAACAAAGAGGCTTGGAATTGGAAAACTGGTGAATCCAGAGCTGTTTGGTAGTTACTGAGCAAATATGCCTAACATGGTTTATAATCTAGCTTTTAGAGTTTAAAATAAAGACACATAGAAAATGCCTACTATCAGCTAGGATGAGGACTTTGACAGAGAAACAAATCCCTGAACCAGAAAGTTCATTTCTAGCCAAGAGTCAGTAAAAAGGAATAGACAGACAATTCAGTAAAGAAATAGCAAAAGTCAAGAAAGGTTTTCCTCTCTTGAGCTGTTACTGGTCTTCTGGTTGCTGAAAGGTCAGCTGCTTTTCTAAAAGAGCTATAAAAAGCTTCTAGCTTTTGAACTGAAAGAGTATTGTAGAGATAGCCCCAAAGTCAAACACTAGCAAAATCCAGAAGCTAGAAACAGATAGAAGTCACTGGGGACTGTGCTTGGCTGCCTCTAACAGATATTGTGTGTCCAGCAAAGCAGTCTGTGGAGCAGCATCTGACAGAGACTCCATGTCCAGCAGAGAGGGACAAACAAGAACAACACAATGACATCACCTGAACATAGCAGTAATCCTGAAGCACCAGATGCATCAGCTGCTCCTCCAGGCTGTTGAAAGTAGATTTGGGGGAGAATGTAACTGATTCCATTTTGTCCTATATTTGCCACTATTATATTTCTTTCCCTTTCTTCAGGATGCCTGCTTTGGCACCTCTCTTCCCCCTAATCACTTTATGATTTCAAAAGAAAACTCAGAAGACCTCAATATTTCTAAAAGCTCCAGTCCTCCTTATTCTATCCAATAAAGCACATAGTAAGAGCTTAACAAATGCTAATTAACTGATTCATAAAGAAGATATTGTTTTCTTTTATTGTTACTGTGGTTTAGTTGTATCAGTCATATCTAACTTCTTATGACCCATTCAAGGTCAAAGATACTGGAGTGGTTTGCAATTTCTTTCTCCAGCTCATTTTACAGATGAGGGAACTGGGGTAAACAGGCTTAAATGACTTGCCCAGGGCCATATGGCTAGTAAGTGTGTCTGAGACCAGATTTGAGCTCAGGTACTGACTCCAGGCCTGTCACTCTAACCACTCTGCCATTTGGGAGCTATTATGCTATGCTATGCTAAAGGACATAATTTTTTTTTCTTTTGTAACAACTTAACCTAATAAATTACCTTTTCTGCCTCTCTGTCTTACTTGATCTTACCCAAAACTGCTTTGTAAGAAACATCTTCTCTCTTGTAACTTTCTCTAGGCCACATAGCTCAGGAGAAGAAAATGTATGTATACACACACACACACACACACACAAATATATAGTCATCTGTGAAGTTGTGAAATACACATTTCCATCATCTACTGATGATATATGCCACACTCTTAAGTGGGTAGATATCTACATTCTTTCCTGGTTTATTTGGTCAAGGAACAATTCTGAAAATTCTTGCAGCAACACAAAGGCCCTGGTCACAGGTATTCTCTGCATACATGTTGCTCCACATATATGCCCTGGTCACACATGTTCCCCATATGCTCCTCCACATGCGTGTTCTGACCCTACATGGTATTGTCCTCCATAGATGCTCTGTGGCTATGTATATTTCCTCATATGAGTGTTCCCCTCCATGTGAGTGACCTAATCCCACATAACCCCTATAAATGTGTGCTTTTGATGTTGACATAATTCTTCCCTATATATATGCTCCTCCATAGTTGTACCCTAGACATACATTTTATGAGAAATAAAATTGCATCTTTGACTCATGGAATGAAGAATCCTTTAGGCAAGTTCATAAACCCCCAACAGGAAAACCCTGTCAATAGGACCAACAGTAATGTCCCAAACATACTTTTCAAGAGCAGAAAGTTTGAGTATCAATTACCCTCCAATACCCCAGGAATCACGTCAACCTTCATAAGCCCCAATCAGCACCAGTCCACAGGTGCAGGTTTCTTGCTCCCTTTCCTCCAATGCCTGGTCCTGCTTAATCCATATAAGATCCTCCCAAAACTCACTCTATTTTCTCTACATTTGGCACCTAACTTCATGCAGAACCCTAGCAGCCTGCACTGTCTATCACCCCTCAATAAAGCTCATTTGCTACACATTCTATCCACTCTCTTCATGCAACCTACTTGTTGGTTTTATCTGGGATGCTGCACCTCTCAGTCATTCTCATTCTTTTAGAAGCATGAGCCACAGTTGATTTAGAAGTCTTTTGACTAGAGAACAAGAGTAAATGGTGAATCAGGAGCCACATGCCTCACGGACAGAGCCTCCCTTCTTCTCCCTGACCGCAGAGCTGTGACTCGGGCTCTGTCTTGAACAGCAAAACCCTGGGGTTTTTCCCATGGCATCATAAGCAACAGATAAAGGAGATGGGCACCCTTCCCTGTAAGAGGCTTAGGTATTCTGAATCTCCCCAGTTAAAACACATGCTCCCTATGCATATACCTTTACGTGTACATCCTCTACATACGTCTATTCTCTGTACTGACAGCATGTTTATTTATGTAAGCATGGGCCTCAGGTTTATGGAGAGAATTTTCAATGGCTACTATTACATTGCCACTTCATTAAATAGATGTCTTTGCTGTGAATTGTGTTCTCTGAATACCTATTAAAGGTAAATGCATTGATGGGGACAAGGTTTAGCTAAGATATGCTTAGACTGATATAATAATAGAACCAGAAGGGACCTTAAAGATCACACAGAATCACATTCAAACCAAGTCCAAATCCAAACTGAACTTGAATTAAAATCCCCTCCATAATACATCCAGCGAGTAATCACATCCAGACTCCTTCTGAAGATGTCCCAGCAGGAAGTATACATTACAATTCTTTAAAAATTCCCATTCCACTTCTGGAGAAATCTAATTGTCAATAAGTTCTTCCTTATATCAATCAAGCAACAAGCATTTATTAAATTCCCCCATAGGCAGCTGTGCTTGGCCTTGACTCCAAGGAACAATACGTTATGCCCCCACCCCCATAAACTGATCACCAGAACTCTCATCACCTACTTCATCCTCTCCGCTAGGATTAGAGGATAGAGCATCAAATTCTTCCCAAAGCCTCCCCTTCTTTATAGACGGCTCACAGTCTTGCAGGGTAACTTCATTTTCTATCATCAGTTCTGCTTAGTTTCCACTCCATAGAACACCAGGCCCCCACACTAGGTACTCTCTGGTGGTTGCAAGTTTCCTTTTCTGTGTCATTTTCCCCCATTAGATTATAAGCTCCTTGAGGACAGGAACTGATTTTTTTTTCTTATTTGTATCGCCAGCATTTAGTAAGCATTTTCAATTCAATGCGATAAACATTTATTAAGTGCCTGCTATGTATGAGACACTGTTACGTGTTGAGGATAAAAAGATAGAAATCAAATAATTCCTGGCTTCGAGAAACTAACATACTTTTAAAAAATGTATAAAATTTTATTTTTTTCCTTATCTTATCTATATTTCCCAATGTATCCCTTCTTCTCTCACCCATTCCCAGAGAGCCATTTCTTATAATTATGGCCTATATGTATATATATATATATAATACCCATTAAGGGTATTATAATTATTACCCATTATAATAATACCCATTAAGGAAAATAACCAGCTCAGACATCATAGTGGGAATAATCTCCCAGCATAACATCTTAGGAAAGGGCTGTGGCGAAAGGGTAGTGTCATATACTGAAATTCCTAGATTATGTAGTACAGGGCAACGAGTGAGAAATAAGAAGTCACCCCCAGAGAATATCCAGGTGCTTCATTTGCCTCTGACAAGAATGACAGGAGGGGTAGTTGGGAGGAATAACTTTATTTAGGCTGGGAGGGGGGGCAGGGTGTGGAACAGACCACTTTTATTCATGTTTATTTGTCTCCATTCAGAACAAATCAGTAAAATAGTCTACAGATGCCTATGATGCCGCAATGCAGAGCTGAGCTGGAAGCACTAGGCACTTGCCATAGTAGTACTCTTGTGTATCTCTCTAGCACTTTTCTTGTAGGAGCTAAGTGCTTTGCAGACAATGTCTTTCCAGGATCATTTATTTTCACACCAAGATAAGGAGAGAGTCCGATATTCAGCAGGATAAATGAACTTCTCAAGGTCACAAAGTTGATTAATGGCTCTGGTTGAAACAGAATTTGAGTCCCTGTCTCAGATGGGTGAGGGGTATAATTTAAAAAAAAATCCACCTGACAATTTAACTGCATTAGGGACAGTGAAAAGAAATTCAACATATAATGTTAGTATCACTTCATAAAACCTAAATAAGCAAATGAGTTAATTTTCCATTTCTTCTTGTCTATCCTGCTTGCTCTTTGGGCTTTACTCTCCTATTCTGTAAAATGGGAAGAAAACACTTGATCTCTCTCACACAAGATTGTTATAAAATCAAATGAGATAAAGTATATAGAAAAAGCAGGCAGGCAGCTAACAAATATTTATTAAGTGTTTATTATGGGATAGGCACTGTGCTAAGCACTAGAGACAAAAAATGGTTGTTCATCTTTTTTGGGGGGCAGGAGAAGGAAGGCCATTGGGGTTAAGTGACTCCCTAGTAAGTGTCAAGAGTCTGAGGCTGGATTTGAACTCAGATCCTCCTGAGGCCAGGGCCAGTGCTCTATTCACTTTTGTTTAAAAGTGGCCCGATGGCATCACTGGTGATGTCTTGACCAGCCCGTGAACTGGATTTGATGAATCAGAGTTGTACAAAGTCGTCAGCCTCACTTTCTCTTCCAGAGTCATTGAAGTCCAGCGGCAAGACAAAACATCAGGATGATTGGTGATGGCCCAGGATACAATGAATGACTGGGACCAGGATACAATTGGTGTCTTCAATGTCTGACCAAGCTCTAAACAGTCCATAGCATCTGCTTCAGCTACCTTCATGGCAGTTACAACAAATCATTCTTATCTACCCATTCTGCCATGGGAAGTCTTCACAGCTTATGGTAGACATGCCCTTAATTCAAGACAGGGTAACCTACTACTTATCCTGGTTTAGCCTGTCTGCTAAGATTGTTTTACCAAGGTTTGGCTGTTTGGGCATGCTACAGTTTCTTGAGTCATGGGCGAAAGAGTGTATGGGACATTCAGGGAAGACTATCACCTCTGGTGTCAGGGATTGCTGAGCCTTTTTTTAGGGCTGCTCATCCACTCTTGGTGTCCACCTATCACCCAGGAATAAAAATACAAGAAAAAACAGTCCCTGCCTTCAAGGAGCTTAGATTCTAATGGAAGAAAACACACCAAAAGGAACTGAGAAGCAGAGAGAGAAGATCTAAGGAGTATGGTATCAAGTTTTGAAAGGCAGAAGCGGTGACAAGAGGAGAATGAAGAGTTACCTTCCTGGGCCCCTCTCCTAAATGGAGGTCCTGGGAAGAATTCACTGAGAAGGATCCCCTGAGATGTGAAGGGACCCCCTGGACTTGTTTTCTTGAGTTGCCCTATTTTCCGGGGATAAAGCCCCCCTGACCTAGCATAACAATGATCTTTTGCAACTGAATTCTATTAACTCCCAGTGCTCTTGAAGCAGAGTTAGCTACAAGCCTACCTCTGGCCAGCCTAACCCAGACTGATAAACCATTTGTGCAGCCAGGACTTTTCAGATAAGCAAGACCACACTACCTTTATGGTCTAGCAGTTCCCAGGAGGGGCCCTAGCCATGTTTTACTTTTCTCATGATGCCGCTCTGAGGAATTTCCCCTTTCCCCCCTCCTTCTCCTCCTGCAACCTCCCATTCTAACTATTACATATAAAAATCCATGGTTCTGCCTGTATTTCACGCTCCTTTGTAGTTGTTATAAGGAGTTCCTATGTGTATATGCCTTTCTCTTATAAATCAAATTACTACTCATGCCTTATGGAGTCGTGATTTTTGGTTAACATCACCAATGGGAGAAGGGGCCAACATGGCAAAGGGTGAGAAAGTTAAAGAGACAAATGTTGAAGAGGGGAAGAGACTCCAGGCACCAAGGGAAGTTTCAAGGGAAGAAAGCATCTAATATGCATGATGGTGGGGGGGGTGGGAAATACCCTGAAACTGTACAGTTGCTAAAAGAAAAATTCTTTGTTCAGGCCTTCACCCTGATTAATGAGACAAAGCTCAGGAAAAATAAAATTGAAAGTTTGGTTTGTTTGTTTTTTTTAAATGTTGATATAGCAGCACATTGACTGGCTGCTCACCAGAGCAAGGTATTCAAATTGGAGCCAGTCTTTATTGATAACTTTGGCAATGAGATAAAGACAATTAGGATTAGTCCACATCAGCACAAGGAGATGGGCCATTTCATCTCAGCTTTTCCTCAATTGCCTGTACCTGTCGGTTGATAGACGCCTAAGTGGTGAAGTGGATAGAGTGCCAGGCCTGCAGCCAGGAAGACTCGTCTTCCTGAGTTCAAATCTGGTCTTAGGCACTTATTAATTGTGTGACCTTGGGCAAGTCACTTAATCCTGTTTGCCTCAGTTCTTCAACTGTAAATGAGCTGGAGAAGGCAATGGCAAACCACTCCAGTATCTTTGCCAAGAAAACCCCAAATGGGGTGGCGAAGAGTCAGACATGACTAAAACTATGAACAGCAACAAGTAGGAGGTGATCTGGTACCCGACAGATACAAAAGCTGCAGATTCTGTGATGCTTCCCCCAACACTGATGACAAGCAGGACTGGGAACAAGAGGATTACTGAGTCAGCATAACTTTCAACACAGTCCTACATAAATGCCAGCTGTTATAAGATATCCATTTGATCTCATTATCCAACTCTACCAGTTCAGAGATGGGGAGATAGCTAAGAGGATAGACTCGTGGATTGAATGAACTTTAAACTCCTGATGTAGTCCAACTTCCTCATTTTACAGATAAAAATGTTGAGACTCAGAGGGGCAAAAGTGACTTACTGAGAGTCACCCCATTAGCAACTGACAAGTCTGAGACTCAAATTCCCATCTTCTGACTCTAAATCCAATACTCCTTCCACTATGCCATGGTATATTTCTTTATATATTCATTTTATATATTTTTATATATTTACATATTCTTTATATATTCTTTCTCTATGGATCCATCAGATTCTCCTATATCCATGCAACAATAAATATAGAAGTTGCACTGGATGCAATATTTTAAGTGACACGCCTGTTTCCGTGTCTCCAGGTGACCTCACTGACTCTCCTATCATTATGTAATCCAACTTCCAGAGGGCTCAATAGCTCTGCCACATAAGTGGTACTTAGATTAGTAGCTGAAAGTTTACAGTTGCTCCTATCACCTTTCCCAAAGCCAAGTGCTCACTAAATCTGACATACAGAACTCTCCAAAATGACTACTACAATGAAGTTGATGGAGGCAAATAGTAGCCTTTATAGAGAACAGCGTGAAACAGGAAATTGTATTCCCAATACCTAGAGATTTAGCTGATGTGAAATATAGTATTTAGTAATGGGGCACCAGATAGCATGGGATTGAACTGGACAAATGAAATAAATGGTCCACATTCAGAGGAACTAGAAGCTCTGAGGTCCTAATCTTAGTTCTGCTGATGAGAAGAGAACAGACATTTATCAAGTGCCTTCTATGTACTAGGTAGGGCAGTTAGGTGGTGAAGTGGACAAAATAACTCTGTTTGCCTCAGTTTCCTCATCTGTAAAATGAGCTGGAGAAGGAAATTGCAAACCATTCCAGTATCTTTGCCAAGAAAACCCCAAATAGGGTCACAAAGAGTCAGACACTGGAAACAACTGAGTAACAATAACACGTTAGGTATTATGCTAAACACTTTTCAAATATTATCATGTAATCTTCACAACAACCCCAGGAGTCAGGTGCTATTATCATTCCCATTTTAAGTTGAGGAAACTGAAGCAAAGATTACATGATTTGCTTAGGGGTCACATAGATATTAAGTGTCTGAGGTCAAATTTGAACTCAGGTCTTTCTGAGTTCTATATAAATGTTAGCTGTTATTATTGTCACTATCACCATCACTATTTTACTCATTTTCTTATTGGACATGGTAAGTCCTAGTTGTCAGCTATGCAATAAAAACAATCAGCTCCCTTGGCGAGCTAACGAGGCACTGCACCTCAGCAGACAGTAGGAGAGGGCAGTGGGCTACCCTAGAAAGCCTAGAAAGCTGAAGCCCAGGAGATGGTAGCAGAGAAAGGAAGGTAAAGAGGGAAGGAAGGAAGGAAGGAAGGAAGGAAGGAAGGAAGGAAGGAAGGAAGGAAGGAAGGAAGGAAGGAAGGAAGGAAGGAAGGAAGGAAGGAAGGAAGGGAGAAGGAGGAAGAAGAAAGAAGAAAGGAACAAAAGGAAGAACAAAGGAATGAAGAAAACATTTATTAAATGCCTACTCCGCAACCACAATATCCATGACAACAGACAACAGAGCACAGAGAAATGACACCCAAAAGATAACAGTATGAGGACATCTCCAGAGGATATTAGCAGCTGTGCGGCTCTACAGGTGTGCGTTGTTCTGCCCACACATGTGTGCTCTCCTCACGTGACTTTCGCACATGTTCCTCAGCCACTTTCTTGTTAATTGGGTTACTTTCTTATGTGCTCTCCTCTTACTTATGAGGAAAATAACTGCATGGGTGCATAGTGGGAATCTTTTCTTGTTTATTCATTATGTTGTTTGAATAAGTTTTGCCTTTTGCTTTGAACTAATGTGTCCTCTGGTTGACTGGTTAAAAACTACAAATACTCCAGGGGGCTTGTAAAATATGTATCTGAATGAATGCTGATCCATGGAGGGCCATGAATTTGCGGTAGTTTTTCTGAGGTCCCCCATGTAAGAAAATCCATAGATGTCACATCATCAACATCTTCATAATTACCCTAAACAGAAAGTACTTAGTAAGCACCTATTTGCCGTTCTTTAAGCCAGGAAAGTCTTTCTTCCTATCTTTACCTGTTGAATATTTGGGCAATCGTCCATTACTGTTCATTGCACTTCCAAAACATGAATCAGTTCCAACCTCTCTATTGCCATAGCTACCAACCTCCTATAGACCCTTATTAGCCACCTGCCTGACCTTTCACAACATCCCCATTACAGGTGTCTTTACCTTGCTCTCTTCCCCTTCATACTCTCCATCCTTCATACAACTGCCAGATTAATCTTTCCTAGCCATAGCGCTGGCCACATCATTCATCTGCTTAAAAGCTCCTGGGGCTTTCTATTGTCTAGTGGGTATTTTTCCACCGAGATGAATTGCCCTCAAGAAAAATGATGGTTAACCAGCCAACACTACACTACCTCTATGGCCCTAGGCCCTAAGGAGAATACAACATGATATAATGTAAAAGTTACCAGGCTTTAAATTCAGTGCACCCTCACCATCTGAGGACTAGTGAAGTTTCTTAGGGATCCAGCTTCTGTTTGTCAGGTTTATGGCATGGTTGTTTCCTTCTCACACAGAGGTGTTCAGAGTCTTAATTAGATAAAGAGTGTAAAGTGCCTTGAAAGCTGCAGTTGAAAGGTGCTAGAGAAATCCCTAAAGATTTTTGTCTGTTAGAGAAAGATAAAAAGAAAATTAGAACGGCTCTTTAAAAATGAGCTAACAGTTTACTCTTATGCTTCTTGGCTTTCCTCTTACATTTCTGTGTGGCAAATGTTTATAGCTTTAAAAAAAACCTAACCATAAATGTAAAAGTCGAAATCAGGCTCCAGCAGGGCAAATTAAATTCTATTTCTCCAAGATGGGTCTGTGGGACATAAACAAGGGAACAAATGGCTATGGGCTTGGATTCTTCTGAGCAAAAAGGGAAACCAGAGCAGACTCACATATTTGGTTAACACTTCTGAGGGAAGTCTGAAATCAATACTTTAGCAGAGTGTTTTTTTAAGGAAATACATTTATAAAAGTATATTTCTAGACAGAGGCCCCCTTTCTGAGTGTCAGACAAAACATTTTATTTGTTTCTTAAGAGAAGAAACTTTAGTTTAATTCAATTATACTGCCATGTGCCCATTCCTCTCCTTTGAGATTGACTATTGATAGCATGGGGAATGTTAGTATAAACAGATCAAAGCCGTTTCCACTGAAAATAAAAGGAAATGAATAAAAAGTGCCTGTCTCCAGTGAGCCAAATCCTACAAGCAATGATTCATGAACAATTTGGGCAGGGAGGGGCAGATGCTGACCCCAGAGTTGTTTGCAAGCAACTGACTGTATATTTTGACTGACTAGAGACTAGAAAGAATTGGACTTAGCAGCAGCACTGTGAAAAAATGCTATACAGCTTCACAGAAGCATATGTGGGAAGACAAGGTAAGTACTTATCAGTGGGTAGTTTTTAAATAATCTTTCCTCATCACCCAAATTAAAAATAGCATTAGCCAATATTCTCTCAGATTGTCATATTCAATTTTCAGTTTTCTTAAAAGAAGAAAAGGAGATCTTTTTTCTCTTCCCTCCTTCATTTTTTTATTTTTTTAATATTTATTTAATATTTTTAGTTTTCAGCATTGATTCCCACAAGATTTTGAATTACAAATTTTCTTCCCATTTCTACCCTCCCCTCACTCCAAGATGGCATATATTCTGATTTCCCTGTTCCCCAGTCAGCCCTCCCTTCTGTCACCCCACACCCACCCATCCTTTTCCCTTACTTTCTTGCAGGGTAAAATAGATTTCTATGCCCTGTTGCCTATATATCTTATTTCCCTGTTGCTTGCAAAAACAACTTTTTTTTGAACATCTGCTTTTAAAATTTTGAGTTCCAAATTCTCTCCCCTCTTCCCTCCCCACCCACTCTCCCCAAGAAGGCAAGCAATTCAACACAGGCCATACATGTATCATTATGTGAAACCCTTCCACAATACTCATGTTGTGAAAGACTAACTATATTTTTCTCCTTCCTATCCTATCCCCCTTTATTCATTTTTCTCCCTTGACCCTTTTTGGGTCCCTTTTTGAAAGTGTTTGTTTTTGATTACCTCCTCCCCCTATCTGCCCTCCCTTCTATCATCCCCCCTTTTTTATCTCTTTCCTCCTTCTTTCATGTGTGGTAAGATACCCATTTGAGTGTGTATGTTATTCCCTCCTCAGGTCAAATCCGATGAGAGTGAGATTCATTCATTCCCCCTCACCTGCCCCCTCTTCCCTTCCAACAGAACTGCTTTATCTTGGCACTTTTATGTGAGATGAGTTACCCCATTCTATCTCTCCCTTTCTCCATCTCTCAATATATTCCTCTCTCATCCCTTAATTTGATTTTATTTTTTTAGATATCGTCCCTTCATATTCAAATCACCCTGTGCCTTCTGTCTGTGTATATATATGGTCCCTTCAGCTACTCTAATACTGAGGTCTTATGAAATATACCCATCATCTTTCCATGTAGGAATATAATCAAAACAGTTCAACTTTAGTAAGTCCCTTATGATTTCTCTTTCTTGTTTACCTTTTTAATGTTTCTCTTGATTCTTGTGTTTGAAAGTCAAATTTCCTATTCACCTCTGGTCTTTTCATTGAGAAAGCTTGAAAGTTCTCTATTTTATTGAAAATCCACATTTTTCCTTGGAGCATTGTAATCAATTTTGCTGGGTAGATGATCCTTGGTTTTAATCCTAGCTCCACTGACCTCCAGAATATCCTATTCCAAGCCCTTTGATCCCTTAATGTAGAAGCTGCTAGACCTTGTGTTATCCCGATTATGTTTCCACAATACTCAAATTGTTTCTCTCTGGCTGCTTGAAGCATTTTCTCCTTGATCTGGGAGCTCCGGAATTTGGCAACAATATTCCTAGGAGATTTCTTTTTGCGATTGTTTCCACAATCTGGCTAGCAGCTTCTGTGGGGGTGCAAGATCCACCCACAGCCAGCACCCAGAAAGCTGCCAGCACCCAGAAAGCCCAGGTTCTTTTGATCTGCCTTAATAAGGAGAGCAAGGTGAAGGGGTTGGCAAGCTTACTTTAATTCAGCACACAAATATCATTCACTTGCTTCAGGGGAAAAAGCCAGCACCCCGAACTTCAGAGCAAATTACAAACATCAACAGACAGATCCAATACAGATTCATAGTTACCGACATCTAGGTTCAGCCCGGGAGCTCAGAACAAGAGCTGGCCCAGAGTCACATGCCACCACTGCTGCGGCAAAGAGCTCAAAAAAGAAGAGGCCAACCCCTGGTTTTTATATCTTTGTCAGCGTCAGGGGTGAGTCACACATGCGACTCACCCATGTGACCTAAAATCATCACAAAGAGGCGAACTTAAACCCGCGTGGTCTAAGAGCCTCTGCTGTCCCAAACATGTAAACTAGGCCCTTCCTGGAGTTAGCCCCACCTTGGGCCTCACCTTAGTTGCCAATCCACACCCACATAGGTTTTACACGTAATAGGGGTTTGGGCCTGGGGCTTAGCACTTAGTAAGATTCAATGAAAAAGCTGAATTACTCAAAGCAAACAAAACTCAAACTCTTCAAGGGCACTTGTTGAACTAAGCTAAGGAGCCCATTTTGCTTACCGATCTATTTGAGGAGGCAATCTGTGGATTCTTTCAATTTCCATTTTGCCCTGTGGCTCTAGAATATCAGGACAGTTCTCCTTGATAATTTCTTGAAAGATGATATCTAGGCTCTTTTTTGGATCATGGCTTTCAGGTAGTCCAACAATTTTTAAATTATCTCTCCTGAATCTATTCTCCAGGTCAGTGGTTTTTCCAATGAGACACTTCACATCTTCTTCCATTTTTTTCAATCCTTTGGTTCTGTTTTATAATATCTTGATTTCTCATAAAGTCACTAGCTTCCACTTGCTCCAATCTAATTTTTAAGGTGGTATTTTCTTCAGTGGTCTTTTGGACCTCCTTTTCCATTTGGTTAATTTTGCCTTTCAAGACATTCTTCTTCTCATTGGCTTTTTGGTGCTCTTTTGCCATTTGAGTTAGTCTGTTTTTTAAGGTTTTATTTTCTTCCATATTTTTGGGTCTCCTTTAGCAAGTCATTGCCTTTTTTTTCATGGTTTTCTTGCATCACTCTCATTTCTCTTCCCAATTTTTCCACCACTTTTCTTACTTGCTTTTCTAAATCCTTTTTGAGCTCTTCCTTGGCCTGAGACCAGTTCATATTTTTCTTGGTGGCTTTTGATGTAGGCTCTTTGACTTTATTGACTTCTTCTGGCTGTATGTTTTGTTCTTCTTTGTCACCAAAAAAGTATTCCAAAGTCTGAGTCTGAATCTGAGGGCATTTTCACTGCCCGTTCATGTTCCCAGCCAACTACTTGACCCTTGAGCTTTTTATCGGGGTACGCCTGCTTGTAGAGTAGAGAGTACTTTGTCCCAAGCTTGAGGGGCTGTGCTGCTATTTGCAGAGCTACTTCTACACAGCAAGCTCTGCCACACCAGCACTCCTTTTCCCCCAAGTATTGCCAACCAGGATTGCAGCCCAGATCCAGGCAGGGCAAAGCAGGCTTTGCACTCTAGCTCTAATCTACCACTTAATTCCACCCACCAGTTGGGCCTGGGGAGGGAAGCAACTGCAGCTGTAGCTCTGGAAGCAGCCTCAGAGCTGCACCACCTCTGCCACCCCTGGAGGCGGTGGCCCACTGCAAACTCTTTTCACTCTGTCCCAGCAGATTTTCTCACTAACCTTCTCTGTTGTCTTTGGCATTTGTGGGTTGAGAAGTCTGGTAACTGCCACAGCTCACTGATTCAGGGTGCTATGCCTGTTCCACCTGGCTCCTGGTCTGGTTGGTCCTGGCATGGCCCATGCTGGGCTCTGCTCCACTCTGCTCCCAGCTTTGTGCAATAGACCCTTCCTAGTGACCATCCAGACTGTGCTGGGCTGCAGCCCTGCTTTCCTTTGCTATTTTGTGGGTTCTGAAGCTCTAGAATTTGTTTAGAGCCATTTTTATAGGTGTTTGGAGGGACCTGGGGTGGGGGAGCTTAAGCAAGTCTCTGCTTCCCAGCCACCACTTTGGCTACTCTTTGAAAAGGAGATTTTTTAAATGGATAATAATAGCCAGATACATGTGGCTTTAAGTTTTGCAAAGCACTTTACATATGTAATAGGTGTCTGGTGCATGCCCCACTACCTGAAAAGTCATCTCTCCATGTGGAGAGGTAAGAAACTGTTTCCAGGAGAATGATGAGGACAGAACTATGCATGGATATTCTGCGACTCCTCTGGCATTGATACAACATGATTGAGAAGAGCTTTCTTTTACTAGTTGTACAGCAAGAAAAAGGCTATCAGCACCAGCCATGACTGATGAATCCGTTGAGGGAGTGAAGTGGCTTTTTCACTAACAGCTTCCAGTGAGCGAACCATGTTTTAAGAGGAAGGACTTTGAGGCCTTCCATCCCTGAGGCCATAGCCCCTAAGAAATGGGCCTAGGTCCTTGGCCTTTTCCTTAGTTCCTTCCAGTTCTAGGTACAAGGAGTAGAATCTCTGATCTAGGCTGGGACCATGAGTCACAGGGATCCTGGAATCTAGCATTGTAGCCAAATGTTGCAGCCAGTTCAGTATCAATGCCCTAAGGAGCAAGGATTCTAGACTCCAGCCCAACAGAAGCTAGTGGTGATGCCACCTTTGGATGTGAATTTGGTGGGACCAATGCTTTAGGAACTAAGCTAAGTTGTAAATTGTAAACTGAGGTTATATAGGTGAAATTATGACCCCAAGATTTGGGAGTAAATGATTATATATTTCTTCCTGCTATATCTGTGAAATAAATATTACTTTGTAAAAGTAAACAGTTAAGTGGTTAAGTGGAACTGGGGTTACTATTCACTGGCCTCCTAATAAGTGGGGAGGGGTATAGCTAGTGGGGGGGCTGCATTAATAGCAGAGAAAAGAGATACCTTGAACTCTTCAGGGTACCTGAAAATGTTGAGGTGAAATTAAAACAGGCCTGGCCCAGAGAATGGGGCCAAAATCAATCATGCTACACATACATCATCCCATTTGTTCTTTACAACATCATTCAAGGTAAGTGTGAAAACTATTATACTACATAAAGTTTAGAAAGAACGAGGGATCTGCCCAGAGTCACACACACTATCAGACTCAGGCTTCAAACCCACCTTTTTCTGACTTCAAGTCTATCATTTTATTCACTACATCACCATGCTAATCTCATACTTTCAGGTCAATTCCAAAAGACCACATTCAGAATGCCTGTGAAACTTGAACGGTATACCAGCACCATGCCAGGAAACTGAATTGGCTCCATTTGAATTGTCTTAGGAAGATTCTGAAGATCACCTGGCAGGATAAGGTACCAGCCACTGAGGTCCTTTCTTGAACTAAACTGACAAGCATCCAAATTCTACTGCAGAGAGCACAACTACAATGGGTTAGCCATGTTGTTTGAATGCAAAATGTCTGCTTGCCTAAATGACTATTATTTTATGGAGAACTCACATAGGGCAAGTGCTCCCATGGTGGTCAGAAGAAGCAATATAAGGACACTATCAAGGTATCACTTAAGAACTTTGGAACTGATTGCGTGACATGGGAAACACTGGCACAGGACTGCCCAACATGACACGCCTACATCAGAGCAGGTGTTGTGCTCTGTGGGCAAACCAGAATTGAAACAACTCAAAGGAAATGCAGAATGCGCAAATTTAAAGAATTAACCCCAAATGTTCACATGCACTATTTGTGCCCGACCTGTGGTAGAGTATTCCAAGCTTGTATCAGTCTGATCAGCCATAGTCGGACACACTGAAACTTGACTCTAACATAGTGATGTCATTTTGGTCCTCTTCAAGAACAAAGGACAACCACAAACCAATGAATAATAATAACATGATACATTTGTGAAGTTCTTTGAAGTTCATAAAACAATTTCCTCATTGTATCTCTCTGAAGAAGGTAGTACAAATGTTATTATCACTCATATTACAGATGAAGGAATGGAGACCCTGTGTAAGCATTAGATTTTTTCAAGTTTGGTTTCCCAGGATCCATGGCTATAATAATCTGTTGTTCCCAGGTGTTAAATATGAGTTTTTTGGTTCAAAACATCTCCACCATGGCCTATGTAGATTGTAATGGCCAGGTGTCTCCTGTTTAGATTTTACAGGTCAGTTCCCTGGAGGAGTTGAATGTAAGTATAAAGCAGGTGGGCACTGGTCAGTGAGTGGGGAACCTTTAGGGTTGAAAAGCACAAGCTAGGACTCTGTGTGTGCCTTGATTGGCCCCCCTCAAGTCTTGGGGGGAATCTGTGTTTGCCTCAACTGGCCCCCATTGAGGCTTGAGGGGTTTAGGGGAATGCATAAGTTGTGCCTGTCTCAATTGGCCCAATCTAGACATAGGGGGAGTTGCCCCATCCTGCCCCTGTGAGAAGGGTGATTAGGGAATGCTGTAGGAGTTGGTACTCAGCAATCCTTGTAAGAAGGTTAGATAGAATAAGGTCTGCCTTGTTTAATTGTTATAAAGCTGTCTTTCCGTTATAAAAGCAGATAAAAGAACCTGTGCTAGCAGGCAATCCTGGGTGTGCTAGGGTGCTTGCTAATACACCCTGAGAGACTAAGTGACTAACCCAAGGTCACAAAGTAATGTCAAAGCTGTGATTCCAACCCTACTCTCCTGAATCTAAATCCAGCTACAGGGAAAACTGAAAAGTGGTTGGGCAGAAAATACACATAAACCAGGTATGAGATATTATGTGCTCCGACTAAGCTCCAAATGTCTATAAGACCTAGTTGTTAAAGGTCATATCTTAAGCAAATTAGGGCACAATGGAAGGAGATGTTCACAATGACAAATAGAGGTTGGATACTTGACCAAGTAAGAGATACAGAGGATCACAGAAGTTTAAATAATCAATTCTGATTACATAAAATTTAAAAGTTTCACACAATTAAAATTAATCGAGTTAGACTTCTACAGAAGCCAGTTAACTGGGGAAAAATCTTCGCAGCAATATTCTCTGATAAAGGTCTGCTAAGATGTATGTGTGTATACATATCTACATGTATATATATTATATACGAAATTAACACAAATACAAAAGAGCAAGAGACAGATAGCCAAAGTATATGAACAGGTGGTTCTCAAGGGAAGAAATCCAAGCAATCGACAACCATATAAAAAATTCACCAAATGGCTAATAATACGAGAAATGCAAATTAAAATAACAATGAGTTTCTACATCACAACCATTCAATTAGCAAAGATGACAAAAAGAGAAAGCTTTAGTGATTGGAGGTTTTATGGGAGCATAGGCACACTAATATGCTCTTGGAGGAGCTATAAACTGGTACATTTTGGAAAACAGTTTGGAAATTTAACCAAAACTATGCTTTCCTTTAACTCAGGGTACCACTACTAGGCATATGTCTCGAAGATATCAAAGAAAGAGGAAAAGGACCCATGTCTACAAAAATATTTATAGCAGCCCTTTTTGTTATAGCAACAAACTATCAAGTGGGTTCCCAACTACTGAAAAATGGCAGAATAAGTTATTGTATGTGAATAAAGGAATATGTTTTACATCACAAGGAATAGCAAAGAGATAGAGTCATAGAAACCAGGGAAGACTTGTATAAACTGATGCAGAACAAAATGAACAGAACCAGGAAAACTATTTATATAATGACCAAAATATTGTGAAATAAAACAATTTTGAAAGACTTAAGGACTCCTATAAAAGTACTTAACAAAAGACTATTGATGAAGTCTGACTTCTGCCTCTTGACAGAGAAGCATGGACTATCGATAAAGAATGAGATATGCAGTTCCAAACATGATCATTACAACACAAGTTTATTTTGTTTGAGTACACTTTTGTTACAAGGGAGAATATTTAAGGGAGAGGAGAGCTGGTGGAGAAGTGTAGTGATAAGAAGAAGAAGAAGAAGAAGAAGAAGAAGAAGAAGGAGGAGGAGGAGGAGGAGAAGAAGAAGAAGAAGAGGAAGAAGAATGTTAATGAAACACATAAAAATATACAAAGAAGACCAAAAGTAGGTTGATAGAGTAACATAGACAAGTAACACATTGTTGGTACTACCACATTAAATTAATTTAAGCTGCATGTAATAGATTCAAAGTTTTCCCAATTTGGGACCTTTTGTGTATGAAAATGTTCATTTTTTATGATTTTCTGGGTTATCATAAAAATCTCAAAGAAAAAAATCATATATGAAGTAGTAGTAGTAGTAGTAGTAGTTGTAGTTGTAGTTGTAGTAGTTGTAGTAGTAGTAGTAGTAGTAGTAGTATCAGTAGTAGTAGTAGTATCAGTAGTAGTAGTTGTAATATAGCCTAACAGATAGAGGTCCTTGAAGCAAAAGAAAAACTTGAGGAACAAGTTGACTTGTAGAGGATTCTAGCACCTTAAAGATGCCCCTATCCCTGGTTTAACACACTACAGACTTCATGGAATTTCCTCTTAGGTGAAATTTAGGACTCTCTTTTGGTTAAGATGAGATAGTTCACTCTCAGTGGGAGAGCTCAATTACTCTTTGTATTGTCTGGTATAGCCTTGTCTATACAACTTTACTATTACCCAGGCTGCTATCCTGGATAAATGGGTTTATTTGCTATTCTCTGTCATCTTTGTGTAATTGGCATTTGTTGAGAAGAGTGTCAAGCCTTAGATATTTAGCTTGGGGTATTCCTTCCTAGTTAAGGAATTGTGATCAGGAGCTCAGGTTGAACCTAAAAATTATTTCCTCTAGACTGACAACTTAAAGGAAAGGGATAGATAGATAGATATACTTCAAGCCCAGTTCTCTCCTTTTGAGGAGAGCAATGTCTAGCCTCATGGGCCCAGTCTCTATGTTCCCTCCTAGCAAGAATCTATCTCCCTCGAAGGGTAGACAGAGAGATCTATTTGTGCCCCATTGTGAATCCATTTAGGCAGACTCATGTGGACATACATTGCCTACATGGGCAACATACACACACACTTGCACATCTTATTAATAAAAATAGATTTTGCCACTGCCTATCAAAGGGTTTGATATCCACAAAGAAATATATTAAAATCTTTGGTTATGATCCATTTGTCACAGCCAACAAGTGGTTTCCTTTTCACTATTTTGGTTTCCATCAGCCAACATCTCTTATCATACATAATGAAATTCCTCTGTGCTGCCTATGCCAGTTCACTCCCTCTATCCGTGAAATAGTCAAACATGAGATCCTTGAAGCTGTCAAAGGTGACCTCCAAGCTGCTCTCAAAATTCAGTGTAATATCCTTCTGCTTTAGAACAGCCTCATGCTCAAAGCCTTTAGGGGCCAGCTAAGACAACTCTATGATGTTTTCCCCTGCTGGCAATTCACAGTTCAGCTCATCCAGGTAATCCCCTGAGGGGTTCCTCCACTCTGCTAGTGGCAATCTTAGAATTGGGATTGTAAAAACAACACTCTTGTAAATGATCAAGCAGTTTATAAAAGTTCCAGGCAGGTGTAGGTGGCATTAAACAAGTTGTTATAGATTCCCAATTTATTCTACAAATGCCTCATTTGTACTTAACTGTTTGTGTGTTGTCTCCCCCATTAGGCTGTGAGCTCCTTGTGAGGCTCAAAGGAGTTAATCATTGTAAAGCACTTCACCAGTACCTGGGACATTGTATGTGTTACATAAATGTTAGCTATTATTATAATGTCTATGATTTCCAAGGGGCATGATATCCAAGCCTGCTGTGGGGCACGACTGGCCTGCTTTACAGTAATGACAAAATTCATATTGGATATTCAAATAACTCTTTTTCTTAGGCTACCCTACCAGCTCGGCCCACTCGCCCTAATATAATCCATAACATTCTAAATCAATCAAGGGTCCAATGTGATCCTGATTCTAGGCTATAGTTTTAAATTGTCAAAAATGACCCTTGCTCTCTGGAAACTCAATAGCCTGTTGTAGCTTACTCTAGTTGATGAATGGATGGCTTTGATTTCCATACGCATCAATCTTCCATGCTATGCCAAGATCTCCAGCTCAATTTTCTCAAGCAACAGCTGCTAAAATATAAAGAATCTATCATAAGACTTTGAATCTTGTGCAATAAATCTGAACTTTTAAAATTTGGCATTTATAAGTTTTCTTTCATGAACAAAGCCACACCCTTAAATTCCTACCCTTGGTGGTACTTGTATATAATTCACTGTATGAATATTATCTAGGATATGAATGCCTCTGCCTCTTAGATACACTCAAAGTCATGCACAATGTATTTTTCAGCAGGTCCAGATTCTCTGATGAATCCCAGATAACATAAATGTCTACCATCTTTTTCAACACATGTGACAAATACCCTTATTCTTATGGTGTTTAGGAGATAATACCTATAAAAGCTATCACAAAGTTTCCCATTTGTACTCTGTCTCTTGCAGCTAGGGTCTCATGCCATACCAAGCAGGTTATAACTGATAGGGGCAGGTAATAATTGATAGTTTTATGTTTTCCTTTTGCATGTCAGCTGGTGACTTACAGCTCTGGTAAAAATGTAATTATCTGTGGTTCTGCTTATGCAAAGTGACACCAGTCACAGTAGTACACACAATTTTGGTTTTTGTTTTGAGGGGCTTAGGGTGTTTTTTGCAGGGGGCTGGGAAGCCTATGATTTCTTTGTCACAGAGAATTCTCATTGATGAAACTCCCACTATTAATGCAGCTGGCACTTAACCCTGCAAATTCCAGTCTTAGGAGTTGCTTAGAGCACTGAGAGAATCCTCTGAGCCTATTGAGATAGAAATGACTGAGTCTAAGTTTCTCCATGAAACCACCTCCCCAATTTCTCCGTACTATAATCACTCACAGTCTCAAGATCTTACTTCCAAGAGTCTTGGTGTTACTCTATATCATTTTGGCAACATGATCTGGAAACTTCTCTGCATCCAGATCACTATCTTTCTATCTTTGTAAATCAGTTGTGTATATAAACCTGTACAATTCAATTGCTGTGGTTCAATTGTTTTTCAGTTGCATCTGACCCTTCATGCCCCCATTTGGAGTTTGTTTTTTAGCAACTGCAGTGGTTTGCCATTTTTTTCTCTAGCTCATTTGACAAATGAGGAAATTGAGGCAAACAGTTAGGTGACTTGCCCAGGGTCACACAGCTAGTAAGTATCCAAAGCCAGATTTGAACTCATGAAGATGAGTCTTCCTGATTTCAGTCCCGGGGCTCTATCCACTGTGCCACCTAGTTGCCTTTACATAATCCAATTAAATCACTACACAATCATCAAAGTTGATATCCCTTTGGACTTCATTTAGGATATTATACAGCTATAGTGACAGTCAACAAAACCTGGCTAAAGGACCTAATGCTATCCATACTTTTGACAAAACAAAATAATTTATAGTAATTTTGTGGCCCTGAAATGAATCCCTTAAGATTCCTCAACCCTGGGATATGCTCTCCTGATGAATAGGTCCTAACAAGAACTGCTATTTCATGAAGATCCCCAAACATGCTGCCTTCACTCTCAGTTCAACTCATTCTTGGGACTACTCCATCTCTTCACTAGGAGCCTTGCCCCTATGTGGGTAAGCCCCCTCCACTTTCCAGCTCCCTTTTATGTTTTGTCATCCTCTATCAGAATGTAAACTCCTTGAGGGTAGAGACCATCTTAATTGCTAGTATTTGTGTGACCAGGGCTTAGTATAGTGTCTGGCACAGAGTAATTGCCTAATAAATGTTTTGTCTATATCTATTGATATCTACAGCTATCTATCTGTTCATCTACCTACCTACTTGACTATTATATATATATATATGCATATATATGTACACACACACACATATATATATACACCTAACTATTCATCCATCTACCTATCTATATCTATCTGCCTATTTATCCATCTAACTGTCCTTTCCATCCATCCATTTATCTCTATCTGTATGTATTTTTCTGCCTATCTACCTATCTATTATCTATCCAGCCAGCCATCTGTCTATCTATCCATCTATCCATCTATCTATCTGTCTGTCTTCTCACACTATCTTATTTCAAGAAAGACTTCAGACTCTAAGGACCTACCAGAAATCACAGAGGCCTCAAAGTCAGAAGCTTTTGATGAGGACCATGAGATATATCCATTTTGGGATATTTTTCTGAATTCAAAGGACTTGGATGAGGATCTTCCATCTCTAACAGGGTTTCCTGAACCCAACTAGAATGTGCTGTGGTGACCAGGGGCTACAAAAAGCGTCAATATCAGAAGCCCGCAATGGGGATGGTTGGATCTCTTGGTATGTCTTCTCAGATTCGGAGGACTGGGATTAGAGATTGGGTGGAGGGGGTGTCCAATTGCTCAATGTCCATTTGCTCTCAGGGTTTCCTGAACCCAAGTAGAGCATGCAATGTTGGAGTGATCTATACTAATCATTTCCCCTCTGTAGAAGAGGCCCTGTCAGAACAATAGATGAAAAGGGATTGACTCTTGGCTCCAATAGCTTGTATAGAACAACTCTTAGTTCTATAATACCAGAGGCAACGGGTGGCAGAGTGAAAAGAGCGTTAATCCTGGAGTCAAGAAGATATGAGTTCAAATCCAGCCTCAGACACTTACTAGCTGTGTGACCCTAGGCAAGTTACTTGACCTCTGTCTGCCTTGGTTTCCTCAATTGTAAAATAATACCACCTACCTCATAGGATTGTTATGAGGATTAAATCAGACATTTGTAAAAAACACTTAGCACATAGTAGATACCATATAAATGCATACTCTCTTCCACTAGATAGAAGGCTAGGGCATCTCTAGAGATTATCAGTTAGACTAAAGACACAAAACTCATTTGCTTCCTTCTGTTTCCTCTTTAAATAAGATTAACCAATTAACAAGGCCAGATGATGGGCCTGATGCAAATATTCCACTAGTTCATAGCAAAGAAACATCTCCTCTGGTACCAATTTCATTCCCTTCATGAACATGCAACCTGTTCTGGAACACCTAAGGTTTCTCAGTCATTCTTCTGTAGTTGGTAAGAGACGACAGTCTTCATCAATTTCCTATCATTGGAGCTTCTTGGTAGAGCCTCCCTGAAACTATGGGCAGCCTGTTCCATAAACCAATGGTTTTTCAGGCACTCATATCAATAAAAATTTTTGCTCCTTCAAATCTCTGTGTGTGTGTGTGTGTGTGAGTGTCTCTCTCTCTCTCTCTCTCTCTTTATATATATATATATATATATATATATATACATATATATGTATATATATGTATATACATATATATGTATATATATACACATATATATACCATAAATTGATACTATATATACCATAAATTTATGCCATATGTACCATAAATTTATTTATAAATTATATAGAGATATTGCTCTACTATGTGCATTCTAAAATATATAAAATAAATTTTTAAATGAAGTATTTTTAAATAATTTCATTATGGTACATAAAAACATTTTCTTTTTAAAATATTTATAATATTTTAGAGAAAACATTGCAATTGAAAATTCTTCATTATTTTTGAAAATTTGCTTTAACACTTTGTGATACAATGATTCAAAGCTCTTATTCTACATTTAGTTTATTTTGCAACTAAGTTTTAATGGCAGGCGAAGCTAAAATAAAAGATGTCTCACAAAGATAAACAGACAAAAAGTGAAGAAATTCAACATAAGCTACACTTACCAGACCATGATACTCATTTTTCAATTCCAACTACCAATTATGCAAAGGTTTTTGTTGAAATTCGGCTATTAAATTTTCATTTTACCTGATGTCATATCATTATCCTTACAAAATAATGAGGTGTTTGATTTTTATATTTTTTAACAAATGGGTTCAAAACTCACTGAAACTCTTCATGCGGAAAATTTTTAACAGGTTAGAAAACTCTCTTTCCAAGTTGTTGGGTATATTTTTAGTGTATCAATACAAGCAAGGTATTTACATCTTATCGAAAAAATTTAAATTTTTGTTTTTAAATATGCTACTAATTGTGGTGGCTTCATTCTATTATTAGCTAACACCTCAAGGCCCAGTACAGCAATTTTTAGCTATTAAAACTATGACTTTTGGGATACTTTGTATACATGATTATGAAGTTCATTTTTAAGGATCTTGGATATAAACCCATATTTCAATTTCTAGGCTATTTATTATTTTTTGCCTGACTTCTTGTCAGATCTGATTATACAGTCATTGTTTTTGCCTTGTGATGTGGATGAAAAAGAGAGCTTTTCCTAGAAGTTTTATCTTTTCCATTTTTTTCTGGTTTACATAATAATATGTTATCTTCAATCTGTGATTTCTTTGCAGGATCTTTTTAACCCACTTGTCCATTCTGTGACAGTTAGTCTAAATTGAAGCTAGATAATTTGTAGGTTGCCTTTGCCAGGCACAAGCAAACTACAACATATCACAACATACTCAAAGAAATTGAATGAGGCTCCGCCCTCAACTCATCCACATGGGAAAAATTCTTGCTTTTCCATCTGTATATCTCATATACTGTGCATGTCACATGATCATTTGATTTTCCCAACTGAGTGAGGGTGCTAATGTCAACCTAGAAATCAAAAATTAATAATATTTAATTTCTTATTTTAGGCAAAAAAATAGAGTAGTTAGAAATTCTAATTTTTTTCCCTTATCTTAGTGACTCCTCTGCTGTACACCACTTCCCCACACCCAGTGTAGTTCTTTTTGACATACTCACCTTCGAAGTCAACTAAGGGAGTTTGTTAACAACTATATTGATACACCCCTTCATCGCCCCAGCTAATTCATGGTGACCAAAAATTCCTTCTGAGGTAAACAGTCATATATCTATCAAATACACATGCATATATAATATTATTATATTATATTGATATGGTATATTATGCTAATATGGTATATTATGTATTAATTAACATATTATTATGCCACCATATATTTTAAATAGATATCAAGTATATGTTATAGATACATATAGGTATATATGTGTATGGATAGATAGATAGATAGATAGATAGATAGATAGATAGATAGATAGATAGATAGATATAGATAGATAGATAGATAGATAGATAGATAGATAGATAGATAGATGGGCATGGACATGGATATGGATGTATCTGTGTATGTGTATGCTTTCAGAGTCACCATTAAGAATCTGACAATAGGATGCACTACAGGATCTTCTGAGAGTCCATATATACTATCTGTACTACATTCAGTTTATAATCCTCATTCTTGGTACATCCATTCTGATTAACGCAGTATTTTATATATATCATAAAAACTCCAGGTTCTGAAGCCTCTCACAGGCTTCCTGGGCCTCACGCAATATTAGCAGAATATCCTAAGGTTTTGGTGTACTTGTGATTTCTTTGGGTACATAGAATGGATTCTCCAGATCATTATCTCTAAATTTGGTTGTAATTGTGATGGGATTGAATCAAAGATTGGGATTTTTTTTTACCAGTTTTTTACTAAAATATCACTTCCATCCACGTATTGTCTATCCTTTGTTTTTAAGTCATATAATTAGTTTCAGGAACCTTCTCTCCATCCTCAGTCCAACAAAGTACAAAAACCATACATATGTTTAAATCATCATTGCCAACCAAACCTTTGATTCTCTATTCTCTTGGATGGCAGAATACACAATTCCAAACCAATATGATGAGGATGAAAAAACACTGGATTTGGTACTGTAGGACTCGGGTTGACATCTTCATTCTGCCATTTATTGCTTATGAATTGCTGGGTAGGTCACTTATCCTCTCTATGCCTCAATCTTCTCATCTTTAAAATGAGGGGATTGGACCAGATGATGTATGAGGTCTCTTCCTGCTATAAATCTATGATTCTACAACCATTGGATTTTAAAGTTAAAAAGTATTTTGCTGAAAGAAAGTTTTACAAGAAAAAATATTCCTTACAGATTCCTTGCTTTGGGTGTAGTTTCCACGCCTTAGCTTCTGGTCAAGTCAGTACAAAGTGAATTTGCCTTTGCAAACTCCCCCTGAAATGCATGTTGTTTCAGAATATGAAGTGTTCACATTTCAATGGTAGAAATTATGAAAGTTGGCTTCAGGGTTGCTTTTTGCGGTAGGGTGGACTGGTGTCCTAGTGGAAAACTGTAGGATGTGTTGCTATATCCTCTGATAATCAGTTTGTTATGTGCAGTAATAATCAGCATATCTGTTCTGATGAACAGAATCTTTTTGACTGTTGTAAAGTTAAAAAATTTTTCTTCCAGCTCTATGGCACATTGGTACACTAGCATAGACCAGAAAGCCAAACCTTCATTGGCTACTCTACTTCCTTCTCTTTCCTGACCCGTGGCTGAATCAATTCATCTCAGCACTCTCCTCTATACTCAGACACCTCACCCTCTTATTAAAGTACTGATCATCCTTTGCCAAGCCCCAATATTGGATTACTCCCATCATCTGCTGCCTTCGTTCCTATTCACATACGGCCAAACTAAGCAGGACAAAAATAATATAAACCGTGATCTCTGGGCTCTCAAAGCAGCAAGAGAATTCTTTTATACCTCCCTAATTGAGTCAATGTCCCACTCATCACAGCAGCTATTCCAAACCTCTTTCATCCCTCCTCCAGCTTCCTATAGCATCTCCCTTGCCCTAGCTTAGGATTATATCTCATTTTTCACAAAAATAAAATAAAACAAAATTTAAAAAATAAAGCCAAGAGCTCCTTTTTCTCTCATCTCACATCATTCAAATGTCTTCTCCCCACTATGTCTTCCTTCACTGCTGCCTCACGAGAAGAGGTGGTCCTTTTCTTTGCCAAGACAAGCTCCTCTTCCTGCAAACCTGATTACATTATATACTTCATCTTCTCTAGCATATTGCCTTCTCTATCATCTCTATTAACTCACTCATCATCAATCTCTCCCTATTTATTGGCTGCTTCCCTGCTGCTACAAACACACACATATCTCTCCCATCCTTGAAAAACCTTCACTTGATCTATTCATCCCTGCTAACTATCGTTCTATAGCTCTCCTCCCCTTTGTGCCTAAATTCCTTGAGAGAGCTGTCTATTATCCATGTTTCTACTTCCTCTTTCTTCTCCCTCTTCTAAACCTTCTGCAGTCTAGATTTTAACCTTATCATTCAAATGAAACTCAACTCCCCAAAGTTACCAATGATCTCTTAATTTCCAAATCTAACCTCCTTTTCTCAATCTTCATCTTTCTCTGAAGCCACTGAAGCTTTCAGAGCCTTTGACACTGTCAATCATCCCCTTCTTCTAGATCGTTTTCCCTTTCTAGCTGTTCATGACATTACTGTCTCTTGATTCTCCATATATCTGTCTTCTTGGTCTCTGTTACTACATCTTACCCAGGTCATGGGCCTGAACTGAGCCCTCTTTTCTTCTCTTTCATTACTATCTGGCTGGATGATCTTGTAAGCTCCCACAGATTCAACTGTCATCTCTGTGCAAATTATTTTCAGATGTATTTATATAGCCCTAACCTCTCTCTTCACCTCCATACTAGCATCTCTAACTGTCTATTAGGCATATTAAATTGGATATGTACACATCTCATATGCATTATTTTTCCTACACTCTCCTCTTCCACACTTCTCTTTTACCATCAAGTATATCCTCGCAGTCATTCAGGCTTACAACCTCAGTGTCATCCTCAACTTCTCACTCACACTTATGCCATATATTCAGTCTGTTACCAACACTTGTCATTTTGTGCCTTCACAACATTTCTCTTAAATATCCCCTTCTCTCCATTAATGAAACCACCACCTTGGCATAAGGCCTTCTTACTTCATGCCTAGACTACTGCCAAAGTCATCTACTTGGTTTTCCTCCCTCAAGTCTCTCCACACTCCAATATATTCTCTACTCAGCTATCAAAGTGATCTTCCTAAAGGACAGATCTGACCTACTCAATAAACTCTACTGGTTCTTTATTACCCAGGATCAAATATAAAATCTTGTTTGACATTTGGAGCCATTCATAAACTGAACTCTTCTTACTTTTCCAGTCTCCTTACACTTTACTCCTGTATATCTCAATCATCAATGCAGGGATCCTAGCCTTCTTACCTCTCCTTACACATGAGATTCCGTCTTCTGATTCCAAGCCTTTTAACTGGCTGTCCCCCAAAATTAGACTTCCTCTTCACTTCTGCCTCACAGTTTTCCTAGTTTCCTTCAGTACTCAGCTCAAATCACACCTTCTGAAAAAATTCTTTCTTTCTTTCCCTACTACTCCCACATAACCCTTCCCTCAGAGATTTCTTCCCATTTATACTATGTATATCTTGAATGTAAATAGTTGTTTTCATGTAGTATCCACCCCACTCCACTCCAAATTAAGATGTGATCTCCTTAAGGAAAGCAATAGGGCTTTTGCCTTTCTTTGTATCCTTGGGCTTAGTATGGTGCCTGGTTGATTATTGTATATTACTCAAAAATTTCCCTTCAATTGGTGAAAAGCCAAAAAGCTGACTCAAAGCATGTGGAATTTAAAAACCGGTACTAATTATAAAAGGTTAAAAAGCTGCCCAAGATCTAATTCAGACTTTCCTTCTAATTAGAAGATAGAAGAAAAACACTTGGCAAGTGTAATTTTCAGCATGTGGCAAGATGAGGCCACAGGGGGCAGGGATAAGGTGATATAACGAGTAGAAGGTGCTAATTGGCTAAGAGGTCCACCTGAGAGTCTGGAGGTGAAGCCAATAGCATCACAGGTTGGTCAGGCATGGGTGTAGTGACCAGTGATGCCACAGGTTAGATGGTGCTTAAGTTTGATAGATTGTCATGGGTATGGCTTAGTCTTTTCAGAGATAGCGTTACCCTTTACTACTGGTTGACTTTCCTATATTCTAGGCCAGAGATGTCAAATGCATGTTTGCAGTTGGGCCGCATCATGCCCATAGTTAACAAAATAAATAAAAATACAATAAAACATACATAATGTTAATTTGTGGTTTTCTAAGTCAGTATGCTACCGGCAGGGATCCCTCAGTATGGTTTGACCATGCCATTTCTATTCGAGTTTAACACCAAACCTCTAGGCTTTGCTTTTCTAGAACTAGAATACCTTCCAGATGCCACCTGTCCAGCTAGATTTTGAACCTGACCCATCATGACTAATCCATTCCTATTGCTACCTATGCCCTTCTGTGATAGCTAGGAAAAGGAAATCTATTTGGGAGTCAGAAAGCCACAGTAATATATTGCCTTCTTAGTTTCCAACCTCCTTCCTATCTTCCCATTTTGCCATATAAAGAACAACATTCCTTGAACTCAATATCTATTCAATTCTTAGTGTTTTCACAAGAAGAGCTTGAAGAAAGCCAATATAGGGTGTACTCCCATGCTTCCTTTGAAGCTACAGAGTGTAGATCTTCATACAATTACAGATCCAGTAAGAAGATGCTTCTAGGAGACAGAATTTTCATGGTGGTCTGAATCATTACTTTTTCACTTGTTAATCAGTTGTTAATAAGTAGCCATGGAGCATTGAGATAGAGAACTTGCCCTTGAGTCAGTTCTGACACATTCTGACTGTCTTGCTGGTCTAGCCATTTAATCTCTCAATGCCCTCAGGCAACTCTCTAAAGACCATAAATTGCAAAGCAAGTGCCAGTCTGCATTGGTGGATGGCAGTTCCATACACCAGTGAAATTGTAAGTTTGGTCCCTGCAAAAATCAGTTGCTCAATGGAACTGCCAACTACATGATTTCGTGCTTTCAAACACAAGCAAAACCCACGTCCCTATAGTAACCATGTACTTATTAATTCTTGACTGCTAGACAATAGGAGAGGGAGAGGGAAAATAAAGATCTGGAAGCTTTCATGATAGGCAGAGAGGTCTCGGCTGTAACTGTATAATAAGAATCAGTGGAAAAGTATGTTTAAAGATCAGAGCATCATTGCCCCTTCTGTCTACCTGGGCTTTAATGCTAACAAAATGACTGCTTGTTTGATGATCTGTAGAGCTACAAACTAGAGTGAGCTCCCAGTTACCACAGCGCTGCTGGTGAGACACCAAGCCCTGCATTCTTCCCCTACATGGCACTGCCATCAGAGGGAAAGACTGAGGTCAAGGAACAATTAGGGAAGGTAGAGACTTTCCCAGCCTTTCAAAGTACCTAGCCCCAAGTGGTCCCTCCACCGATGGCTCTTGGTTGAACTGGACTTTTCTGTGCAGATCTGTTAACAGGTTTAATTAGCTGGTATGATATGAACCCATTGGGAATATGGCCCTAAGCAGAGATCTAAATCGAAAAGGTTTCTCTCTCAGGGTCAGGAATGAAAAGTGTGGAGTGAATTGTTCAGTTGGGGGTGGAGGAGAGGGAGGAGAAAATGTCAGCTCCAAAAAATTATCTGTGCCCTTCACCTCCAGGCTCAAGCAAGTACATCTGTCACTACTTTCCTTACTTAGAGTTAGTTTCCTTTTTATTCTATGTTAGCTCAAGAAGCTGACTCTTCATATGCCCCATGAATTATATTCCTCTGATGAATACCTTTCAGACAGTACTTAAACATCTCTAAACAATTTGTCTACCCTTTGTAACCTCTACCCAGGCATTTAGAAAATATTCTTATAGTCATCTTTAATTGGAAACAAAGACTTAAAATGAAGGTAATTGTTGTCAAGTCAACAATCATTTATTTATTAAGTTTCTACTATGTGCCAGGCATTGTGCTAAACGCTGGAGACACAAAACAAAGCAGAACACAGAAACACAACCCCTAACCCAAGGAGTTCACAGTCTAATAAAACAGGGATAAGAAATCTGGAGACTTGGACCTGTCTTATACTAGAACTTTAGGTAAATCATCTAGCTTTCCAGGGTCTCAGTTACCTTATCTATAAAATAGGAATTATAATGTACTCCCTCTTTCACAAAATTGTTAGGACACAATGAAGTAATGTGAAAGTGTTTGGAAAACATCCTACACAAATTTTTATTGTTCAATCTTATCATACTCTCCGTGGTCCCATTTGAAGGTTTTCTTGGCAAAAATACTGGAGTGGTTTGCCATTTCCTTCTCCAGCTCATTTTACAGATGAGGAAACCGAGGCAAACAGGGTTAAGTAACTTGCCCACAGTCACATAGCTAGTAAATGTCTGATGAATATGAGGTCCTGAGTCCTGATTCCAAGCCCAATGTTCTGTCCACTGTGCCACCTAGAGGCCCCTTCTACGCAAATAAGATGTGACAATCTGATATGCCTGATACTCACCGTCCTCCAAAATGTCTGAGCATAGAGATTTTTGTCCTAGAAATCGAGGGCACCTTTGTATGCAATTGACACACTTTCTCCTCCCACTGCATGTAGAACAGCTGTGAATAATCCTTCTGGGTTTCTATGCTATAGATTCCCTGAGAGATTTGTTGAGCTCTGCTGGAGTCTGAGCCAAAATAAGTGCACCAAAGACTACTTTTTAAGTTGATTTATTTCACATTTTCTTTCAAAGAGATCAGATTACCCAGATATTATCTCATTAATTTACACAATTTTTTTGAGGAAGAGGTCAGACAACAAGCATTTATTATGTTGTTACTCTATGCCAGGCACTGTGCTGAACACTGGAGATCCAAAGAAAGGCAAACCATATGGCCCGTGCCCTACAGGAGTTCACATTCTAATGGGGATACAATATACAATTATGTACATGCAAGATATATACAGTATAGATGGAATGTACTCTCAGAGGAAAAGCACTAGCAGCTGAGAGACTAGAAAAGCCTTCTGCAGGAGATGAGATCTGAGCTAAGTATGAATGGAATCCAGGAAAACTAAAAGGGAAATGTGAGGAGAGAGAAAATTTCAGGCATAGGAGACAGTCGGGACAAAGACACAGAGTCCGCAGATTAAGAGTTGTGTGTAAGCTTCAATAAGTATGCCAGTTTATCTGGGTGTAGAGAGCTTGGGGGATGGGAGGAGGGTAAACGGGTAAGAAAAGTAGGACTTCTGTAGGATAAGAAAAGACAAGAGGAAAGGACCAGGTTTCAAAAGTCTTTAAATGCCAAAAAATATATGTCTGATCTTAGAGGCAATCCGAATGTAGTGGAGTTTATTTAGTTTGGGAGTGGTGACGCAGTCAGACCTGCATTTTTGAAAAATCACTTTGGCATCTAAGTATGGATTGGAGTGAGGAAAGACTTAAGGCAGAAGTCTATAACAATAATATAGTTAAGGGGATAAGGGTTTGCAGTAGAGTGGTGGCTGGAGATATTGAGAAAGTATAAAATGGGGCGGGGGAGAAACACAAACATTTATTTAGTACCTACTATGTGCCAGGTACTGTGCTAAGCCCTTTACAAGTATTATCTCATTTGTATAAACAACTGTATCTGGCAATAGACTGGAAATGTAAGGTGATGGCAAGTGAGCGGCTAAAGACAACGAGGAGGTTGCAAGCTTAGGTGACTGGGAAGACGGTGGTATCCTTGACAGGAATAGGAAAGTTGTGAAGAGGATAGAGTTTGAGAGTTAAATATAATGTTTCGTTTTCTAATATTCTGAGTCTGAGATAGCTCTGAAACAGCCCATTCAAGGAGTCCAAAGGGCAATTGTGACTAGAGCTCAGGAGAGACATTAGGACTAGATACATGTACATCTGGGAGTCATCTGCACAGAGATGATCATTGAACCCATGGAAGCTGATGAGAGTAAAGAGCAAAAAGAGAAGATCTAGAATGAAGCCTTGGAGGACAAAGCCATTGTTCATGTGTGTGACCTAAATGAAGATCCACCAAAGGAGACTGAAGAGCAGCCTGGCAGAGAGAGGAGAACAAAGACAGAGTTATATTACAAAAGCCTAATGTAGAAAGAGTATCCAGAAGGACCTTAGATTTAAAACTGGAAGGGACCTTTAAAGATATCATAATCAAGTCAGAGGTTGCAGAGAGACCAAGAAGGATGATATATAGAAAAGGCTGCTAGTTTTGGCAAGTAATGTATGAAGGAACAGATATTGCCAAACTGGGACAAATTTGGCTGCCCAAATAAAGGTAACTCTCCTAACTTGTTTTTGAAAGAAAAAAAAGTACAAGTAATTACAAAAAATAAAAATAACTGGCTACTTGGGTTTTATAAAAGCCAGATTTGGGAGGAAAATACATCTTACATACAGACCAATAAGACGTCAGCCCTAGCTAGTAAACGGAGAAAAAATGAGGCATAGAGAGAATAAGTGATTCCTTCACAGTCACCTGCCAGCAGCTGCGGGAGGTAGGTTTGAGGGTCATTGGTAAATGGTGCTTACCCTGTATGAACACATTCACATAGGTCCATGGCAGAGAGGGAGAATACTTCCTGGTGTGGATTCAGCCTTAGAAGATAACTTCAAAAGATTGTAGTGGAAGGGGTTAAGGTGAAGCTTGGCTCTAGGAGGCAGTCTTGTCTACATGTCAAAAATGGTTCACCTGCAGGAGTTAGAAGGGGCTCTGACCCTTCCATGATGTAGTAGTGAAAGGAAAGAGCCTAGAAAGCACTGCTGAGGATTAGGAAGTCCTGGTTAAGAATGTGAAGACAAATGACACAGGTGTTGTTTTCATCACTGCTGCCAACTAAAGGTAGGAATTTCAGAAGAGAAAGACAGATTTTGGAAGTGTACCATTGACTCAAAGTATAGTGTCTGACAAAAGGATTGGGATTTATGAATCATGGCTTAACTTACAGGAATAATGGGCACTTGGCCAAGGAAGGAATGTTGATAAAAATATTTTTTTCATGGAATCTTTCAAATCTGATCAAAAAGACCTTCAATGGAAAGGGGGGAGAAGGAAAAAATTGTCCCCATAGACCTTCCAAGCCTAGTGTCACTTAGGAAGAATAGTAAAAAGAAAACTCATGAGAGACAATTTCTAAGAAGAAAGCCAGAAACAAAATCCATGACTTCTTATATCTGTATAAAAATGACAAAATATAGTTAATGCTTATAAACAAAGCAAACTAGAGATCCTAATGCCAGGAGAAAAATTCTACCCTCTATGCACCGTAGATACTCAGTAGGATGAGACTCATGACTGGATTTTTATTTTACAAAGGGGAAATCTAAATCTAAGGTGGAAAACCAATATATGTGGCACTTCAGTGAGGAGCTATCCAAAATAAGAAAGAGCTTCCTCAGAAAGCAGCGATTTCATCATCCCTGGAGGTGTTCAAACATGACCATTTGTAAGGGATTTGACAAGGGTAGAGGTTTAAGTTAGATGTCCCCTAAATTCCTTTCCAATTCTTGAAGTCTATGAGACATAGGAAACCCTTATGACCAGACCACAGAAGCAAGGAAATAACAAGTGTTATAAAGGCTTTTCCTGGAAGAAGGTGGGGAGCAAACAGCTGAACCTGATCCCTCTGCCATCCTATTATTATTTATAGTGGAGCCAGAGATCATAGCAGCTCCATACTGCCTGGTACTCTTCATCATTTCAAAAACCCTAAAATGTCACTGAATGGAGTTCAAGGTTCTGGCTCAGTCTTGTGCTGACAAAGTAGGTTTTCCCAGAGGACCTTGTAATAGAACACAAAATGATAACTACCTATAAAATTCAGTTTGGAGAATCATATATCACAGCTCTATGTCAGAAAACATAGGATCAATGGTAGATTCTCCTTCCATGGTCTATGTTCTCCCCTGTTAGCTGTCACTAGGCTATTTCTTACTGTCTGATTCTAGTCTTTGCATCTCACTCCTGGGATTATTTGTCTGTGCAGGCATAGGTGAGCCTTACTTTGGCAAAACTGAAACACAGAAATATTTCTTTAAGTTTCCAACATCCCCTTTTCAGCCTTTCATCCTTTGTAAAACCAGCCTTTCCCCACTAAAGTCATAAAGGCCATGCCCAGAGAATTCCAGGTAGAGAAAATTACATTTGCCACTGTCTTCGACATTTTTCATATTATCTCAGGATAGAAAGGACCTCAAGGGTCATCTAGTCTAGCCAATGTTCAATATTTGAATCATAAATACCCTCTATAATATCCTTAGTAAATGGTCATCTAACTTCTGCTTGAAGACTTACATTGACAGGGAAGTTATTACTTCCCAAGACACCCAGTTTCATTTTGGGGGCAGCTCTCACTGTTAATATTTTTCTTATTTTGAGTCAAAATCCTCTTCTCTTTGTCTTTGGGCCATTGGTCCTAACTCTGCCCTCTAACAAACAAAGCAAGTATAATCCATCTTCCACGTGACAATCCTTCAGATATTTTCAGACAACCACCGCATTCTCTGTAAGTCTTCTCTGATCCAGTCTAAACATCTTGACTTCTTTCATATGGCATAGCTTCAAGTCCCCCACCATCCTAGTCACCTTCCTCTGAACAAGCTTCTCCTTGTTAAGGGCCTTACAGAAATATAGTACCTAGATGTGATCTGACCGTGGTGGTTTATAATAATACTAATAATAATTGCTAGCATTTACATAACACTTTAAAGTTTTAAAAGATGTTATGTATATTATTTTGTCTGGTCCTCACAAAAATCCTGTGAAGTAGATGCTGTTATTATACCCATTCCTCAAATGAGGAAACTAATGCTGAGAGAGATTGATTTGCCTGGGTCACATAGCTAGTAAGTATCTGAGGCTAGATTTGAACTCAGGTTTCCTGATTCCAGGCTCCACATTCTAACCACTATACTACTTCATTACCTCGATGGATTAAGCAGTACCCAACAGATCTCTCACTTCTTTTCCCTTTTTATACAGAAACATTCTCATCTCTGACATAGGTTGGTTGTTTTGGTTTTCCAATTCCCAGGGATTTCAGGAGCGTGAATGACTAAATGGGATGGCAAGCGTAAAACATTCTTATTCTTACTGAGTAACAGTATTCTCTGGTTGTGGAAATCTGTTATCTACAGTTTGGGAAACTAGGGTACTACAAAAAATTATTTCATTCAAGATGACACAAACGTTTTCATAAATTTTAGAAACAGAAAATGATCTGCAGTTTAGGGATAGAAGGCAAAATACAGCATAGAAATAAATTGCTCAAGCAAGCAGGAGCATAAACAATCAGTAGGGAATGAACTCCTAATGGAATACCCTAATAAGTCTTCCTTATCTCTGAATAGCTTTGATCACTACCAGGGGAGGTGGCATATTCTGGAAAGAAATGAGTGTCTTTGCTTTAGCATAGAAATCTTCAAGAGGGTCCTCATATTAAGGAGAAAAGGACCAGTATTCATCAACATAGCTGGGAATAAATGTGTCTATGTATGTGTAAATTATCTAGCAAGTGATTCATTCAAAGGATAGCCTTTGCAGTTTTAAAGGTCTGAATAGCAGAAATATTCTTACGTACATTATGAAAAGGGGTATAGTAACTACAAAGCAGACTTTATGGAATGTACTATGGCAGCAAGTCAAAGTTTAGCTAGCACTAACACAGTTCATTGAGCTTGAAATCCAATTAAACCCCGAGGAGTTTTTTTCATATTTGCTATTGTATAGCCATGTCCATCCATTGCTATAAATTGAGCAACTAATTTTTTGAACACAAATATAGCAATTTACATTTATTGCTCTTAGAGTCAACCTTATTCAGTCCAGTCCTTCATTCCAGGCAGTTGTGATTATTTTAGAGCCTGATTTAGACACAATATATTACTTGGACATCCCAGATTCATGTTGTCTGCATCTCTTCGCTTCCTGAATTCTTCCCAATCATTTAAAGCCAAACTGCCACTTCCTCAGATATGCCTTCCCCAACCTTCCAGTAAGTAGCAACTTTTACCTCCTCAGATTTCATACGTCACTTGCTGTACATACATCTTTTGCAGTTATTAGTTATGCCTTTGAATTGTAGTTATTTGCATGTGTCATTCATATACCTTTTTTCAACAACCCGGCTAGCAGCTGCTGTGGGGAGTGTAAAACCAACAACAACCAGCTCACAGAATGCTGCAAGCCCAGGTCCTTTTGATCTGCTTTACTAAGGAAAGCAACATTAAGGGGTTAGCAATCTTACTTTAATCCAGCATACAAACATCATTCGTTTAGTTCAGGGGAAAAAGGCAGCACCCTGAACTTCAGAGAGAATACAAACAAATTACAAACATACATTTATAAACAGACCAAATACAAGTCATAGTTACCAACATCTGAGTTCAGCCGGGAGTTCAACAACGGCTGGCTCAGAGTCATGCGTCACTACTGCTGCAGCTCAGAGCTCCAAAAAAAGAAAGCCAACCCCTGGTTTTATATATATCTTGTTCAGGGTCAAAGGTGAGTCACACATGCGACTCACCCACATGACCTAAAATCATCACAAAAATGCGACTTAAACCCACTTTGATTGCTAATATACACCTTTACTGAATTCAAGTTTCACAAGGCCAAGAACCATGTTTTAGTTTCTAATCTAACATCTAGCACAATCTATTTAATAAGTGTTTTTCAAATTTGAATTGCACAACCTTTTAATAAATGTTTATCAAGTTTGAATTTAAATAAGCAAAATTTTAAAGCATGCTTCCTATGCCCCGTTCTAAAGTATTGATAAAAAGTGTCAAACAGGACAAACATAAGGTCCTAAGACATTCTACCAAAAAACTCCCTGTAGGTTTCTATTAAGCCATTCATTATCACTCTTTGGGTCTAGTAATTCAAATAGCTCCAAATTAATCTACCTATATTACCTAATCCTCATCTCTCCATCTAATCTGTAATGATAACATAAGAAATTATGCCATATACTTTGCTGAAATTCATATATATTAACCATATCTGTGAAAAATCCATGGCCTGTTAGACTGGTAACTCTATCCAAAAAAATTAGATTATTCAGGTATGATTGGTGAGTTGGTGGCATAGTATAGCTAGGAACCCATTTTGTCCTAGATAAGAGTGAAGTAGGTAAACTAGGTGACAGTATAGTTAGGTGGATTTGGAGATGGTAGAATTAACAAATTACACATTAATGTTTCAATGTCACCTTGGCAGGATATCTTTAGTGAAATACTCCAAGGATCTCTTTGTCCTTATGCTATTTAATATTTTGATTGATGGCATATTAAATATAGGTGACATTCTCATTAAGTATGTAGATTCCCCAAAGCTAAGAAGCTAGGAAATATGTTGTATGTCAGGACAGGAGTCCAAAAAGATCTTGAGAGTTAACAATGTTGAGCCCAATCTTCTAAGATGAAATCTAATATAGATAAATATAAAGTCTTGCATTGGGGTTCAAAAGTTCAACTTCACAATTACAAAATGGAAGAAACGTGTCTAGGCAGAAATTACAAAAAATATATAGGAAT
>CM053624.1:207957652-208002991 GCA_028646595.1 Phalanger gymnotis
ATTTATAATCTCAAATATAATCATGTATATGTTTGAATGGTTCGAAATCGCAAGGTATGAGAGGTTCTCTAAGGAGAAAACAACAAGAAATTTATTTAGGCCCCACCGCAGCTGATCCGTGAACCAGCCTCCCCATTCCGACATCTTGACAAAAAGACTCCAGGCCCAGAAAGCCCACCTCACAAGAGTAACCAGGAGGTCACAGAAAAAAAAGATAGTATTTAGCCAAATCATTTTTACTGGCCTCAAGTTCCTGCTCGCACTCCTGGGTCTACACATGGGTAAACCCTGCTTCCACAGCTTCCTGCTTCCTCAGCTTCCTGCCTCCGCAGCTTCTGGCTTCCACAGCTTCCGGCTTCCGCAGCAGCTTCCGCTTCCGCTGAAACTGTCTCTTGGCTCACCTTTCCTCACAGCCAAGCCTCTGGCGTTCTCAAGCCCCGCCTCAATGACCAGAGACCATTGGTTCCCGAGTTGGCCCCTCTTAAGTCATTAATCTACACCCACACAGGTTTCACACCTGATAGGGCTTTGGGCCTGGGGCTTAGCATTTAACAGCTGAAAGTACTTCCACTCAAAAAAAACAAAAGCCATACTAAGGAGACAATTTTGCTCAACAACACACTCGTTAAGAGAGGTATTGTATCCTTAAAGTAATATATATAGTAATATATAAATATAATATATATAATATATAATAACATAACATAATATAACATAACATAACATAACATAACATAACATAACATAACATAATATAATATAATATAATATATAAAGTAATATATAAATATAGTAATATATAGATATAGTCTGACCAGCTCAGAGAACAGTGAGATCACTGTTCTCTGAGCTGGCCAGACTATATCTCTAACATTATATTAAGTTCTGGATGTCAAAATTTAGGAAGGACTCTGATGCCATCGAGATCATCCAGAAAAAAGCAACCAAATAATGCATGTTCTCCAGAACATACCATATGAGCATCAGTTGAAAGAAATGGGGATGGGGATGTTTAGCCTGAAAAAAATGGGCACCTAGGTGACACAATGGATAGAGTGCCCGGCCTGCTGAAGTCAGGAAGACATCTTCCTGAGTTCAAATCTGGCCTCAGACACTTAATAGCTGTGTCACCCCAGGAAAGTCACTTAACCCTGCCTGCCTCAGTTTCCTCCTCTGTAAAATGAGATGGAGAATGAAATGGCAAACCACTCCAAAATCTTTACCAAGAAAATCCCAAATGAGATCACAAAGAGTCATTCATAACTGAACACAACCAAAACCAGCCTGAAAAAGAGATGTAAAAGTGTATGATAGCTGTCTTCAGGTATTTGAAAGGCTTATTTTAATAGGACCCTTCAAGGTTTCTTTAATCTAAGGAATAAATAAGATAAAGATTTCAGGTACTCATGGGACCATGTTTCTGATAAATTGGTCTTTCCAACAGCCCAGTAAAGTTTCCACAAATCTACAAGTAAGCAATCACTTATTTCTCTTAATACAGATATCACTATCTGAAATTACCTGAAACTACCCCTGAGCAAATTAAATATGGGTGAGGGGAAGGAATATGGTGGAGGAGGCCCTCAGCACTGTGGGAATAGTATGGGGGAAAGGAACAAAGAGACAAAAGGAACAGGTCTAGGTTTTCAAAGGACTATCTCCACATAATCACACCCAAATTCTCTCAGGGTCCTAGGTAAACCCTGTTGTAGAAGAATACAGTCCCCCTATTTAGCACTTTAGCTCTTAAGCCCCCACTGACACATTTCCATTTACACAAATCAGCCACTCACAGTGATGACACTTTTAGATCTTATACATAACCATATTGTTCCAGTATTGCTCTAATATTACAGCTTGTCACGTTTGAAAAGCACAACCTGTCTCAGAATTCTGAATCAAAGTAATTGTTCATCTTAAAATTCTGAGAAGACTTAAGTCAACAACAAACTGTTCCATATGAAAGGACAGTACCTTACACTCATAATGATGATCGTAAGAATAACAATAAGAATAAATTCATGTTTCTACCAAGTTTACAAAGCACCATGCACATAATAACCATGGGAAGAAGAAAGTGAAGGTATTATTCTTTCCATTTCACGGATGAAGAAGTATGTTTGATGAAATTAAGCTACATGCCTGAGATCACAAAGATAGTAAGTGGTTTAGTCAACTTGAATCCCACCCCATGATTCCTAAGTTGTTGCTCTTCTCATTTTCTTCAAGGCCTACCATCTTAAAATGACCTTTCAGGGAAAAAGTAAAATGATTATTCTGAAAATGTTTTGGTCACAAAACAGAACTAAGAGGAACATATGAGAATCTTACCAAAGGTATGACTACCATCATTGTCTTCTTTTCTGACTTAGGCTTGGGGTACTATGTATTTTGAGAAATAAATTCCAGAAAAGAAAGTATAAAGTATGCAATGCCTTCCTGAAAAAAAGAAGACCCAACTTTAAATAGTGACCAATTTGCATCAACTCTGCTATGTTCACACAAAATCTTCCTCTTGTCAGGGATTTGAAGAATCACATTTTTAGCATCTATGTTAAAGCTGTATCCATAATTCACAAATTTCCAGGGTGATTACTAGGAATATGTCAAAATTCATCTAGTTTTTTCAGTGAATAAAAAAATCCTGAAAATTTAATGAGAATTAAAATATTATTTGAACAAATTGTCTAGGCCAAAGTCTTACCTCCAAGCCAAGGGCACTTAGAGAAATGAGAATTCTTTTAATGGCTGTTCTAAGCTTTTAGAAACTTCTGTATGTGTCCTTGATTAAAATGTAAGCATTCAAGGAGAAAATAGAGATCAAAAAAACACAGCACTATATAAATAGCTGATCTCTATTGTTTTTCAGTCATGTCTGATTCTTCATGTCCCTGTAGAACATACTGTCCATGGGGTTTTCTTAGCAAAGATACTGGACTGGTTTGCCATTTCCTTCTCCAGCTTATCTTATGGATAAGGAAACTGAGACAAACAAGGTTAAGTAACTTGCCCAGGCAAACACAGCTGTTAAGTGTCTAAAGCCAAAATTGAACTCCAGGCCCAGAACCCTATTCACTGAGCCATCTAGCTGCTACTTTGATCATATAAATGTCTTCTTCCTTTCCATCTCTACTAGCCTTTCTTTTAACTTCTTTTTCTTATTCTCCAGCCTCTCTACATTAGTGTGTGGAATTGGACTGTAAGGAGTCTAAATTTGGGGGGGAGGGAGGAACTCACACATACTCAGAAAGGCCATTCACATAAGAATGGCCAAGATGAGCTAAAAAAACAGATGGAAGTGCTCAGGTCTAATCAAAAAGCTCATGGATAGGAATAAATGGATGCCATAGCTGAATAAAGAAGAAATCAGTAACAACTGATTCTAAACATCAATAAAAATATCTGGGAAAGTAAATATCTCTTAACCAGCCATAGAATTTTGAAGCTAGGAAGGACCTTTAGGATGATCAAATAGTCATATCCCTTCGTAGAGCCTCAATTTCATCATCTGTGAAATGAACACTCCAGATATCTAAGGTCACTTCTATTTCCAAATCCTATAAATACAACCTCCTCCTGATACTTGTGGGTATAGAGTAGCTGAGCAAGCACTAGTTTGTTTTTTTTTAATATGGGTAGACAGAAATAGGCACATTGACAAATACAACATAAATTTCAAGCAAATCTCTTATCAGTTTATGCTAAATTGGGACAGAGAGAATTGCAAAGTAGCAAAAAAATTGTTTTTAATATCCCTAGACCCTAGGTAATTTCCCTTCATGGAACCCATATCTTCAAGAATAGCTTTACCTTTCATATCAAAATTTCACAAAAAGATTGACAAATTCATTCACACAAAAGTATAAATTACTGATAATACAAATGCATTACCTTTCCAAGGGCATTTGTATCTTGGTTAAGTAGCCAATGTATTGAATTTCTAGGCTCATAATTTTCTACCTTCTGGGTCTAGAATGCCATCCCAACACTACCCCATCTTTGAGTTCCTCTTCCCCCACTCATCTCCACTTTTTATAATTCTTCCCATCTTCCTAAATCCAGCTCAAAATATACCAATGTCATGAACCTTCCCCAGTTACCCTACTCAGAAAATGGCTTTTCTTCCTTTGGTCTTTGGACTGAATTTTGTGTCTCTCTTACAATAGATATATTGTGGTATGTATTATACATATCATATTTCTCATACTAGAGTATAAGCTCCATGTCTTAATTATTTTTCATTTCTTCTCTGGTATTAACCAGACTGCATTCCATATATGTCAAGGATCTGATTTCCTCAATACAGAAACTCTGACATTAATATCTATGTATCTATGGCTTGGTAGATAAATCTTGGAGAGTTGCCGGAGGCCTAGAGATGATATATGACTTGTGCATAATCACAAAGCTAGTGTATATAGAAGGCAAAACTCAGGTCTTCCTAGTACTCTACCCAGCAAGTCACACCACTTTTAATTGTGCATAGTACAGCATTTAATAAATACCAAATTATTAGACTAAATTGAATCATCACATCAAAGAAATGTAGCCACAGTATTCATGTATTTCAGCATTTGTCAAAAACTCATTTGGGACAAGATAGAGAAAGATGAACCCCACAATTGTGCCATTCAGTAGATTCAGAGCTGGACAACTGGATCCAAAAAATTGTAAATAATGGATTAAAGTCATTATGGAGGAATATCTCCAGTGGAGCACACCTTGGATCAGTCCTTGGTGCTGTTCAACCAAACACTTTTCTCAGTAATGTAGATAAAGACATAGGTTGGATGGAGGCTCCAGGTCTCCTCTATTATACTCTGGTCTGTTCTCCAAATAGGACAAATAGGGGAAGGAGGAACAGACCCCCAAAGTAAGAGGGAAAAAACAAATCTTTGGCTAAAGATTTCCTTTTATAGGAAACATGAAGCAGGTGGCTCTTCCCACAATAGCTCGTCCCAGAGGAATCTGGTTTAACCAATTCATCCATAATCCCTGAGATTCATGTTTTAGAAGATATCAAAGAACATGATGATTTACTCCACAGAAAGAACTAGCCAAAAGTTCCAAACAAAGGTTTGTAATGCTATTATCTCATTAAAGTTATCTGGGAACTCCCTTGGAAAACATACACACACACACACACACACACACACACACACGCACACACACACACACCAGAAAATGTCCTTAAGTAATGGAATGCTATTGTGCTATAAGAAATTATTAACAGGCAGAATTCAGAAAAACCTGGAAAGACTTATATGAATTGATGCTGAATGAAGTGAGCAGAACCAGGAGAACATCGTACACAGTAACAGCCACAGTGTGCAATGACTGACTTTGATAGACTTAGCCCTTCTCAGCAATGCAAGGATCTAAAACAATTCCAAAGGACTCATGATAGAAAATGCCATCCACATCCAAAGAAAGAACTATGGGGTCTGAACGCAGAGCAAAGCAGACCATTTTCTTTTCTTGTTTGTTTTGTTTTGTTTTCTCATGGTTCCTCCCATTCATTCTGATTCTTCTATATAACATGACTAATGTGAAAATATGTTTAATAGGAATGTATGTGTAGAGACTACGTCAGATTGCATGCTATCTTGGGGAGGGAGGAAGGGAGAAAGGGGGAGAAAACTTAAAATTTATGGAAGTGAATGTTGAAAACTAAAAATAAATAAGTTAACTTTAAAAAAGGATGTCCTTAATCCTTTGGTGGAGTGTCGGTGGGCATACCCATATCCTCTATAGGGAGAAGCTCTCAGAGCTCAAAAAAAAGGCTCACCATGTTGTCATCCATCAAAATGATCAGACAACTATCCTGATCATCTTCCTACACTGTTGAAATTTGCAGAGAACATGAAGCTGAAAGGAATAGCTAGACTGCTGAGCTGGATCTAATAAGGTAAAGTTTAATTGGGTTAAATTAAAGTTCTACTCTTGGTTTCAAAAAATCAATTGCACAAGTATAAAGCAGGAGAGTCTTGGTTATATAATAGTTCAAGTGGAAAAGATTTGAGGGCTTTAGAAATCTGCAAATTCAATATGAATCAATAGTGTGACATGGAATCCCCAAAACCTAATGCAATCTTGGGCTACACTGAGAGAAGCATAGCTGTCGTACGACTGACAGCATGTGAGTCTTCAGCAACTGCGGTCTCTGAATAACTAAAAATGAGTATCAGTGAGGCCTATTGTGTTGGTAAGCAAAATGGGCTCTTAGAGCTTAGTTCAACCAAGTGCCCTTGAAGAGTTTGGCTTTTGTTTCCTTTGAGTAATTCAGTGTATTTCATTGAGTCTTACTAGGTGCTAAGCCTCAGGCTCTAACCCCTATGAGGTGCTAAACTTATGTGGGCATGAAGCTCCCAGGTCCTAAGGGGAGGGGCTAAAACAGGAGCCTATCATAGGAGCCTAAATTCTGGTCATTCAGATGACGTTTGATGATGTCTAAAATGCTATAAGTAGAGAAGACAGAGCCATTTGTGCAGGGGCTCTCACTCTTGGTGGCGTGTGGAGACTCCAGGCAGCTGTAGCTAAGAAGCCCTCTAGCTCGTAAACCCGGCTGCTGAGACTTTGTTAAACTCTAGTAACTATGTATTGGGATTTGAATCACACAAGTTCTGTCTGTCAATGTTTGTACTGTGTTTGTATCTTGCTCTGAAGTTCAGGGTGCTGGTTTTTTCCCTCTGAACTAAGGGAATGATATTTGTATGCCAAATTAAAGTAAGCTTGTCAACCCCTTAACGTTGCTTTCCTTACTAAAGTAGATCAAAAGAATCTGTGCTTTTGCAGCATGCAGGTAGCATTCTTGTTGCTGGGCTTGTGTTGGTCTTTCACTCCACACAACAGCTGCTAGCCAGATTGTTGGAACACCTATGGCAAGCGGCATGGTGGGTGCGAGGAGGTTGCAACATATAACAAATAAGAAATTATGAAAAAGAACTGGAATTATAATGTCATTAAAGAAATTAGAGAATGAATGAACATTTGTTAGGCTATTAACTCTGTGCAAAGCACTGAGTATGCAGATAGAAGGATAAAATAGTCTTTGCAGTTAAGGAGCTCACATTCTAACAGGAAAAGGCAACACATATAGGAGGGTTCAGCTTCAGGGCAGATGGAAAGATCCGGTGGTCCTTATAGTGAAGTGGAAAGAGAGATGATGATCTATTTTCCTTGGTGTCATTTTCACTGATAAAACCATGTCAACTTCTGACATTGAAACATGTGATAGTTCCAAAGGTTTTAGAGGCAAGGACTTTCTTTTCTGGATCTTCATTAGTTATGGTTGCTGATGAAGCAGGTGTGAGGTTAAGTATACATAAAGGTCACTCCACTGGCTGGTGACTATGAAGGCCAGTCTAGAAGCTGGGCTAGTTGTCTAGGGAGTGGGGAGTTATGGCCTCAGGCTCTTGGATTTACCTGCCTGTCAGTGGCAGTTGGCTGGCAGTTGACATTGTCACGTGTTGGTGGTGGTGTCAGAGATGGCAAACCCCATCTCCACAGAGCTTGATCCTTTGTATTATGACTGTTAGAGCTAAACTGAAAGCAAGGCTATTGATTAAAACTAGAAATTGGGCTAGCCACATGGTGAGTGTGAGGAGTAAGCAATAGAAATCTCACATGCAGCGAAAAGCCCATATCTTCTCAATATCAATATAAAAGAAAGAAGATCTTCAGTCCACTGAATGGTCCCCCCATTGGCAAACATGAAAAGATATAGACAAAAGTCACACAAGGTTGCCAGTCATGGCTGGATAGCTGCATCATTGAAGATAACAATTATGTTAATAAAAATCATAGCTCCATTTAAGTATTTCAGCAAAATGTCCAGGAATAGGAAAATGCTTTGTAAACCTGAAAGTGCTATATGAATGTAGCTATTGTTAATATCAGCAGTGAGAGGGGTAATAGAAGTGGTGTTAGTCGTCTTCTTATACTCTACACTGATCAGAGCACATCTGGGATATTGTTCAGTTTGGGAAATCACATTTAAGGATGGACATGGCAAACTGGAGCATATCCAAAGGAGGTCAATCCAGGTGGGTAGGGAATTGGAGGATTGGCCATGTAAGGCCAAGTGGAAGGAGCTGAGGATCATTAGCCTAGAAAAAGATAAGCATCAAAGTACCTGAATTTAGACCTTGGCTCATTATTTGTGTGACCTGAAACCAATCATTTTGCTTCTCTAGCTCTCAGTTTCCTCAACTATAACTACAGGATCCTTCCAGCTGTAAATTGATGATTTTATAATCCTAAACTTGAGGGGGAGACTAGATAATTGTCTTCAAATGTATTTTTTAAAAGGACTGTCAAACGTAAGAGGGATTAGACTAATGCCACAGGGCCCCAGAGAGAAGAATAAGAGGTAAATGAATGGAAGTGACATGGAGAAATAATTCATCTCAATGTATGAAGGGAAAAGCCTTCCTAACGACTAAAATTATCCAGAAGTGGAATGAGCTGCCTTGTGAAATATCTGTGTTGCGGGCTGGGACTTGGGATCACTTGAAATCTTCAAGCAGATTCTGGATGATCATTCATCAAAGGTACTACAGGGAAAGCTTTTTGGTGACAAGTTGGATCAGGTGGCCTTTAAGAGTTCCCTTAAAGCTCCAAATTGATATGTGGAACTCTGAACATAACAATCCTGACAACTCAAAATTTTATACTGCTTTAATATTCACAAAGTAAAAAATATTAATTATTTAGAATTAGAATAATAGATTTGGAGCTAAAAAGGACATACAGATCATCTAATCCAATCCCCAAGGCAGCTAGTTGATTTAGTAAATATAGGTAGATCTTAGAAGCATGAAGAAATGAGTTCAAATTCTTCCTCGGACAATAGTTGTGTGACCCTGAACAAATCACTGAACCTCTCTGTGCCTTGGTTTCTTCTTCTTACAAAATGAGAGGGTTGGACTCCATGACTTCTAAGCTCCCTTCTAGCTCTAAATCTATTATCCCTCAGTACATTTATAAATGAGGAAATCAAGGCTCAGAGTGCTTAAGAGACTCACTCAACTTTACCAAGGTAGCACAGACAGTTTCAAATCCAAGTCCACTCACATTTTCTGATAGGCATTTTTCACTACTGCATAATGACTATGCATAAAAAAGAATGGGCTAAGATGAGAGAAATATACTTAGAGTATAAGAATATCTCCACTTGATTATAAATTAATACAATGATATCTTTCCTCTGAAGCTTAAAAACATCTATCTGTAAAGGCAAAGTATTACTGGCTTCTTAATTTTAGTTACAAGAACCCTTGAGGTTCCTGGCCTCATATATGAAAAATATTCTAGAACAACCCAGTCAAAGCTCTATTAATGAAGTTCTTAGTTGGGCATGGATTATTTCAAAGAAAAAGAGGAAAGCCCTGGAAAACAAATAATTGCTTTTTTTCTTTTAAAGCTTTCAGAATCAAATGTAAAATTCATTAAGAAAAGTAATGGAAATTTTATGGCTGGTGCACAGATAAATTTATTGCTGCCTCTCAATTCATCAGGCGCATACATAAGAGTGTATACCAAATTAATTGGAACTAACAATTTATGGAAATTTTAACCAGCTGCAGACTCTAGGTAAACTAGTTTGAACAAAATTTTAAAACCTTCTGCTCGGAGCCACAATTAACAATTCTACTGTTTAGGGCCAGCACTACAAAATATTCTTAGGGCAAGAAGCTAGAAAGGTACCCTGAAAATCAAAATTTTGAGACAAATTCAGTTGAGGAAGGAAGTCTAGAAAATATGCCATTAGCTATCTTCCTTTTTAAAATATGATTACTAACACATGCTAAGCTTAATTTTTCTGTGCTTCCAAAAAGTACAAAGACTCCTCTAAATGTTGGCATCTTGCTCATCAATTGGGGAATGGCTAAATAAGTATATGATTGTGATAGAATTCTATTGTACTATAAGAAATGATGAAAGGTTTCAGAAAAATCTGAGAAGACATATATGAATTGATACAAAGTGAAGTGAGCAGAAGCAGAAATACAATCTACATCATAACATCGATATTGTAATAATAATAGAGAAAGACTTAGCAACCCTGAACAACTCAATGATTTAATACAATTCCAAAGGACTCATGATGAAAAATGCTATCCAACTCCACATAGAGAACTGATGGATTCTGAGTGTAGATCGAAGCAAATTTTTTACTCTTTATTTTTCTTGGGGTTTTTTCCCACAACATGGCAAATGTTGAAATATGTTTTGGCTAACTTCATATACATCATGAGCATCATATATCTTGCCATCTCAGTGAATGGGAAGGGAGCAGAGGAAGAGAATTTGGAACCTCAAAATAAATTCTTTTAAAAAGAAAAAAAAAACAAATAAATGTTGGCACTCTAGGGCATGACCCTTATTACTCTGCCTATTTACAGATCTCCTTTTGTTTAAATGCTAGTTAAATCAGATTTGGCACCCAAGATCTTGGAAGTGCACTAAAATATTGTACCAGCTACGTTCTTCCCTTCTGAGGAATTATCTTCTGATCATTTAGATCAGAACAAAGTCATCAAAAACAGAACCAAACAGCATTGGGTTAGTTAAATGAACTCTGGCTTTAAAAGTCTGAACACCCAGGTGTGGATCTACCAATTATTACTAACTTGATCTTGGGTGACTCATTTCCTCTTCTCTGGATCTTTATTTGCCCAACCTTAATTTCTAAGTAATCTCTCAAATCCAGAGTTATAACAATCAATTTTGGTAACTGGGTTAAGCAGCATAAAACTCACACTCCACTCAGTTTGAGAAGAGAACAAAACCCTATCTGCCTTGCCCTAATTACAGCTTGGGATCATAAGTTCATAGATAAAGAGCTGTAAGAGGCCTCAGGAGTCCTCAGGTACCCACCCCTCATATTATGGATAATGAAACTGAAGCTAAGAGAATTTGGGCCTTATTTAAGATAACACAGGTAGTAAATGTCAGAGACAGGATTTAAGCTTAGTCCCTGTGGCATTAGAGTCAAAGTTCTTTCCTCTATATTATGCAATAAAGTCTTTTCTGATTCTATACTATTTACTCAAAAAGCTTAGATCTTCCCTGCCACAAGAAGTTAGCCTTTTATTTCCAATTGTATGGGAAGTATCTGGAATACAATGATTATTCTTTTGTATCTAGCATAGATGATTTGATTTAATTCAAATGTTAGAGAAATTGTTTATAAATAATTAAGCCAGACTACATTCAGCCCAAAGCATCCTATTTTAATTACAATTTCCCATATAATCTGGATAATCACTTTGCCCCAGTTATCCAGAAAATTGTTCCAATTTCTGTTTGCTATAGTCAATAACAGTCAATAAACATTTATTAAGAACTTACTATATGCCAGGCACTCGTTAAAGCTTAGGGATACAAAGAAAGGCAAAAGATCATCCCTACTCTCAAGGAGATCACAATCTAATGGGGGAGACAACATGTAAACAATTACCCACAAACAAGCTTTACACATAAAAATGGGGAAAAAATAAATAAAGGGAAAGCACTAGAATTAAGAGGGAATGGGAAAGGTTTTCTTAGAAGGTAGAATTTTAGATGAGAATTGAAGGAGTTCAGGGAAACTTCAAGGTAGAGAGGAGAAGAAAGAGTATTCCAGAAATGGGGAGACAGTAAAAATGTCCAGAGTCAGGAGATGGAGTTTCTTGTTCCAAGAACAGCAAGGAGGCCAATGTCACTGGATTAAAGAGTACATGGAAGAGACAAAGTATGAGATGTTGAAAAACTGGAAAGGCAGAGGGGGAAAGGGAGACTAGGTTATGAAGGGCTTTAAATATCAAGCAGAGGATTATATATTTGATCTAAGAGGTGATGAAGAGCCACTGGAGTTTATTGAATAAAGGGTAGGGGTAATATGGTTCAACCCACTCTTTAGGAAAATTACATTGGTGGCTTAGAAGGTGATGCACAAGAGTAGGAAGAGACTTGTAGCAGACAAACCAACCAGCAGCCTATTGCAATAATCTAGTTGTGAGGAGATGAGGACCTGTGCCAGGCTCATGGCAGTATCAGAGGAGAGAAGGGAGTATATTCAAGGAAAGTTACAAAGGTGAAATCAGTAGACCTTGGCAATAGATTGGATATAGGCATGGGAGGTGGGGGAGAAATAATGAGTCAAGGATGACATCTAGGTTGAAAGTCTGGGCACTTGCAAGGATGATAATGCCCACCATCCTCCAGTGACAGTAACAGTCATAACTAAATTGGATCCAATGCATTGGATCTGTGACTAGGTGATAGTAATAGTGAAATTTGGAAAGGACGAGGCTTTGTTGGAGTGAAAGATGAGTTCTTTTTGGATATGGTGAATTTAAAATGTCTACAAGACATTCAGTTAGAGAAGCAAAACTGGAGGTCAGCAGAGAGGTTATGACTGGATAAGTAGATTTGAGAATTATCAGCATAGAGAGGATAATCAAATCCATAGGAGCTAAAGAAATCACCAAATGAAATAGTATAGAGGGAAATGAAGGCTTAAGACAGAACCCTGTGATACACCTACAGCTAGCAGGCATGACCTGGATGAAGACCCAGCAAAGGAAACTGAGAAAGAGTAGTCATGAAGGTAGGAGGAGAACTAGGAAAGATCAATGTCCCAAAAACCTAGAGAAAAGAGAGTATCAAGGAGGAGAGGTAGATTGACAGCATCGAGGCTGCAGAAATTGATCTCCAAGGTCACTTTCAGTTCTAAGTCCTATGATTATTTTCACTTATTTGTTAATTCTACTTTTGCTGATTCAGAGTGATGGTTGATCCACACAGGTTAGTACAAATATTTTCATAGGGGATTTCAGGGTGGACTCTCAAGGAAAATGGCTTAGATGGAACTGATACCTTTACAGAATACAAGTCTAATTAAGTCCTCGGTGAGTTGCTAACTACGGGTCTGTCCTATTTATTCTCTGAGTAGCTACTTAATTGGCCACTTACAGTTGAATTCCTGGAAAGAAAATAAGAGGATACACATACAATTGCTGGAAAGTTTGCTCCTGAAGAGGTTACTGACCTTGAGATCTCAGGAGAGATAAAGGCAGACCCTAAAGCATCTCTTTTCTGTGCTCTCAAGAATCAATAGCAGACAGTAGCACCTAGAAACTAGGCAGGAAACTCCAAATTCTGCAGAATCGAACTAACTCCGGCACAGCTGCAAGAGATATGCAATACAAAGATATGACAACAAATGGCATTCACAAAATGGTTGGTGAAAAAGGACAGTGGAATAGAGAAGATTATATTTGTTTCATATAAGGATAAAACTACACAAGTCTATAAGGTTTGCAAAACAATTTAGCTACATCATCTTGTTTGATCTCAGTCTTAGTCAAAGGACCAGAGAACAGTCATAACTAGGGAAAATGAGGGAACTACTATAATTTGTTTCAGAATTATAATAACAGCAACAATGATAATAATATCAATAGACTGTTTCGATAGTTTAAGGATCCACAATTTCATTAGTGTGGGTATTCCCTCTACTAGAACAATACTGGAGTGGTTTGCCATTTCCTTTTCCAGCTCATTTTACAGATGAGGAACTGAGTCAAACAGGGTTAACTAACTTGCCCAGGGTCACACAGCTAGTAAAGTGTCTGAGGCTAGATTTCAATTCAGGAAGACAATCTTTCTGATTCCAAGCCCAGTGCTCTAGCTGCATCCTGGGCCATCGCCAGTTGTCTTGACCTTCGTCTTGCTACTGGACTCCTAAGACTCTGGAGGAGAGAAGGAGCCTTGTGCCTCAGCCAAATCCAATTCACACACAAATAAGGACATCACTCTTATGGTGTCATTGGTCCTCCTTGAGAACAAAGGACAAATGACAACCTCCCCCAACTCTCTGCCTTAGTAGATGGATTCTCATGAGTTGTTTTAGACAAAAAACTCAGATCATTGTGACCAACCTAATAGTGATGACCTTCCCTAAATTTGTTTAGATAACAAATTCACCACGTGATTGCTCAACTTTATACCTTAAATGTGTCTCTATAATGTTAAACACATGGAGAAAACCAGAAAAGTTGTCACATATAAATATTTTGTGTCACATTAAGCAAGCATTTAGACTTCTTTCTTGATTTGGTAGTTTTCATCTTTTTTGGCATCATGAAAAGGGAAACTTTGTGACTTGGATTCTCTTTTAAACTTTCTAGTGTCTTGGGATTTTGATCTATAAAACAGTTATGATAATATGAGTCTACTTCATGAGTTGTGTGAGGATGACTTATTCAAAGTTAGGGCATTGCTCTCTGGAAACAGAAAATACCACCAGAATATTACATTTCTTGGCCAAATCACTTCTCCCCTTATGGTCTCAGTTTCCTATCCTATAAAATGAAGACTGTTAGATGGGAAGGAATGGTCTCTAAGGCCTCTTCCAGTCCTGAAAGTATGCTTTTTGAGTAGTGGGAATAATTAGAGTCAGGAAAAATTTCTTTGTAATTCAGATTATTCATTTAAAATTTCTAGTGTCTTAGAGTTTTCATCTATAAAATAGTGATAGGAATATGAGACTATTGATGAGTTGTGTGAAGATTAACTGATTCAGAATGAGTGTAATATTCATTAGACACACAAAATGCTAAAGAAATGTTTGATTTCTTAGCCAAGTCACCTTACTCCTCTGGTCTCTGTTTCCTCTTCCATAAAATGAAGTAAGTTTGGACAGGAATAATTCACAGACAGGGTCTAGAGCTGTGTCTCAATTTGCTTCCTATGAGTGAAACGGGCAATGCTTAATGTATTACTTTGAATGAAGAAAAGAGCCACACAGGTAACAAAGGAAATCATTTTTCTGACTGAGGTTATCGTTTTTGGTTAAGAATAAACTATTCTGACTTCCAAATTGGGTCCTAAAATCATGCTCAAAATTTCATATTGACCTGTGACTTTGGATACTTTCTCTAGTGATGGAGATAACAGCCATACAACTCTTGTCCACATTCAACCATATGTTTGCTACAGAGGGTCCACCCAGTGTGCGGAGGGGTATGATTTTTCCAAATATCAGAAGTATTCCAGTGGAGCACTGAAGCTGAATATTTATGGTCTCCTGATTTTGCCACAAGGTTACCCAATCTTTCTCTTTTCATTCATTTTCCTGATAATGTCTTTCATTCCAGGTCTTCCTTGAAGTTCCATATTTGTCACATGTTGTAATCTACTTGCATCTACCATGCACCTCTCCATTGCCCTCTGTATGATAGTAATTTTTTAAGTCTTCAGAGACTTGTGCCATAGCCAGTTCATAGAAGCTCACAAGATCTAACTGCTCAATTTTTGAATTGAGCATTTATAACTCAGAAATCACCAAATGCTGCAATTTGGGGCTATTGATTCTCAAGACTTAATGATAATTTTTTGTAAGGGGCTCTTGAGAGCCTGATGAGATTGGGAGCTGAGGCCCAAGGACAGTTCTGTGGGAAATAGGAATTATCTGGGGCTACACAGTCCAGCTCAGCTCCTCCTCCTCTGATAAGACAGGCTGTGAACAGCACTTGCACCCCTTTCCAACACGAGTTGTCCACGAGCTGTGATGCATGGCCCTGGGGATCCTGATAGGCTTAGAAGATCGTGCACGAGCTTGCTTGCACCCAGATACGATGGCTAGCACTGCATAAAAATCCTGCTTGCTGTAACAATAAACAGAGTTGCCCAACATCTTGCCTCCCGCCTCATTCATTGTCCATGAGATTCTTCCCTCCTGCTGGTCAGGAGAGGGAGGTGGGTGGTAGAGACCCCCAACAATTTTTAATTATTTATTTTTTAGAAAGTATGAGACTTTTTTATTATTTTTTATTTACACCTCTTCCAGACTCACCCACCCACCCATATCCCCTCATCTATTCATTGAGAAGGCAATATGCATAGTCAGGCAAAATAAATTTCCACAAAGGAAGGAAAGGAGGAAGGAAGGAAGGACGGAAGCACAGAAGGATGGAAGGAAGGAAGGAAGGAAGGAAGGAAGGAAGGAAGGAAGGAAGGAAGGAAGGAAGGAAGGAAGGAAGGAAAGAAGGAACATGAAAGAGAAAAAGTGTGCTTCAATCTGCCCTCTGAGTCCATTAGTTCTCTATCTGGAGGTGGATAGTATGTTTTATCATGAGTCTTTGGCATTTTGGTGAGCATTGTGTTGATCAGGGTTAAGTCTTTCAATTGATTATCTTTACAAGATTGCTATTACTGTGTAGATTGTTCTGGTTCTCTTCATTTTACATCAGTTCATATAGGTCTCTCCAGATTTTTCTGAAATCATATTCATCATTTCTTACAGTACTTTAGTATTCTACCACATTCACATACCATAACTTTTTCAGTCATTCTCTAATCATTGGGCCTCTCCTCAGTTTCAAATTCTTCACCACTACAAAAAGAGCTGCTATATAAGTTTTTTACGTATAGATCATTTTTCCTCTTTCTTTGGTCTCTAGACCTACTAGCTAGTATTGCCGAAGTATAGACAATTTTATAGCTTTGGAGGCATAGTTCCAAATTTCTTTCCAAGAATGGTTGAACTAGTTCATAGCTCCACTAACGGTACGTTAAGATATTTGTTTTCCCACATCCTCTCCAACTTTTGTCGTTTTCCTTTTTCATCATCTTAGTCAACCTGAGGGGTGTGAGATGGTATGTCAGAGTTGTTTTAATGTGCATTTCTCTAATTATCAGTGCTTTAGTGCATTTTTTCATGACTATTGATAGTTTTAATTTCTTCTTTTGAAAACTGCCTATTATATCCTTTGACCATTTTTCATTTGGAGAATGACTATTATTCTGGTAAATTTGACTCAGTTCTCAATATATTTTAGAAATGAGACCTTTATTGGAAAAAATTGCTGCTAGAATTTTTTTTCCAATTTCCTGCTTTCCTTCTCATTTTAGCTGAATAGGTTTTGTTTGTGCAAAACCTTTTTCAAGTTTATGCAATCAAAATTATCCATTTTACTTCCCATGATTTTTTCCATCTCTTATTTGGTCATGAACTCTTCCCCTAGCCATAGATCTGACAGGCAATTCTTCCCTCCATTATTAACTTGCCTATGATGTCACCCTTTGTGTTTAAATCACACACCTATTTGAGCTTATCTTGGTAAACAGTCTGAGATGTTGATCTGTGCCTAGTTTCTGCCAGACTTTCTAGTTTTCATGATATTTTTTGTCAAATAGTGAATTCTTCCCCCAATAGCTGAGATCTCAAGTTCAGCTGACATTTTGTTATTGTGTTCATTTGTTTCTGTATATTGTGTACCTAATCCATTTCACCGATAAACCTCTCTATTTCTTACCGAGTCCCAAAATATTTGATAATTACTGTTTTGTAATACAGTTTGAAATCTGCAATTGCTAGGCCTCCTTCTTTCCCATTTTTTTTAATCCATTTCCTTCATAATCTTGACCTTTTTTTCTTCCAGATGAATTTTGTTATTATTTTTCTAGCTCTATAGTGTAATTTTTTGTTCTGGCACTGAATAAGTAAATTAATTTACCTAGTATTGCCATTTTTATTACAATGGCTCAGCCTGCTCATGAGCAATTAATATTTCTCCAGTTATTTAGCTGCCTTTATTTATGTGAAGAGTGTTTTATAATTGTATTCATATAGTTCCTATGTGTGTCTTGGCAGACAGACTCCCAAATATTTTATACTGTCTATAATTATTTGGAATAGAATTTTTCTTTCTATCTCATCCTGCTGGGTTTTGTTGTGAATATGTGGAAATGCTGGTTGTGTGGGTTTGGTTTTTATCCTGAAACTCTGCTACAGTTGCTAAAGTTTAGACTATTGGTTTACTAGTTGTATCTCCATGGTCTTCTGAGAAAAGCATTTTATCTTTTGCACCATCATATCATTTGCAAGAAGTTTTGTTTCCTTCTTGACTATGTTTACTCCTTCAGTTTCTTTTTCTTGCCTTATTGCTAAGGCTAGCATTTCTAGTACAATACTGAATATTAATGGTGATAATAGCATCTTTGCTTCACCTCTGATCTTAGAGGGAAAATGTCTAGCTTATTCCCTTTACAAATAACACTTGTTCTTGGTTTCAGATAGATACTACTACTTATCTTAAGGAAAGCTCTATTTATTCCTGTGCTTTTAATTCTTTTAATAAGAACAGATAATAAATTTTGTCAAAAGATTTTCCTGCATCTACTGAAATAATTATATGATTTTTGTTGTTTTTGTTACTGATATGGTAAATTTTGCTTATTATTTTTCTAATATTGATTCAGCCCAGCATCACAATGTATGATCTTAAGTGTATGATTCCGTACATATGCTGTACGGTATATGCTGTATATGGTGCTCTTTGCTAGTATTTTACTTAAAGGTTTTTTATCAATATTAAATAAGAAAATTGTTCTATAGTTTTCTTTCTCTAGACTCTCCGTGGTCACTTGATAAGTGCTTCCTTAGATATTAAGGCCATATTTGTGTCATAGAAGGAGTTTTCCTGTTTATCTTTTTTAATTAGGCCTATTTTTGCTTTCATTTTGTCTGAGATCATTGTTGCCACTCCTTCCTTTTTAACTATCCGTATCTTTCTGTTTCAAGTATGTTTCTTGTAACAAGATGTTATTGGAGTCTGGTTTTTAATCTATTCTGCTATTCTCTTCTGTTTTGTGGGTGAGTTCATCCCATTAATATTCACATTCTTTAAACTAGTTTCACCCTGCCCTGCTGTAATTTTCTCTATTTTATGAGTTAAATCTGCTCAAAAGCTTTCATCATCCTTCACTGTTAGATTTACAAGTGAGTTTGTATTCTAAACCAGTATTGCCTTTGGCGGCCATCTCTCTCCTTTTGGCAAGTAAGTGAAGTGCTTGATAATTTGCTCTTAGCTCTTTTGGCATTTTTGTCATAGAAATTAATTTACATCAGATAAATTTCCATTGAAATTATTATATTCTGTGCTATATCCTTTATTCTATCTGGTTATCCATTTTATTATCAATAACCAATTCAAATAATTTAGAGTTCAGTCTTTTTAATTCTATATTATGTCTTTTTTGCAAATGTTATTTTTTTCTTCTAGCTTTACACCAGTTTTATCTTTGTTCTAACAAGTTGAGTGTCTGACAGTACATAGACAGCTGATTCAGGGATAATTCTTACATCAATAGCCATCTATCTCATGTCTTTTAAAATATATTCAATTTTAGTTCTTGAAATCCTATTACAGGTGCTCACCATGCCCAACATCTAACCATTCTATTCTTGAAGAAAGTATTCATGATAGGTAAGCCTGAGGTTTCTGTATAATCTACAAGTTATAGCTTTTCATTCTCTATTCCTGATTCACGTTTTCCAATATGTTCTTTGCCATCTTTATTCCCTCTTTACATTGAAGTTCCCAAGTATCTAATGTAATCTAAGTCTTTTCAATTTCTTCATAGAATTTCTCTTCCTCCTCATCCTCTATAACAGGTTTTGGTACTTAAGTTGTGACCATTTTCATGGTGACCTTTTTGCAAATGCTTAACATAAAGCTACAACAAGAGGTGACACATTCCCCTTGAAATGTTTCCTATTGTCTTTCAATAATCAATAAATAATAATAACAGTTAACACTTATATAGCACTTACTATGTGCACCAAGCAATGCACTAAGTGCTTTACAAAATATCTCCTTTGATCTATACAACAACCTTGTGAAGGTGGGTGATATTATTATCCCCATTTTATAGTTAAGAAAAGTGAGGCAGAGATTAATTGACTTGCCCAAGATCACTCAGCTAGTAAGTATCTGAGGCTGGTTTTGAACTCAGGTCTTTTTTGACTCTAGGCCCAACACTTTATCCACTGCACCACCTAGTGGCCTCGATAAAACCAACTGTTCAAATTCCCTTATTAGCTGCTCTCAAAATAGCAAGTGAGGTTTGTCTTCTAATTTAACTGCAACTTCCCTCTTTCCTCTGGTTTCATTTACAGCAATGACATTTACATGTCATTTGTATGTCATTATGACATTTATATGTAAAGATAAGTTTGTTTCAGTTCTTTTACTTGTGCAGTATGTCTCCTCATTGGTCACTGAACAATGAACTCACATTTACTGTACCAATAGCCAAGTTAAGGTTTATAGATGATCTAAGAACTTTGATTCTTACCACACTTTGCCCCCTTTTTCTACCACTCTGACATGATTGCTACAGAAATACAAAGGGGTTGCAGAATTGAAGACTAGTTTTTTATTTTTCTGTTTGTTTGTTTGTTTCATGGGTTGCTGTGACCAAAATGCTGGTCCTCAGAAAGAATACTTGGTCTTTTAAAAGCCTTCCTAGCATAGTAGAATCCAGCTATGCTTCAATTTCACTCATATATCAAAAACCCAGGATTGCCTTTAATGCTACCATGAGGCACCAGGGTAGGACCTTGTAAAGATTTAAATCTATAAACTACCTAATTTAGTTTGCAACTAAATATGACAGTGCCTCTCCATTCTCTCTCTACCATACTCTTATCTCATTATTTTCACTATAAAATTCCTATTTTCTTTAAAAATTCACATTCAGAAATTCCCTGTTTTTGAAACTCTGCATATATGGCTTATACAGTGCCCCAAGTACCTTCCTAGCAGAATGAGGAGGCATTGTGGAAATAGTTTCATAAATAAACTATTATTATTTATAATATGCATTCTTCATTCTTATGCACTAGTGCACAGTGTTATTTATTAGTTTAATCACTGTTGTGAGAATTGTTATTATTATTTCATAAAGTTGAACTGAAAATAGAAATTGGAAAACAGAGAAGAGAAAGTCCAGCCTTTCTTGAAGATGAGATTTACCATACCCTTTCCTTCATAGACAAACTATATGCATAGCTATTACAATGCTTTTTTTGTCCGTATATTAAATTGCCTCCAACTCACAAGCCTCTGGTAACAATTACAAGAAATCACTGGAGCATTAATGACCATTGGACTTGTGCACGCCTTCATAATACATCACACATCTGTCCTTCCTGTTCCATTCCCACTTGTATCACCACAGTTTAAATTCTGTCACTTCAGACCTAAACTATTGCAATAGTCTTGTAACTGACCTCCCTGCCTCATCTCTCCCTCCTCAGATTTATGTTCCAAAAATACAGCTTTGCACATTACCACCACTTCTCCTTTCAACAATATCCAAATCCTTGAGAATAATATGAAACCTCTTGGTTTGGCAGTCAAGGCTTTCCACAGTATGACCACTCTTTACATTCCTTCTGCTTCCACCTAACTAGTAGTGTGTTGAATCTAGTACAGTGGTTCCCAGCTATTTCTTCAAAGTTACAAGATTTATAAAGTGTCTTACTGTATGTTAACTCATTTGGCTTCACAACAACCTAATTAAGTAGGTGCTATTATTATCCCCATCTCGAAGATGAGGTAATTGAGCCTTAGAGAGGTAAAGTAACTTGCTCAAACTCACAAAACCAGCAAGTCTGTAAGGCAGCACTTTAACCCAAATTTTCTGACTCCAAGTCCAATGCTTTATCCGCTAGGCTACAATGTGTTTATTTAGTTTTTGTTAATTGTTCAGTCATTTTTTTCAGTTGTGTTTGATTCTTCCTGACCCCATTTGGGATTTTCTTGGCACTAGAGTAATTTGCCATTTCCTTCTTCAGCTCATTCTACAGATAAGGAAACTGAGGCAAATAGGGTGAAGTGACTTGCCCAGAGTCACACAGCTAGCAAGTGTCTAAGGCTGGATTTGAACTCGGGGAGATGAATCTTCCTGACTCCATGCCCGGCACTTGAGTCACCGCACTAATTTATGTAGTTAGTGTCCACTAAATAAGAAGACAAATGTAAAAACTAAGAAAACACTTTGAAATGATTTGTATTTTATTAATAATAGTATCTATGTACACTATAAAATAGGAATACAATTATGTGAATGGTAGTACCTATTTACTTATGCCATCTAAAGAAGAGATATTTGAATATCTATTACAATTAATCAGAGATGAAGAAAGATGTAAAGCAGAGGTGTCAAAGACTCAGCCTTTAGGACATGTGCCCTGCAATGCTCCTAAATCTAGCCCAACCCAGATTAAAATGTAGTTCCTATCTGATTTTAACGTGTTGATTTAGTAACAAATAAGTAAAGTATATATATTTATATATAAACATAAGTGTTTTTCTAAACCAATGGCCCCTATATCTATTTGCCTTTGACATCAACGATACAATGGACAACAAGAGGCCAGGAAGACATATGTTCAGGTCCTACCTCTAACATGTAGGGGCTACTTGACTGTGGGAAAGACATTCAACCTCTCAGGGCTGTAAGCAACTCTAGTCTAAGACTTTAAGTGGCAGAAAAGGTGCCAGTCTGCACTGGTAGAAAGTGTTTTCTTGCCCAGAAATTCACTATGTCAATGAAATCACAGATCTAATCCCTATCCAATAATGAATCATGCTGTATATTTTGTTGTAGCTAAACAATGATTAAAAAAATACTTCATGTACATATGGATTCGGTGACTCTATGTAAGAATTTGGTAGAGCCTACAAGCTGAGAACCACCAGCTCAGAGACTCTGATTCTTCCTTTGAGTACAAGAGGTCCCATATTCCCTGGTAAGCCTGCCTATTTATAAGTGTACTAAAAGGACACTTTGACTAGAAATCAGAAGAGAATTGGGTGCAAAGCCAACTCTAACACCATGAGACCCTACGTAAATCATTTCACTTGTCTGAGCTTCAGTTTTCTTTCCCGTAAAATTATAATAATAAAAATATCAGTGAATGTTAACATCTGTGATACTTGTGAATGTAACACCTAGGTGAGGTCTCTACACTCACTCTGTAGCACTTCACACACGGGCACATAGACACCTAATCATTCTTTGGGCTAGCTTGCTCTCTGCAACCTGTTCTCATTGGCAAGTCTGGGCTCTCAGAGAAGAACCACCACCACAAGTTTACACTCAAGTTCCCTCAGGATCTTAAAGACTACAATCCTTCTGCTTTCCACTTTAGTTCTTGAGTCTTCAATGTGTTTCCATTTACATAAATCAGCCATGAACAAGAAAAGGACACTGCTGAGAGGCTTTACTCCTTTTAAACTCTAGGTAGCACTGAAGGGTAATAGAAAGAACTGAAGCTCTTTTTTTTAATAAGGCATCCTACCTGTAGCCTTTATTCAGTCAATCAGAAACTAGTAACTAAAGCCTTCTCAGATGATTATTCTACTTCTAGTTTCTTCAAACACTTCCAACGAAACCTCTCCTCAAGCCCCTATTAAGTCTTCCTCTCCTCACGTCCTTATCCACTTCAAATTCAACCTCCAACCAACCAACCAAATTCAATCCAATAGCCTCCAGCCTATTTCAAAGAATTACATCATAGTCTCATGACTTGATACTCATCGACTCACCTTTCACTTATAATAATCCACCAAATTTCCCCTGAGAAATCAGCATCCCTTATTTAGTCATTCTTCTGATTCCAAATAGTTGTATTATTTCTTATTTTTCTTACTTTTACCTTCTTTGGTCTTAAAATAGCTATATGCAACTGAGCTGAGGGATTGTAATGTCCTGTAATGTTCTAAATTCTCCAAATTGTCCTCCTCCTTATCATATTAAAACTGTCCTCCTCCTTATCCTTGAAATTGTGTTTCTTTATAATTACCATTTATTAATTTTCAAACAAAGAAAAGCTCTTTCTTTGTCCCTTTAGACCATCAAACTGTTCATAAGTGAAACAGCACCCTATATCTTTTACAATGATTTAAACATTTTATATGTATATATGTATATACACCATATTATAGGTATATATGTATATATATACATATATACATACACCATATTTTCTTTTGTCCCAAAATGCTCAAATTGTATCCCAAAACCATGCTTCTTTACATACATATTTTAGTAGTTTTTATTAAAACAAAATTCTTCCTCTACTATTTTAAACATCAAACTATTGATCTATGAAAGAGGTAGTGGCTTATACTTTTATCAATTAATAAAACTTTTACTTATAGAAAAGCACTTTACCTATCACTGAGTCATCAGCAGGAGGATGGAGTGGAGAATCAAAAGGATTGAGTACAAAGCTAGCCTCTGACCAGTACTAGTTGTGTGAATTTGGCAAGTCACTAAACATCTCAGTGACCCAAGAAGCCCTCTAAGAATATAAATTACAGCACACATACCAAATTGTATTGGTAGAAGATATTTTCTCACTGGGATTGCCCTAAACCAATGAAATCATAGATCTAGTCCCCTCTCCAAAATGAGGCTATGCTAGATGATCTCTATAGTCTCTTGTAATTCTGAAAATTCTATAGTTTTAAGTATGACCCAATCCCCTACATGGAAATTTATCCACAACTTTGACTAATACGTAGTATATTCAATGTGGGAACTCCCTATACCAGAGTAGGATTAATAATCACTCATCCCTGCTAATCATGGTGCTACCCTATTTTATTCATATCTACAGCTTTCCATAAAACCTCCAGAGAATCTTGAATGAAAAAAAATGGATATTCAATGAATTGCCAGACTTTCAGGATTTTGTTGCCAAATAGAAAATTTGACATACACAATCCAATAGAAATATAAGGTACATATCAGAGATTATTTACTTTAGGGACTCAATAAGGACATACTGTTTACTTTTTTATATGAGAAAATGTAAAATGTACATCCAAAATAGTTATTAGTAATTGGGTAATTTGAAAGAAAGATTGGGGTAGACCTGAGTATTATGTGATTCTAAAAAGTAAAACCATTTAGAAAAAGGCAAAAAGAGTAATTATCTTATACAAGTGAGGTGCAAGAGGAAAAACTGACAGAGGAATTAGATGGGTAATGAGGGCTGGTAGTTCTGGAACCCTATTCTCATCAGGAACAGATTAAAGAGGGAACAATACATATAGATCTAGAAGGGTACAAAAGTCTTCTAAATTCAGAAAGAAATTAAAGGCTAAGGGTATGGGGGAGAGGATAAGGGAGGGATTTTTAGAGAGAACCTTACTCATAGATCTGGGTTAAAGAGAGAACAATATATACATTTAAAATGGAATAAAGTCTTCTAAATTTATAAGAAATAAGAGGGTAAGGATAAAGGAGGGGTATAGAAGGATATCTAGATTAACAGGAATGAGATAAAGAGGAAATAACATATGTGTGTGTGTATATATATATATATATGTCTATAAAAGTCTTCTAAATTCATATAGAAAAAAGAGGGTAAGGGGAAAGGATGGGGGAGAGGATAAGGGAGGGATTTTTGGAGGGGCAGTAGGTTAAGTAATAGTACAGCAAGGTAGTGGGCAGAAGTAGTCAAGAAGGATAGGAAATAAAAGATACATACAAACATAAAATAAAGATCAGGAGTAGAATTTATTAGGCAAAAAGCAAGCATAGTAATCATGATTGCAGACAAAGTTAAAGCTAAAACCGATTTAATCAAAAGAGAAAAATAGGGAAACTACACTATACATCAGCCATATTAATCCATATGGTTTTGGACTATTTAAAATAATTAGACAGTATAAGGTTGGAATATTGCTGTAGTATAGGAAATGATGAGCTGGTGGGCTTATAAAAATATGGAAAGACTTGGGCTTGTGAAAGAGAATGTTATCTACCCTCAGAGAAACAGAAGACAAGCAAGTATAGCATGGTCTTATATAGAGGCATATGAATGCATATGTCTATATATGAGTATGATTATAGATATATAAGTATATGTATGTGTATGTATGTATATATGTTTGTGTATATATATGCATGTGCATATACATACATGTGTGTATGCATATATATATATAGATATATATCCGTGCTTAATTGTAGCCTGGGGGGAGAGAAGAAGAGGAAGGGGGGGGAAACAAAGTGAAAAGTACACAGAAGAGAACAAAAGAAAACTTACAAGGAAGTGAAGAAAAGATAGAGAGCTCTGAACACAATGTGCAGTATTTATTACATAGGTTTTCTTGAAATGGAAATTTATTGAGGTATATTTTGAATTTCTTACATTCTGCTGTGCACACGGTAATGCTTTTTTTTCTTTTCTTATCACGTATTTTTAAGTTTTAGTATTTAAGTTTAAAATAAATTAATAAAAAGGGGGGAATCTCCAGAGAAAGTCTAATAATAATTGCTTACATGTGTGTGTATATATATATGTGTGTGTGATTGTGTGTACATATGAGCACTTTAATCAGAACACCTCTGCGAGATAGTCAGTACAATTTTTATTCTCCCTATTTTATAGTTGAGGAAACTGAGGTACAAGTGGTTTGCTTATGGTCACGCAGTTGTATTATCTGAGGCAGAATTCAAACCCAGATTTCTTCATTACAGATTCTTTATGTGACCTAGCACACTGCTGAGGGAGAAAGAAGGAAGGTTATAGGGTCTTAGCCCCAAGAGCATTCCCTGCCTCTCATTCACAAAGGAAATACTTAATGGTATGTATAGCTCTCAGGATTCTTGGCTCCCCTAAATGATAACTTCACATTACGTATGAGGTACAGCACTACAAGAACTATGCTTAGCTCATTGGTGAATTACTGGAAGTTCGAGGAAAATGAAAAGTCAGAATGTCCATCAATATACAGAAATATTTTCTCCTTTAATTGAAAAATCAAGAAAACCAAAAACTATACCTCAAAAGTGCTTTCTGGTGGTATCGAATTGTCCTGACGGCAATTAGAGAGTTAAGAAGTTTTACAGCATATGGATTTGGTCCCAAAACACGAGGCCTTCCATACATAGAATTCCATAATAGGAGGAATGTTCATTCAGCTAAAAGAGAAATTGGACGTCAGTTCATCAGTCTTTTCCAACTGGCTCCTATGTTCTTTATTATAGCAGGTGCTGGGATGTTTCTCCCTTTTCTCTCTCCCACTGAATGACTTTATAGAGAATGTATTATTGTCAGTCATCCAGATGGCTGAAGACTACTAGGAGCACAGCCCCCACCTCAAGAGGGTTGGTAGCTGACAGAAATTGGAGAGGCAGTGTTACACTGGAAACAACACAGGCTTTAAAGGCAGAAAATCTGAGTTCAAATCGTGCCACTATCACAACCTTGGGCAATTTACTTAATACCTCTGGGCATCCATCTCCTCTTCCATTAAAAACCTTAAATTCACTCCCAGTTCTAAAACTATGATCACATGAGCTGAATAATGCAACCCAGATGCTTAAAGGAGTTCACTGGAGAGTAGTTTGGGTACTTAGTTTGCTCTTGAACAAGTGGGAATGTGCTCTGGGAGGAAGATGACTCTCCTAGGGATCAGTGGGAGAAAGGATGCCAAGATCTGTAGTTACTATATCTGATGCTGGAATTTATGAAGAGGACTCTGCTAAAAATGAACTAATGAGAGACTCCAATCTTGGAAAAACTATTTTGTGCCAGAGGTTAACAAGAGCAGTCGTGGTAGTAAGCAGGACACTGTGTATTGTAGGGGAAACTGTGTCCTCTGGCAAACAAGAAGACAAAAAGTTGTTTCTTTGTTTGTTTTTCCTCCAGTGAAGAACGTTATTCTCGATAATAGAAAATTGTTTTACCCAGAGAAGAGAGATTGGGGAGAATCTAGATGGGACCACTCTACCACTACCACCCCAAAAATAGGTAAGTGAGTAAGAGACAGCCAAGTTAAATTGCTTCTGGGAGGAGGAAAGTCAGGAAGTTAAAAAGCATTTTTTTTATACTCACTATATGCCAGGCACAATGTTAGGAGCTTCACAATTATTATTTCATTTGATTCTCATAACAATCTTGCAAAGTAGGTACTGTCATTATCACCATTTTACAGTTGAAGAAACTGAGGCAGAAAGAAGTTAAGTGATTTGTCCAAAGTTACACATAAGGGTGAAAATGGATTAGAACTCGGGTCTCCAGTCCCAGGGCTTTATCCACTGTGCCATCTAGCTGCTTAATAATTATAGCTAACATTCATATAATGCTTTAAAGTTTTGCAGAGCAGTTTACATATGTTATCTCATTTGATTCTAACAACTTTATAAGCAAGAGAACCATCAAAGGAACCACTGAAGTTACCCTGACAGCAGGGGACAGCACCCAATGCGATCTACAGAAAAATTAGAAAGTCAAGGCAAATTGCATGTAAGTACCTATGTTCCAGGCACTATGTTAATCTCTGGGAATAAAAAACAAAAAGCAAAAACAAAGAACAGAAAGTCCTGGATTTACACAGATGTTTACAAGAGGGTTTCTCATTTGGGAGATTTTTATTTTATATCCAAGAATTTTCCACACTCTTTCACTAAAAGTCAAGTTCTCAAGTATTTATTAAGTACCTACTATGCACCAATCACTGTGCTAAGCACTGGAGTCAACATATTGAATATTGTGGTCTGAGTGTTTGTAGAGGGGATTGGCATCAATATACTCAGTGTTATCTAGTCGTGAATGTTATGAGTCAGTGGAGTAAATCAGGACACTTGGGTCATGAGAATCTCACACAAGAAATTATTCCCATGGTCCAGAAAAAGCTAAAAATGAAATTGTCAAGTTGGTGTAATTAGTCTAAAGAAGTAAATGAATAAACACCTTCACAGTTACAAATCAGGGTGTAACAGAACCAAAGAGGAAGCTACCATGTACCATTAAGAAAAGGTTTAGGTATCTCCAAAAGCTGTAGCTACCTTTTTGGCCTGTTCTTTTCCCTCTTTTCCTGTGCTCTCTGTTACTACTTAAATTAATAGATTTCTCTTTCTAATCAGGTAAAGTCTGCTCTAATCCCTAATATAAATCCTGTATTGTTTCATTAGCTTTCATCTGTGTGTCTCTGTGTTAGATGTTCAGTAAATACAGAGAAATCTCTTATTCCTGTGGTGTTCAGGAACAAAACTAGAGCGTGTGCTGTAAGTTAACTGTCCCTGTGTCTTTGCCCCCATGCCTCTGATGTATTCCCTTCTCACTTCTACCTCTTAAAATCCTTAATTGCTATCTCCATGCATCTTCTACATGGAGACTTTCTCAATCTCTCTTGTTGCTAGTGCCCACTTCCCAAAAAATTACATTGTATTTAGTGTGTGTGTGTGTGTGTGTGTGTGTGTGTGTGTCTGTGTGTGTGTGTGTTGTCGTCTCTTCTCTGTACATTCCTTACAGGAGCAATTTCTTCATTTTTACCTTTGTATTCACGGTACCTAGCATGGTGCCTGGCATGTATTAGGGAAGAGGAAACAAGCATTTATTAAGCACTGTGGAAGCTCAAGACAACACAAAAAGGTCGGTGCTTTACAATTTGGGAAATTGTGGCAAAGAGAGGTTAAATGACTTTCTCAAGGTCACATGGCTAATTAGCATCTGAGACAGATTTTAAACTTAGGTCTTCTTGACCCTAGGCTTACCATTTTATCCACTTAACAACCTAACTGCCTCGTCATAAATGTTTCTTGATTGATTGCTTGATAGATTATTTCGGGGCAAATTGAACTTCGGCCTATTTTAAATAATATAATAATGAATAGAATTATTTTTTGTTTTCTTGAATTTGCTAAGATTTTCTACCATAACAAAGAGATCTCCAGTTTTTAACAGGCCCCAATAACACGGTGCAACGGTAAGATCTCAGGATCTAGAGTCAAAGGACTTGAGTTCAAATTGATCTTTGACATTTACTACTTTGTGACCTTGAACTTAACCTTCACATGGCTCAGTTTCCTCATTTGTAACTCTGAGATCTTTTCTGGTTCTGGCTCCCTTTGAGGTTCTTAACCTGGTTTATGAGCTTGTTAGTTTTTAAACACTTTTATGACTGTGTTTCAGTATAACTAATTTCCTTGATAATCCTGCATGCATTTCAAAATATTATTCTGAGAATGGGTCCCTAGGCTTCACCAGACTGCCAAGGGGGTCGATGACACAAAAAAGTTAAGAATCCATGTTTTAGATCTACAATCATAACATGAATTCTCTACATAGAAGCTAGCAAACAGCGATTGGATGGAGTTGTGTGACATCTTGTGGCCATACCTAATAATTGCATCTTTTCTTAGTTTCTCTTGTTTCCTAATAGGGCATATACTCTTCTTCCCTTCTAAACTTCCCCATCATCCCACATTTAGATCAGAAGCATAGAATTAAAAACTGTTGATACTAGAAATGAAGTGATGAGTCTAAGATCACAAAGCTAGGTGATAACTTTTATTTTTATTTCTTTTATTTTTGATCAAAGACCCTAGGAAGATATTCTAACAGTATAAAATACTGCCCCCATTGATCAACAAAGGTAGAAAACACCAGAGATTAGCCTAGAGCAAAGGTCTACAAATTTATCTTTTGAACACATTGTCTTTACATTCCAGAGGTTCTGACATTATCATTATTGTGTAAATGAGATCAGAAGAATAGCTGTCAATTGGGATAAATATTCCTCACAACTCACCTAGCCACAATGGCACCCTAGCACAATGTGTTTTAGGGTCTGGGCAGCTCCAACAGGAACAAAAGGGTTTAACATACATGGGATTGTGCTCCTACCATAAGAGCAGGAATGGATATATTTTGCCATAATATTTGAAAATATCATTTCTCTCTTTTCTAAGTTATTTTTCCAACATTTTGAAGTTATCAGTTCAGGATCCAAAATTTGCAAATTGCTGCAGGGTGGGGTGAGTCCAGCCTTGAATTCTGGAAATCTGAAAATGTAGACTGATTCAATGAGATTCCCAACATAATTTTCAGACTCAACAGTTTGGGCTACATCAGAGCCAAAGGCTACATTATATTAAATTTTGAGATCTTGGTAAATATAAAGTTATATATATGTCCATTAACTAATTTCGACGGTGACCCTAGAATGTTCAAAACAAGATTTAACCGGTTATGCTTATCAACCTGTGGCTGAAAGGAAAGCTTGAGGATAAAATATTTTTCTTCTTTATTCTATACTAATCAATTTAGGTCTCTGAATATCATATTAAAACTTACATCGTGGGAAAGCTGTGTACAATACAAAGAGTTATGTGTCTAGAAGGGATCTTCGGTTCCAACATGCTGTGGTTATGCTGCCCTCTGGTGGTTGAAATTCTAGAGTCTGTCCACGGAAGGACTCCCTATAATAAAACTCCTAATTAACCTAGTTTAAGTAAAGAAATTTTATATGCACTGCATAAGTTTGCAATAAGCAGTACTAACTAACTCAAGAAAGGTTTATAATGTTCTTGTTTCATAATATTCTTAGCTGACTTAATTTTTTGCTTTCCCTTCCAATATAACAAGAAAGTATAAGAAGCCTAGAAGTGGAATTCAATCCCACATCTGCTTGTTTATATGTTCAATTTTCAAAATGAAAGAGGATATTATAGTGGGAAAAGGTTTGAACCTGGATCCAGAAAACTTATGTTTTCAATCTTGCATCCAATAACATGTTCGGTGGATAAAGTACTGGATTCGGAATCGGAAAATCTCACCTCCAATATGTATTAGATATGTGACCAAGGGAAAGTAATTTAATCTCCCTCAGTGTCAGTTTCTTCACCTGTAAAAACAAAGGTAATAATATCTGTGGCACCTATGTCACAGCGTTTTTGTGAGGCTCAAATAAGATAATGTTTACAAAATATTTTGAAAACTTAAATATAGTATGAATCAGTTATGATTATTACTATATATGGATGGCCATGTATGTATGTTTGGCCATAAGTAAGTTATCTAGTCTTTCTTTGTCTCAGTTTCCTTATCTTTAAGTTGGGATAATAATGCTTACATCACCCACCTCATAATTATAAAAAAAAAAATGTTTTCTACAAAGTGCTGCGTAAATGTGAGCTATTTAACATCTAGGCATAAGTTTTAAGTATTAAAAATTATGTCTGGTCCTTTGATGTGTGTGTGTGTTTATTCATCATTCTTGCCCTGGGAGTTTTGTCAGTATTTATAAAACAAAATATTAACAGTTTTTATAACTGGCATGGACCCACTTCTGAAGTCATGAGCACAGGATACAAGTTAAAGTTAGAACATTATGTCCCTAAAGACTTTATTTCTGTCTATCGTTCAGCCTAAAGAGTATTGTTACTTCTCTATACTTAGCAATTGTTATTCTGGATCTAGCATTAGAGGAAAAAAACCTATGCTAATATCCTTTCCTAATTGTAAGATGTTTGGATCACCCCTTATGGTCCTATAGTATTCATACAGAAGAAAAAATACTTCTTCTCTCTGGGGTTCAGTTCCTTCGTCAATCCATAAAGGAACATTTGTTAAGTGCCTGCTGTGGACCAGCCATTATACTAGCCACTGAGGACACAAAGACAAAAATGAAACAACCTATCCCACAAGAAGCTTACATTTTGGGGGAAGAAAACAACATATATACGCATGGGAGAAGGAAATGGCAAATCCTTTCAGTATCTTTGCCAAAGAAAACCCCAAATGGGGTCACAGAGTTGGTCATGACTGAAACAAGTGAATGACAACAAACAATATGCAAATAAATGGAACACAATTTTGCAGGGAAAAATCTAGAATCTGAAGGAATCACGAAAGGTGTGATGTAAGAGGTAGCATCTGAGCTAAGCTTTAGGAAACCATGGATTATAAGAGGTGGAGGTAAGGGAAGATATTCCAGGCCACAGGGTCAGCCTATGCAGAAGCATACAGATGGAAGGTGGAATCACTTTTTTTGAGGAACAACATGAAGGTCAATTTGGCAGAAAGTATAAAAGAATGAGAAGGTAGGTCACGAAGGGGGTTGTGAAGGTCTTTAAATGTCAAAAAGAGGAATTTGTATTTGATTCTAAAACCTGTTTCTCTTTTGGCCAGGAACTGTGAGAGTTCTTTCCCTCTCAGGTTGATTTTTTTTTTAGTTTTGATTAAAGGGGCCATCTCTTGATTAACTTCTTAAAGAGGCTTATTCACTGAATGGGCATGACCTCACTCAAAGTGAGAACCTGAAAAGACCTTAGCCTGAAAGGGCCAGGGTCCCCCCAGGGCATCCTGGGCCATCTCCAGTCGCCCTGGTGAATATCTGGTCACTGGACCCACATGGCTCTGGAGGAGAAAATGAGGCTGGTGACTTTGCACAGCCCTCCCTCACTCAAATCAAAGTCAACTCCAAGTCACATCATCATTTTCCTGATGTCATGGTCCTCTTTGAGAACGAAGGACAAACACAAGAGGTAATAGGGAGCCACTGGAGTTTTTTAAACAAAGGAGTGACATGGTCACACCTGAGCTTTAGGAATATCTCATTGGTAACTGAAGGATGGACTGAAGAGGGGAAAAACTTGAAGCAGGGAGACCAGTTCAGAGTCTATTGCAATAGTTCAGAAGAGAGATGGTGAGTGACTAAACCAGGCTGATAGCAACGTGAGTGGATAGACTGGGACAGACATAAGAGATGTGGCAATCAACTGGATATTGGTGGAGAGGGAGAAAGAGGCAAGAGTCAAGGATGACTCTGGTTGTAGACTTGAGTGACTAGAAGGAGGTTGTTGTTCTCGATAGAAACAAGGAAGTTCAGAAGGAGGGGTGAGTTGGGAGGAGTGGGTAGAGGGAGAAGATAGAGTTCTATTTTGGATGTGATGACATCTAATTGCAAATGGCTAACAGCTGCTAATGTGGAACTGAAGCTCAGGAAAGAGACAAGGGTTGGGTATGTAGATCTGAGAGTTATCTGCATAGAAGTGATCATTGGACCCATGGGAGCTAATGAGATCATTGAGACAGAGAAGGGAAAGAAGAATTGCATAGGAAAAAAATAACCCAAGAAATGATACCCTTTGAAGCAATATTCTCATTGCTGGGAATAAACCCTGAACATGTTATTTGTTAAAAGTGGAGAGGTCTATCGAAGCAAAGATTTTTTACATTTAATCAAAATCACACACACAAAAAAAAATCAAATCTTAAAACTCTTTAAATATTCAACAACAGAGGTGTGGCTAAATAAATTTTGATGTGATACTGTAATGGAGTATTATAATCAGAGATGAGCTGGTAAATATTTAACTACCAGCTCTCTGGTGGCAGGGGTGGGATGGGGATGGAGGGGGTTGCACATGACACATTTTTAAGTCAAATTTACAAAACTTATTAATCACTTTTTTAAATCGAGACAATAAGCAAAATCAAGCCCTGATTTGTAGTGTTTGCCAATTCCCAAGGTATAAATGCTCACAATGAAAATTTAACAATTGGTTCTTGGGAGCCAATTTGAGCTGGCTCCAACACACTCCTGAAATGTAATTAAAGTTGACAGATATGAGATATACAAACAATCTAGAAAGATTTATGTGAAATTATACAAAGCACAGCAGAAAGGCAGAACCAGAAGAATGGAGGGTACTCTGACCATAAAAGAGGCAAAGTGAACTACAAGGAATGAACAATGAATCTTGATAGGGACTTTCGGGGAGTGACTGAAAAATTATTATGCTTCTCTGTACTCTGAAATAAATTAAAATGTCATTAAGCAAGTTAATTTGGTTATATTGGTTTGTTGGGTTTGTTTGGGTTTTTTTAATAAAACAAAATAAAAGTCAGAGGACTTGAGTTTAAATTCCAACTTTCTATCTGAGTGGTAGTGTTGTTCAGTTGTGTCAGACTGAACATGAGCCCATTTGGGGTTTTTTTGGCAAAAATATTGGAATGGTGTGTCATTTCCTTCTCCAGCCCATTTTTACAGATGTAAGGCAAACAGGATTAAAGGACTTACCCAGGGTCACACAGCTAGTAAGTGTCTGAGGCCAGATTTGAACTCAGGAAGATGAGTCTTCCTGAATCCAGGCCTAGCAGTCTATCTACTGTGCCACCTAGCTGCCCTCCTAAGTGACCTTGGGTAAATCACCTAACCTACTTGGGCCTCAATTTCCTCATCTATAAAATGAGGGGATTAAGATGTTTGGATCACACCATATAGTCCTATAGCATTCACACAGAAAGAAAAAAAATACTTCATCTCTCTGGGGTTCAGTTCCCTCATCAATCAATCAAGGAGCATTAGACCTCTACGGTTTCTTTTAGCTCTCAGTATGACTCTATCTATGAGTGACCCAATGATCCTATGAAAATGAGGGGAGTTGGCATAAATAATCTCTAAATTTATTTTGGAGCCTAAAAATTTCCATATTCAACTACAGTGAGACATGGAGAACACATGGGAAGTTATTGCTTAAATTGCTTATATAATATTGCTTTTATTTTCTATAGTGAAAGTGGGCTAGTTTATTGTACATTTGCTCTGTAACCGGGAACTTGTGAGTTGGATTTAAGAAATAAAGAGAGTCTGCATCATTGTTCAATATATTGCCTTTGGTAATACCCATTTTCTAGCTGTTATTTTGCCCCTTGATGTGGTTTCTGGGAAGTAGTTCATCACTTGCATTTGAGAGAAGTCACAGTAAGTGTGCCATTATTATGAAAGTGGAATGGTCTCCAAAATAAGGCAGAGACGGAAAGCAGAAAAGCCGAGCCTGCTTCAGGCTGAACTAAACACTAAAGTGTTCTTTGCTGGCCTGAAAAGCAGCTGAGTAAGAGGACTTTCTGCTGGGGAACCTGCCTAGAAGGTTCAGCTGATCAGTGGCAGAATGCGTTCATCGTCCCTTTTCCAAACCTCTGACTTCAAAGTCCCCAGAGTTGGACCCTTTCAGCTTCCATTGGTACCACTGGCCTATGGAACATTATATCTCTTTTTCACTAGTTTAAACACACACACACACACACACACAAGCTTCCAAGACCCAAAGGATGATAGGACCCAAAGACAGCCAAACCCTGAAAGAAGGGAGCTGTATCAGGCTCAAAGTGCATTGATAAATGGCAAACTGAATAGGAGAATAATAGGCATTTTATTGACTTTCTTGAGGTAAATCGGGGAGTCCCTTCTAAGATTTCTAATCCCTGTTTTAAAATTAATGTAAACCTTACTGATAAAGTATAGTATACAACTACCTATGCAGTATGATTTGGATGGGCCGGGAAGGCCTTGCCTTCAGTGTGTCTCCCACATCCACTTGGCAGTAATATCTAAAATTTTGCCAACATACAATAACTCTTTTGGATTAAGAGATTGCCCTTCTTGTTAAAATACAGAAATCTCTGCCAGGAGTTAAGAAACATATTAGACCACTGATCTATCATTAGCATCGTAATATAAATTATCTGGCAGGAGGGAGTGGAATCTGGCCTAGTGGGTAGTCAGGAATCAGGAATACCTGGGTTAAAGTCCTACCGCCTTTAACATAGACTAGTTGTGTGATCCTAGGTGAGTCATTTAGTGGGGATAAACACAAATTCCAATCCAATCCAACAAGTATTTATTAAAATTATTATGTGGAAGGCATGAGGTATATAGCCTGACATAATAAAGAGAGCTAGCTTCAGAGTAAGGACCAACTGGGTCCAAGTCTCACCTCTGACACATACTGGTGATGTAATCCTAAATCAATCTTTCTGTGCCTCTAGACCATTCCCTAAGACTTTATATTCAGATGAGTAGAAGATATACAACAGTGGAGACAGTTTCCACAGCATAAGAGGTCTGAACAAAAGAAGTAAATTATCATAGGGTAATCACAAGTAAGAGCAGGATTTTCTGAGAGGAAAAAGGGATACAATGCAGACCTGAGAGTGGAGGAATCTGCCCAAAGAGAATATGAAGGCATTGAAAGAGGAGAATCAGGAATATTAAAAAGGGTAGGGGTCACCATACCAAAGAATTCATCATCAATGGTCTACTACCTAGTGATAAATGTTTCCATATTTAGCTCCTCTGGTCCTCAAAAGGCAGCTAGTCTGCCTCCAGGCCCATAACTAAAAGCCTTTCTATCTTAGTAAAACCTGTCAGAACATGCGATGATCTGGCATAGTGTTTAATAATCCAGCCTTGTTTCCATGCCACAGTGAGGCACGAGTATAGGACTCTCATGGCACTGAAGATTAGCACAGAAGTTTCCCTGGTTTTGCCTCTATTTAGAACTGTTTCTCTCTTATTTTTTCATTTTATTTTTTGTCTGTATTTTCTTTCATAACATGGCTAATATAGAAACATGTTTTCCATGACCATACATGTATAACCTATATCAAATTGCTTGCTGTCTCAGGGAAGGAGGAAGGGAAAGAGGGAGAGAATCTGGAGCTCAAAATTTTAATAAACTAATGTTAAAAATTGTTTTTACATGTAGTTAGAAAAAATACATTATTTTTTAAAAAGTCCAACAGATACTTATACCAGGATTTTTAATTTTTCTCTTTTAGATTCCAGATTGGAATTCTATTGCCTCCATGGTCTGGAAGAAAAATAAAATAAAATAAAGGCAGATACTTCTTTGGGAAGCTTAACTATGAAAGGTTAACTGTCTCTTACAGAGCCACTCTGCCCTATGCGTGTGCATAAGGAAACTTAGAGGTTAAAAATTACAATCCCTTCATTTCATAAATGGTGTAACAGAGGATAGGAGAAGTAAAACAACTTGTCCCATGTCACAGGGGCAGTAACTGCCATATTCATTCCTTGAACAAAGGTCTCACAGTGAGCATGATGCACTGACACCCCGCTATTCACTGAAAACCAGCTTCATGTGAAGCAAAAGCTGGTGAGGGCTAATTTAAGCATTTGAGAGCCAGCTTTAGCATTAACCATAACTCACTATGCAGCCTATGGAACTCTTTCTTTTCCCCTTTGAGCCTCACGTTCCTAGGGCTGGATCAAATGATCTCTGAGGTATTTTCCAGCTCTAATTTTCTATTAACTGTAAAGCCAGCATTGAAATGACAGGAGACTAGAGAAAGTTATGCGCTTGGGCTGCCCCCTAGTGTCAAATCTATTACAAACTAATGCTTACCCAAAGTAGCTTTTTGGAATTCTCCAGGTTGGCTAAGATTCTCTTGGTTCCACAGCATTTCCTTTGTCATTTGCGCATGCATTCTCATGATCCTCCCCTCCCCCCATCTCATCTCATCTCATTTCTCATTATTATGTACAGCAAAGTGCTCAGAGGACCTAAAATCAGCCTGTAGCAAGTACACTTCATTCCTTGTAAACCTCCCAGGAAAAAAAAATTAAAAACAGGCAGCAAGAGTATTGAATTTCTTGTTCAGTCCACTGCCTAATTCTCATCTAAGCCTTCTTTGATTATTTTTAGGTTTGGAAACCACAGACTGGTCTAAAGAAAGCCTTATCTGAGGTGGAGAGAAGCTACAGATTTTTTAAAAAAATAATAATAATTAAACCTTTCTCTCAAAATCCAGTCGGACCTTAATCCAGAACCAAGATGTCTTAAGATTCAAACAAATGGGCCTTTCTTCAAAGAGACAAGAGAGCTGTTAGGTAAAAGGGAATAAGGACAGTGGACATGAGGAAGGAGCATGAACAATGTGGCATAAGTTCATACGGTGCTCACACTGGATACCTAAAATCCACCTATATTTTATTATGCAGGCTGTAATTTATGGCACCAGAGTGCATATCCTTTGACCCAGAAGTACCACTTCTAGGGCTGTATCCCAAAGAGATAATACAAATAGGAAAAGGACCCACGTGTGCAAAAATATTTATAGCAGCTCTTTTTGTGGTGGCAAAGAATTGGAAATTGAGGGGATGCCCATCAACTGGGCAATGGCTGAACAAGTTGTGGCATGTGAATGTAACAGAATACTATTGTGCTATAAGAAATGATGAACAGATGCACTTCAGAAAAACCTGGAAAGACTGATATGAACTGATGCTGAGTGAGGGGAGCAGAACCAGGAGAATGCTGTTACAGCCACATTGTACAATGACTAACTTTGATAGACTTGGCTCTTCTCAGTAATGCAAGGTTCTAAGACAACTCCAAAAGGCTCATGATGGGAAATGCCATCCATATCCAGAGAAAGAATTATGGACTCTGAATGCAGATCGAAGCATACTATTTGCTCTTTCTTTTTTGTTTTGTTTTGTTCTTTCTCGTGGTTCATTCTGTTGGTTATAATTCTTCTTTACAACATGACTACTGTGAAAACATGTTTAATATGAATGTATATGTAGAGTCTATATCAGATTGCACTCCATCTTGGGGAGGAAGGATGGAAGGGAGAGGGAGAAAATTTAAAGCTCAAAAGCTTGTGAAACTAAATGTTGTAAACTAAAAATTAATTAATTTAAAAAATTATGGCACCAGATAATAGCATCATAAATCTAGAGCTAGAAAGGAGCTTTCTAAGTCATTTAGCCCATCTCTTTCATTTTACAGATGAGGAAACTGAGTCAGCTAGGCAACCTAATGAACAGAGTGCTGGACTTGAAGTTGAGTCTAAATCTGCTTCAGGTACTTACTAGCTGTATGACCTGAGGCAAGTCATTCAATTTATCTGCCTTAGTTTCTTTATAAAATGGGGTGATAATAACATCTACCTCCCAGAGTTATTGTGAGGACAAATGAGATAATACATGTAAAATTCTTTGCAAATCTCAAAGTATAAATAAATTATTGGCTTTATTATTAGTAATCAGGGTCATAAAAGTCTCAAGTAGCAGACTTATGGGTCTCACCTTGTCCACATCCCTTCTCAATAAACTCCACTGGCTCCCTCTTACCTCTGAGATCAAATATAAAATCTTCTCTTGGGCCTTTAAAAGCCAGGCCCCTTCCCACCTTTCTAGTCTTTTTACACTTTACTCCTCTGTGTACACTATGATTCAGTGACACTGGCCTCTTCATTATTCCTCCCCCAAGGCGTTCCATCTGCAGACTGTGAACATCTTCAGCAGCTGTCCCCATGGCTGGAATGCTCTCTCTCCTCACCTCTGCCTCTTGGCTTCTCTTATTTCCTTCAAGCCCTCTGGCTCCAGATCTCATGCTTTTTCCACTGTACTAGACTCTACAGCTGCCTTTATGCCACTGCTTTGATATTAAATTATTTTACTTTTATACTATCTCATAATTCTACCCTTAATGCAGATCAAACCATTGTTATTTGAGAGGCAGGCAAGAGTCTGGAAAATCCCAGAAGCAACAGTGGGAAAGTGGTAGTTGCAGGGTGGGAGGGGGAGCACTTCTTGGGTGCTTTCTGTGTGCCCTACACAGTAAGATTCTACCTCCAAGATGAGCTCCAGAGAGTACATCTCTTATTCAACTGACCTTTGAAATTTCAAGGCTGAGGGACACAAAGATAAATAAAATATATATCAAGCAAGTCATGCCATTCAGAGGAGGAATGGGATAGAATTTTCTGTTCTTGCCTCTGATACAAAATTAGCTCACTACAATGCTGTTTAATGAAGATATTGCTGATAAGAGAGAGGTGTGGACCTCTGTTCTTGTCTGCAAAACAAGATATTGGGTTAGGTGATCTCTGACTCTGAAATTTTTATCTCTGATTCCTCTTTTTTCCCCTTTTGAAAACAAAGTATTTGTTCATTCACTGATTACATGCATTTAAAAGAATTAGATTCAAAACCTTTTTACAAAATTAAGAGGGATCTGGCTTCTTTGAATCTGTGTAGGCTAATACAGCCGTAAATCTTTGAAAGTCTCATTTTCATCACAAAGATGCCTAAGTTTTATTGGAATTCAGTTAAGCTGTGGTAAAAACATATGTGGAGCAGCTATGTGGCACAGCAGATAGAGTACTGGGCTTGAAGTCAGGAAGACTCATCTTCCTGAGTTCAAATCTGACCTCTGACACTTACTAGCTATGGGACCCTGGGGGAGTCACTTACCCCTGTTTGCCTGAGTTTCCTCATCTGTAAAGTAAGGAGAAGGAAATGGCAAACGATTCTAGTATTTCAAAACCCCAAATGGGGTCACAAAGAGTTGGACACAACTGAAACAACTGAACAATAACAAAAACATATGTTGCTCAATAAACAAGGATGATGAAGCTGTATAAGATAGCAGACTGGGAGTCAGGAAAATGGGATCTTGGGTCCTAGTTCCACCCTATGCATCCTGGCTGTGTGAGCCTAAGTCAATCATTTATGCTCTCAGTGCCCCTAGATAGCTCAAGACCATAAATTGCAGAAGACATTGTTGATTTGCATTATGAGAGTGAGTTTCCTGACTGGGAAGAATGGCAGCTTGGCTGCCAGCTAATGAAATCACAGGTCATGTCCAAGAAAGAAAAACCCATTACAGTAAATGTCCAGCCATTGACTACATTTATAGAGTCATATAATCTCAGAGTTAGCCAGGACCTCAGAAGCGAACTAATCCAACCCCTAGCCTGATGTATGAATCACCTTTACAATATCCCCAGTAAGTGGTTGTCCTGGAATTTTGTAATATTCAAAGTTGCCTGAAATAAGTGGGCCATTTACTGCACCTTGGAAAATCATTTTGTGAAACAGTCATCTGTATTATAACGGTGTTTGTTGCAGCAGTATCTAAGCAACAAGGAGCTATATAGTCCCTGATCTTAAGGATTCGCTCGCTGCTCACTACTCACTCAATTGAGAATTTTAAAAAAAAACATATAGGAGATCATTTAAGAACACTTAAGGAGCAACCCAAAAATAAAAGCAAATTAAAATTTTGCAAAGGAGTTCATGAGTGGAGAGGTAAAATCCAATAAAAAAAAAGGTAATTGGGGTTAAAAAAAGTTTGAGGTTAAGGAGGCTTCTGAGAAGAAGCAAATTTTGTCCTAGATTTTTAAGAAGGAAAGGAACAGGAATTGGCAGGAAGGCTGTGTAGTTGGAAGAATGGCAATAAGAATGAATAAGTCTTCTTTTGAAGACAGGAAACAGATTTATTCAGATGGATCTGAAAGTCTGTGTTTGGGAGTGATGAGAATTTGTAAGATTAGTGATGTGGGGGAGCCAAGGAATAGGAAAATCTTAAAAGCCAGGAATGGGAGTGTGGATTTGTTATAATAGGGAGTACAGGAGTGATGTTGAGAATTTTGGTGAAATAGTGTTTGAGGTAGATCACTTTAGCAGCTGTATGTAGGACAGACTGGAGCAAAAAAATAGAGAGGCAGAAAGCCTGGCTAGAGAGCTGTTCAGTAGTCCAGGCATGAGGTAAAAAGGCCATCAAGTATGATGTTGGAAATGGAATAGGAGAGGCAGAGCTGAGCGATGTTACAGGAAAAGAGCTAGCAAGACCTGAGAGTAGATTAAATAGTGGTGGTGAAAGTGGTACGGTCACTTGGTGAAATGACAAGTCATTCAAATTCTCTTGGCCTCAGTTTCCTTAATTTAAAACGAGGACGGAGGAGGATGGTGGACTAAATCAACTCTCAAGTCTCTTCCATCCCCAAGCCTTTTAATATGAGTTATTAAATGTTGATGTCATGTATATGACATTATATAAATTTGAGAGGGAGAGACAAAGACAGAGACAGAGACAGAAGGAGAGGGAGAGACAGAGACAGAGAAACAGAGAGAGAGACAGAGACAGAGACAGACAGAGAGACAGAGAGAAGGGAGGAAGAGGGAGAGGGAGACGGAGGGAGAGGAAGGGCGGGAGGGGAAGAGAAACGGAGATAGAGAGACAGAAGGGGGAGGGGGAAGAGAGAGAGAGAGGGAAGAAAGGAGAGGGAAAGGAAGAGAGAGAAAAGCAGCCTGGTCAGCTTGGAGCCTTAGAGCCAGAAGGGCCTAAGTTCAAGTCCTGCCTCTGACATCATCATCGTCACCACTATTAATGATAACTAACACTTACATAGTACTAATGATGTGCCAAGCACTGTGTTAAGTGCTTTACAATTATTACGTCACTTGAGCCTCGTAACAACCCTGAGAGATAGGCGCAATTATTTTCCCTATTTTACAGTTGAGGAAACTGAGGCAGACAGAAGTTAACCAACTTGTCCAGAGTTACACATTGAAAAGTATCTGAGGCTGGATTTGAACTCAGGTCTTCTCTACTCCAGGTCTGGTGTTCCAGCCACTATGACACCTAGCTACCTCATACATGATCCACACTAGCTGTGTGATCACAGGCAGGTCCCTTAACTTCTCAGTATCCCCAAGCAACTCTGTAAGACTAAAAGTTACAGAAGAGTTGCTATTCAGCAGCACCAGAGAGATTTTCCACATGCAGGAGTTCTCGAGGTTCATACCCAACCCAAGAAAGCAGATGATGAGCATTTTAACTATAAAGCACTCAGCAGATCATCATTATTACTGTAAGCTCCCCTATGGGTCTAAGTTACTATGAAAGTGATGACATGAGTGGCATGAATAGAGGCAGGAAAACAATCCAATCAGAGTTTAAAGAATATTCAGTGGGGAGGCCTATTAGAAAACTCACTTTTAATTCAACTAGAAAGATTGAGAAATAAATTCTAGTCTAAAAACCTTTTCCAGACTTGTCCCCTCAGGAAGGTGAGAACAAAAGCTCTTCCTTAGGGAAAAGGATTGAGTGGTAAACCAAGATAGCTCCTCAGCCAAGAGTAAGGAAGACGTACGTTCCAATCTGGCCTTTGACACTTAATAGATGTGTGACCCTGGCAAAGTCACTTAATATCTGTTTGCTTCAGTTTCCTCAACTGTTAAATGGGGATAATATAGAACGGCACCTGACAAACAGTAGACGCTATATAAATGCTTATTCCCTTCCCTCTAATTAAGAGTATTGCCTTCCCCATTCTCTGAAGTGATTGGAATAATGACTCATCTAAGAAAAGTCTCCTCTTCTCTATTACCTGAAGTGACTGACAATATTACTCACCCTTCTCCAGTGAGAAAAGATTAAAATATTGATCATTAGGAAAATACCCATGCAATCCTTGTGGGGAGTGGTAGAATGTTAACTCAAAACTATATTTTAACATATTAAGATCTTTTCCTTGTTCAAGAATCTCATAAATGTTACCTCAAATTATCTTGAGTAAGGAAGATGTCCAAGGGCATGGCTGGACTATGGCAACTTGGATATGTTTTTCTCTAAGCTAGAGATTACTTGAATTTAGAATAATATTCAATTAAATAAAAACTGTTTCTTACAGACTTGTGCATAAAATTGCAGAACACAATATTAACCTCTTTTTATACCATAAACAATTTAAAGTCAAACTCCTGCTAATCTCAGTTATCGTCAGCACTGCACAGACTCGGAAGTTATCATGGAGAACAATGAAGACTGTGGCTGGGACCACAGAATTTCCCAGCTGAGGAGACTACAGAAAAAAGCTGGAGGTTGAGGCTGGCTGCTCCTGACTAGATGGGATGACACCAATGCCTTCACAGGCTGCAAACAACAAATGGAGATAACCCTGTTTAACTCAATCCTCTATTATTATTGCTTCATACATGGCCTCTGGCCTTTTCATCTCTGTTGTCGGTCAGTCATTTCAGTCATGTTCTACTCTTCGTTACTCTATTTGGGAGTTTTCTTGACAAAGTTACTGGAGTGGTTCACCATTTCCTTCTCCAGCTCATTTTACAGATGAGGAAACTGAGGCAAACAGGGTTAAGCGACTCCCCCAAGGTCACACAGCTAAAAAGTGTCTGAGGTTAAATTTGAACTCAGGTTTTCCTAACTCCAGGTCTAGTGCTCAATCCACTGTGCCACCTAGCTGTCCTCTTTCATTTTTAAGACTAGTCCATTCACTCTTTGATCTTGGCCTGTTTGTAGACCAAGCTGCCTGAAAACGATCCTAGCTAGTTGGGTAATTCAGCTCCCCCTCCCCCTCCCCCTCCCCCTTGCCCTCTCCCTCTCCAAAGGAAGGTAAATTCTGATGGCCAGAAGCTGCCCACTTAACTTGGGGTTTACTGCCTAGATTCCTTCCTTCCTTCCTTCCTCCCTTCCTTCTTTCCTTCCTTCCTCCCTTCCCTCATTCCTTCCTCCCTTCCCTCCTTCCTTGCTTCCTTCTTCTTTCATTCCACAAAACCTTAAACCCAGTTCACTCTGAAGCTCATGAATAGGTCCCTGCCCAAGCTCCACTTAATGGCTGTATTTTGGGCCCTCCTGGCTTAGAGTCAACAATGGTAACTGTTTCTCTTTGGAACAGCAACCCTAAGGGTCTTCTCCTCCCAGCTTGATTTTTTTCCTTTTTTTCTAATTAAAGGGGCCATCCCTTGACTCACTTCTTAAGCTAGTATTTTCTTCAGTGGTCTTTTGGATCTCCTTTTCCATTTGGCTAATTCTGCCTTTCAAGGCATTCTTCTCCTCATTGGCTTTTTGGAGCTCTTTTGCCATTTGAGTTATTCTATTTTTTAAGGTGTTGTTTTCTTCAGTATACTTTTCAGTATTTTTTTGAGTCTCTTTTAGCAAGTCATTGACTTGTTTTTCATGGTTTTCTCTCATCCTTCTCATTTCTCTTCCCAATTTTTCCTCTACTTCTCTAACTTGCTTTTCTAAATTCTTTTTGAGTTCTTCCATGGCCTAAGACCAGTTCATGTTTTTCCTGGAGGTTTTTGTTGTAGGCTCTATGACTTTGTTAACTTCATCTGACTGTATGTTTTG
>CM053624.1:208003491-208102280 GCA_028646595.1 Phalanger gymnotis
CATAGCAGCTTAAGTTCTGGTCATTCAGATGACCTTTGATGATGTCTGAAACACTATAAGAAGAGAAGACAGAGCCATTTGTGCAAGGCTCTCACTCATGGTGGTGCTGAGGTGGAGACTCCGGGCTGCTGTAGCTAGGAGCCCTCCAGCTTGTAACCCAGATGCTGAGACTTTGTTAAATTCTGGTAATTATGTATTGGGATTTGAATCAGACAAGGCCTGTCTGTTGATGTTTGTATTTTGTATTTTGTTCTGAAGTTCAGGGTGCTGGCTTTTTCCCCCTGAACTAAGCGAATGGTATTTGTGTGCTGAATTAAAGTAAGCTTGTCAACCCCTTAAATACTGCTTTCCTTACTAAAGCAGATCAAAAGAACCTGTGCTTTTACAGTGTGCTGACAGCTTTCTGGGTGCTGGCTGTTGGTGGATCTTACACTCCCACAACAGCTGCTAGCCAGATTGTGGAAACAGTATGAGACACAACCTTAAGGCTTCTTTAATTTTATTGCTCACTAAATTATTAGTGATTTATCTAAATTTTTGATAGGATTATTGATAGTCTGGATTTCTCCCTTTAAAAACTGCTTATTCATATCCTTCAATCATTTATCTATTGGGGAATGCCTCTTACTCTTATAAATTTGAATCAATTCCTTGCTTATCTTAGAAATGAGATCTTTATCAGAAAGTTGCAAACATTTTTCCTAGTTATCTGCTTCCTTTATGATTTTTATTACACTAAATTTGTTTATGCAAAAACTTTAACATTGTATATAATCCAAACTTTTAATATTATTTTATATCATCTTTTCTATTTCTTGTTGCATTATTGAGTCATTGTTTCTTTTAGCCCAGTTTTCAGTTCTATAAATAGGAACATGGAAACAATAATTGATTATTATGTGATCAATTTTCAGATAAGACACAAGAGTTGCTTGAGATATACAACTATGAGAAAACTCCTTGCATGGATCTTTGGATCTGACTGAGTTTTTGGACAGCATAACCTAAGTCCTTGGTTAGGGGTCTCTAAACAGGAGCTAGAGGTGGTTCAGTTTCCCAGTCACACAGGGCTAGGCTCAAACAATGCAATACGGTTTTCTCCTAATTCCCACAAAGTTTTCTCACAAGACAGAAGTTGGACTAAACCCATTACTGAATAGAAAGGGAACTGAGCTCCAGAATTGAGTCACAAGATGGAATCAGTGTGGTTCACTCAATTCCCACTACCACTTGCTGCCCTAATTCCCTTACTGCTTAATATTTTTATCACTGATGCAAAGTGAAGTAAGCAGAATCAGGAAATTGAACACAGTACACAGTAACAGCAACATGGTACGATGATGATCAACTATGAATGATTTAGCTATTCTCAGCAAGACAATGATCCAAGACAATTCCAAAGGACTCATGATGAAAAATGCTATCCACATTCAAAAAAAGAACTGTTGGAGTCTGAATGAAGATCAAAGCATACTGTTGTCATTTTTTTTCATTTTTTTTCTTTTGGTCTGTTTCTTCTTTCACAACATGACTAATATGGAAATACATTTTACATGATTGCATATCCATAACCTGAATCAAATTGCTTTCTGTCTTAGAAGGGAGAAGGTAAGGGAGGGAGGGAGAAAATTTGGAACTCGAACATTTTTTTAAATGAATGTTAAAATTTATCTTTGTAGGTAATTTTAAAAAATACCATTTTTTAAAAAAAAATATCTTTATCACTGACTTAAATATAGCCCCTTTGGGAGACTCTTGACTTTAATTCTTCAAAAGTTTTAAGATTCCATTACTTGCAACCTTACAGCATTTTTAGGAAGTGATTGTTATTAAATATATAGCACTTTACTTCAGAAAGAAGCTTGGGGTCACTAAAAACCCTGGGCAATTTCTAAAATGTAAACCAACTATTTTCTTCTACTTTTTTAGGACAAATTTTACGCCCAGTTTGCACTGTCTGTCCAAGACACATGTACTGATTGACCAGCTCTCTGGATCATCTATCCAACTACATATCATAATCTGGAAAATATGTATTTTTTATTCATTTGTTTTTCTTATTCTGTATGAGTAGCACATATAATGGGTTTTAGCAGGTTGTAATACAGTACAAATAAACAGATGGGTGGTGCAATGGATAGAGTGCTGAGTTTGTAGTTAGGAAGACTCATCTTCCTGAGTTCAAATCTGGCCTCAGACACTTATTAGCTGTGTGACCCTGGGCAAGACTCTTAACCCTGTTTGCCTCTGTTTTCTCATCTGTAAAGTGAGCTGGAGAAGGCAATGGCAAACCACTCTAGTATCTTTGCCAAGAAAACCCCAAATGGGGTCACAAAGAATAGGACATGACTGAAAATGATTGAACAGCAGCAGCAGCTCTCACATCACAATTCTGGATAATACTAAAGAAAACATAGATGAGAAGATCTGCTACAAAAATAAGCTAAAGGGTAAGTTTGAACCAGGTGGACTGAGGGAGCTTTTGCAAGATTGTGTTATTAACTACAGTTGCCAAGATAATTTTTCTAAAGCATAGGTTTACCCTTCATCCTTCACTCACTCCACACAGTGAGCCCCAATGGGTCCCTACCACTTCCAGGATCAAATATAAAGCCTTTTCTTTGGTATCCAAAACTCTGCATAACCTGGATTCTTTCTGCTTTTCCAGTTTTGTGATACCTCATTTCCCTCCATGAGCTCCGAGACCCAGCTACAATAGCAATTCCTCCAAAAGGACACTATTGACCATTTGTGTAGCTTTAAACTGGCTGTCTCTAATATCTGAAATGTTCTGCCTTCTCACCCTGCTTCTGACTTTCTTCAAGATTGACTCAAGTCCCACCTTCTTCAAGAGGTCTTTCCCAGTTTCACCAGCTGTTAATGCCTTCCTCTTTCATATTACACTCTTTAAGATCTACTATGGATTGTTTTGGGGTTTTTTGCCTTTCTTCACATTTCCAATGTTTACACCAAGCCTGGCACACAATAAGTGTGTCACAAATGCTTGCTGACTTCTTGACTGATAGGATATACAGGCATGGATGGGTTATAATCCACGTGACTGGAAGGATCCAACAAAATTTGATAAAGGCATAAATGTCATATTTATCAAATATGTAGATGACACAAAGTGGCAAGGGACAGCTAATATGCTGGATGACAGTCAGGATCCCAAAAGACTTGGACAGTCTAGAATATTGAGCCAAACCCAAGATGAAATTGTCGTTGTTATTCATCCTTCGTTTTTAAAGAGAATTGATGACATCATGGGATGATGTCTTGACTTGCTCATGCACTGGATTTAAGTGAGGCAGAGTTGCATAAAGTTGTCAGTATTGCTCTCTTTTTTTCAGAATCATCGAAGTCTAGTGGCAAGACAAAAGTCAGGATGACTGGTAATGGCCCAGGAGGCAGTGGATGGCCTTAGCATCTTCAATGTCTGACCAAGCTTTAAGTGTTCCATAGCAGTCTGCCTTCATGGCCGTTAGAACAAATTGTTTTCCTCTGCCCATTCCACTGAGGAAGTCTTCACATGCTTGGGGTAAACATCTCCCTAATTCGCCAATGGGTTTGAGGCCTACCAGTTACCCTAAACCTGGTTTAGTCCATCTGTCAAGATGCTTTACTGGGGTACAGCTGCTACATATGCTACAGCTTCTTAGAGCCACAGGTGAGAGTTGGGTGAAGGTTAACAACCAAGGTGGATGAGCAGCGCTGAAAAGGATTTGGCAAACCCTCACACCAGAGGTGCTAGTCCTCCCTGAACACCTTATACCACCCCACAGATGAAATACAGTAAGAATAAATGTAAAGTTCAATATTTGTTCACATAGTCTATTTTTCAAGCAAGAGTAGGAGAAGGGATGGATGGCTAAACAGAAGTTTATTTGATGTTCTAGGGATATTAGTGAACTACAAGTTCGATATTAGTCAACAATGCAATATGACACTCAAAATGCTAATGTGGTTTTAAGCTATATTAACAGAGGCAACTTCCATTATTAAGGAAGTGATAGTTCCTCTGTACTGTACCCTTTTCAGACCACATCTGGAATATTGTGTTCAATTCTAGCATCACATTTTAGCAAAGATAATAATAACCTGTAGAGCGTACAGAGGAGGGCAACCAGCATATTGAAGGGCCTCAAGATAGTGCTATATAAGGATTATTTAAAGGAATGAGAGCTTCCTAGACAAAAGAAATCTTCAGAAGGTGCATGATTGCCATCTTCGAGCATTTAAACAGCAGTCCTGTGAAAGAAGAATTAAACACATTCCACTTGACCCAAATGGGTGGTATAAAGAATACTTGGTGGATGTTGCAAAAAGGGAACTTTAGATTTTGTATAACAAAAGACTACTTTATAATTAGAACTAACCAAAAATGTAATGAATGGGCTGCCTTGTGGATTTCCTCTTACTGAATGTCTTTACCCAAAAACTAGAATATCATTTGTTAGATATTCTTCTACATGTGTGGTAAGGACTAGATGACTTCTGAGATCCATTCCAAATCTTGCTCTGTGATTCTGCGAACATCTGCTAGTAAAAGGCTATTATGTATTAGTTAATTATGTTAAAAGGCTATATTAGTTAACATAATACTACCTATCAACTACTGATGTTCTGATAGCTGACTTAGAAGTCAGCTATCAGACCTGGATTTTGGGTGGTAATTAGGAAACAACTTCCCAGGGGTTTATTTCAACCTTCTATATTTCACTTAAGTTCCACTAAACATACTGGTACCTGATTTGAGATCAGGCTAGGAAAGCCTTAGAAGTCTTATTTCTCCCTAATGCGTGTAATTAGCAAATCAATTAGAGGAATGAAAACAAATACTCCCATGATGACTGCTTTATTACTCAAGGCTAAAGAAAGTATTATTCTTGTGGCGTGTTCTCCAGCACTGTTTTGGAGGAATGTATAATTCCAAAGCAAATTTCACTCCAGGTTTAAACTTATTAAACAAAAAATGGACCAAAACAAAATCATCACATCTGGTTCAGAGTTTCATTACCAAGAGTGTGCTGGTAAATATTTAACAATCAGCTCTCAAAAAAAAGTGCATATAACACCCTTCTTTTAAGTTGAATCTACATTATCAACATTTTCTCCATCTTTTCTGTAAGTCCATATAATCAACAAAACAATAAGTCAAACTCTGATTTGTGACATTTGAGAATTTCCAAAATGTAAAGGCTCACACTGAAAATTTAACAGCAGACTCTCAGGAGTTAATATGAACTATATTATACAAAATATAAGAGTCATTAAGGTGATAATAATAATAGCACCCCTCCCTTAAAGCCCAACACACTTTCCAGGTTGGGGTCGGAGAGTAAGAAGGAGAAGGTAATAGCAAAGCAGGGAAATCAAGCCAAGGTAACATATAGCAGGGACTTCATGTGCCCTGAACCTGCTGCAGTAGCTATGAAGGCCTGGCAAGAAGTCTGAAATACAGGTGAATTAGGCTTTGGAGATGGCACTTTATTGGGTTAGTGCCCAAGTCAGTATGACTGTCTTGAAGGCCATAAAACACAATGCAAATATTGGGCATTTTCATCACCATCATTTTATATGCAAACATCAGAGATTAGAGCTAGGATGCATCAATCAATGGTCCAATATTATTAAAAGCTCTTTGTTCTTCCTGATTCAACAAAGCTTGCACCACAATTGGACATGAGACAAGGGGATTAGGGTGATTGACAAACACTATATTTTAGCCTTTGAGTCCTCTAGGTCTGTAAAGTGGTAAATTAGGATGTATGAGGGTTCTTTAGCTAGTCCAAAATTCAAGTCCTGCAAAAATATATGCAAAAGTAATTTTATTGAAAATTTAAATCAATGTCAAATGATGCAAAAATTCTAACTTAAAGTCATCTGTTCTTTCTTGAGACGAGGCTGTCTCTGCATTAGGCAAGCCCTCTCCTCCTTATTCCTACTCCTGCTTATCCTATTTTATTTTCTTTTCTGGATGATTTCTAACTCCTTTCTCTCGTATCCACAATTTTCCTTATCAGAAAATTCCAGCTTCCTAGCTAATTGGCACCTGTGCCAGGAAAGGTAGAAAACTGATCAGTCCCATGTGAGTGAGACTCCAACCTCCCTATAAAACATATCTGACTCTCTTCCACAACCCTGAGCTGTCTTTGGGTGTGGAAGAATCCAAGTGTGCCTGACATAATGTGTGGAGCGAGCCTCTCTCTCATAGAATCATTTTTTTTCCCTCTTCTACCTAAATAGCTTCTCATCCACAACCCAGACTCTCCCACTAGCTAAGTAACAAATGTATTACTACCCTACTAGCCATCCACTCAGATTATTATTTCTTGGGTAACTGTGACTCAATATATCTTTAAACCCTCTCTTCCTCTGTCACCCCCACCATGGATCTCTCAAGCTAATTGCCTTTTCTTGAGTGAATAAAAAAATGTACTATAGCCCCTATAAGTTCTGAAGGTCCATGTCCCAACTTGTACTTACACTTTTGAGCTCCACAATGAGGGACACCACAGTGGGGTTAGCTGCATCTCTCCCTATGGCTCTAGGGGGCACCTGAGGAGTTTTGGGGTATCTTTCTATTTGCCATGGGCTCAAGTTCCCATTCCAGTGTGTTTTCCCCAATATTAATTGCTAACGATTTGTGTCCCTGTATCATTTGACCAATTAATATAAACTAGTTTTACAAAGGGATATTATGGAGAAGATACAATATGAACAGAAGTACAAACATTTCCCCCCAATGGCCAGAGGGCATTTCTTACCATCTTGGTCCCTGGGGAGAGTGGGCTCAAATGTAAAGCAATTACCACAAAGCATTCACCCCAACAAGATTAATTTCTGAATGCTACATAGCCAATGGACCAGTCACTTTCCCCTGACTGTCTTCTATCCACTGCTGGGCTGGTTTAAACAAATTACTACAGACTTTTTAATATTCACCAGCCTGGCCATCTATAAGCCCTGGCAAATATCCCTTCACCTCAAGCAAGAAAGAAGAGATACAAGGACAGAAACAGCAGGGCCAAGTGCTCATAGCTTCATGTTGACCTGAGTGAAGAGAGATAGCCACTGGTATCAGCTTTCTCTCCACTGAAAGGTTTTCATCCATCAGTCCTTGTCTCCACGTTTGAGTGCAGCTAGCCAAAAAGAAACAAGTGGTTCATTTTGACCATTGGCAACTTTTGCATGCACACTCAGTTCTGGCTCATTAGCCAATCAGAAAACCATTTCTTCACTACGTAGTTTAGCAGACTAGAGACAGACATAGAACACCTTCCAATGTTCTAGGAGATCATGGCCATTTATCATACCATTTATCAGGCACTCCCAGAAGCAGGCTTACAAAATACTGCATGCTCCTAGGACTTTGCCCTCATTGGCCAATCTTCCTGTTAAGTTATCAAATAAAGGGCTAATATCATTAGCTTTGTCTGCCTCTTCTTCTGTAGAAATCTCTAAGTTCCAAAAATCACCTACAAAAGACTGGCATACTCTTTAACTAGTCAATAGCTCCATAAGAAGGGTTTTCAATGTGTGTCTGGGTGTGGATGTGGTTGGTGGTGGTGGTGGTGGTGGTGATGGTCTCACTAGAAAAGACAAGTGATTGGGGGGGGCGGGGCGGAGCCAAGATGGCAGAGTGAAAGCAGGGACTTGCTTGATCTCTCCCCCAAATATTTCCAAATGCCTGTAAAAAATGGCTCTAAACAAATTCTAGAGCTACAGGACTCACAAAATAACAGAGTGAAACAAATCTCCAGCCCAAGATGGCCTGGATGGTTACTGGGAAAGGTCTGTTACACCAAGGTGGGTGAGGAGCGCAGCCCAGCTTGGGCCAGGCCAAGCCAGACCAGGCCAGAGCAGACAGGGGCAAGCAGGCCTCAGGGCACTGAATCACTGAACTGTGGTGGTTTCCAGACTTTTCAACCCACAAATGCCAAAGACAACTTAGCAGGTCAGTGGGAAAACTCTGCTAGACCTGGGTGAGAGAAGGGTGCAGTCTTGCCCCAGGGCAGTAGAGGTGGCTATAGCAGCAGTAGCAGCCACAGAGGCTGCTTTTGGAGCTCCAGACCCACAGACAGTGGGGGGGGGGGGAGGGAATCAAGTGGCTGATCAGAACGGGAGTGCAGGGATTTCTTTGCTGGCATTGAGGCAGGATTCTCTTGCTTTGCCCTACTTGAATCTGGGTCACAGACTGGGTTGGTGGTTCTGGGTGAGGAGTAGCGCTGGTGTGGCAGAACTTGTGGTGCCTGTGAAGACGGAGTCCTCCTAGGAGATCCAAGGCAGAAAAGAGTGCTTGAGGTCACTCACAGGCCAGTCGAGGAGTAAACACCACTCATTGGATTATACCACCTCAGAAGAACTGAAAATTTACAGGTGCCTAGAAGTAGCTCTGAAAACAGCAGCAGAAAACCCCTAAAGCTTGGGACAGAGCACTCTCCACTCTGGAAGCAGTTATACCTTGACAAAGGACTTAAAAGTTAAGTATTTGGCTGGGGAAATGAGCAGACTATAGAATCTTACTTTGGTGACAAAGGAGATCAAAACATACAACCAGAAGAAGACAACAAAATCAAAGATCCTACAACAAAAACCTCCAAGAAAAATATGAATTGGTCTGAGGCCATGGAAGAGCTCAAAAAGGACTTGGAAAAGCAAGTAAGAGAAGTAGAGGAATAATTGGGAAGAGAAATGAGAGTGATGCAAGAAAATCATGAAAAATGAGTCAACAGCTTGCTAAAAGAGACCCCAAAAAATACAGAAGAAAATGACACCTTGAAAAATAGACTAACTCAAATGGCAAAAGAGGTACAAAAAGCCACTGAGGAGAAGAATGCCTTAAAAAGCAGAATTGGCCAAATGGAAAAGGAGGTCCAAAAGATCACTGAAGAAAAATATTCCTTAAAAACTAGAATGGAGCAAACGGAAGCTAGGGACTTTATGAGAAATCAAGAAGTTATAAAACAGAACCAAAAGAATGAAAAAACAGAAGACAATGTGAAATATCTCATTGGAAAAACCACTGACTTGGAGAATAGGTCCAGGAGAGATAATTTAAAAATTATTGGACTAACCGAAAGCCATGATCAAAAAAAGAGCCTAGACATCATCTTTCAAGAAATTATCAAGGAAAACTGCCCTGATATTCTAGAGCCAGAGGGTAAAATAGAAATTGAAAGAATCCACTGATTGCCTCTTGAAAAAGATCCCAAAAGGAAAATTGCTAGGAATATTGTAGCCAAATTCCAGAGTTCCCAGGTCAAGGAGAAAATACTGCAAACAGTCAAAAAGAAACAATTCAAGTACTGTGGAAACACAATCAGGATAAGCACAAGATCTAGCAGCTTCTACATTAAGGGATTAAAGGGCTTGGAATATGATATTCCAGAGGTCAAAGGAGCTAGGATTAAAATCAAGGATCACTTACCCAGCAAAACTGAGTATAATACTCCAGGGCAAAAAAAAAATGGATTTTCAATGAAATAGAGGACTTTCAAGCATTCTTGATGAAAAGACCAGAGCTGAATAGAAAATTTGACCTTCAAATACAAGAATCAACAGCAACATGAAAAGTTAAACAGGAAAGAAAAATCATAAGTGACTTACTAAAGTTGAACTGTTTACATTCCTACATGGAAAGATGATGTCTGTAACTCATAAGACCTTTCTCAGGATTAGGGTAGTTGAAGGGACAGAGAGCACAGGGTGAGTTGAATATGAAGCGAAGATATAAAAAAAAAATAAAATTAAGGGGTGAGAGAGGAATATATTGGGAGAAGGAGAAAGGGAAAGATAGAATACAGTAAATTATCTCACATAAAAGAGGCAAAAAAATCTGTTACAATAAAGGAGAAGAGTGGGGAGGTGAAAGGGAATGAGTCAACCTTACTCTCATCAGATTTGGCTTAAGGAAGGGATAACATACACACTCAATTGGGTAACTTTCCCTACAGAAAAGTAGGGAGGAAGGGGATGAGAGGGGGGGATGATAGAAGGGAAGGTGTAATCAAAAGCATACACTTTTGAAAATGGACAGAGTCAAAGGGGAAAATTGAAAAAATGGGGGGCGGGATGGAGGGCAATATAATTAGTCTTTCACAATATGACTATTATGGAAGTCCTTTGCATAACGATACATGTATAACCTATACTGAATTATTTGCCTTCTCAAGGTGGGTGGGTGGGGAGGGAAGAAGGGAGAGACTTTGAAAGTCAACGTTTTAAAAATTGTTTTTACATGCAACTGGGAAATAAAATGTATAGGTAATGGGGTATATAAATCTATCTGGCCCTACAACAAAGTAAGGGCGAAGGGGATAAGGGGGTGGGGGGAGTGGGGTGATAGAAAGGAGGGCAGACTGGGGAAAAGGGCAATCGGAATATATGCTATCTTGGGGTTGGGGGGAGGGTAGAGATTGGGAGAAAATTTGTAACTCAAATCTTGTGGAAATGAATATTGAAAACTAAAAATAAATTATTCTTAAAAAAAAAGGCAAGGGATTCAGGAAGTCTTTTGATTACCATTGCTGTGCATCAACTTGTTCTCCAGAATTTTCCAGGCTTGATCTCACATTTATTACTTTTCTTTAATTTACATGATAATGTTATTATCTATTTAAAAGGAATAGCAAGTTGTACATAATAGATTTGCAGTTTCATGTGCAATCATCTTTTTGTTACACTATATTATAGAAATGCTTGTTTTATTCCATAAGTTAAAAGGGAAATAAACAAATAAAATTAATATTAAAAATTTTTAAATATAATTGAGAAATACTAACCAAAATAAGTAAAATACATTACAAAGCAAAAAAAAATCACAGTGAAGAAATTATGAGGCTTTCTAAGCCTCATAACACCATTTAGTAGCCATTTCCATGAGCTCCCTTGTCTGCTACACTCCACAACCTGACAATTCAAACTGGAGTGGTTGGAGCACTTCCTTCCACATTCCCAATTCCTCATAGTTCACTGGGTACTTGTGGGGAGTTCAATCATCAACTTCTTGATTGCCTTCCTTTCTAAGAGTCTCAGCAAAATCTCTTAAATGTAGTTCTTTTATGAGGGCCCAGACTTCTAATAGCTGGTAGACTTGGAGATAATGCTCACCCTCAAATGCATGGTTATATGTATGTATGTGTGTATATGTGCGCACATGTGTATGTGTGTATATGCAGATATATGTAAATATATAAACATATACATATATGTGCATGTATGTATGTATACACACACATATATAATATACATATATATGTATACATTTTAAAAGCAAACAATAGTTTAGTAACTTCATAAACTACAAGTAACCATTTTCCTTGGTTCTTATAGAGACCTTTCCAATACAAAAATCATCAGGAAAAAACAGGAATTAGAAACCAGAAACATGAAAAGAAAAAGCAAGGGTCAAAAAAACAAACACTTACTTCCCTCAGAATGGATGTCTAGTCTCAGATAATTCCCTGAGGCTTGTGGGGCTCTTCTGGAGGGTTAGATGTCTTGGCTCTTCCAGGACATGCCACTGGTCCTCCAGATTCTGCTCATTCTCCAAGACTGCTGCTGAGAAAAATCTCCCTTTTGGAGGCCAGCACCTAGCTCTTGAACTCAGAAATTCTAATTCTCTTGAGAACTCTAAAATTTGAATAAAAAGGTCATTTTCAATAGACCTAGTCTCTGATCTGTGCTTGGAAATGGTAACAGGAGGACAGAATGCAGTCACGAACTCTCTTCTCAGGTTACCTGGGAAAACGTAAGCAGCCTTCCATGTGCTCTTCATCTCAGTCATGATTTTTTTACTGACAGGAGTGGAGAAGAGAGAAATCCCCTCTCCAAACTGGCTGCAAACCTATCTAGATGTCTAATGGCGAAAGCTTAGGAAAAGAAAAAAAAGAGTGAATTTCACATTTATTACTATAATTTCCCTCCCTCCTAGCTAAACCCACTTATGACGTGCTCTCCTTATCACCAACCCTAGAAAATATGAATATCTGGGTGGGCAAAAGTTTCAGGTCTCCTCCACAAATCCAAATTCCCCAAGAAAACCTAACCTAATGGTGGTAAGTCTGTTTCTCACACTCAAGGAAAGTATGGTCTCCACATTCTGAAGAAAGGAAATCTTTCCCCATGTATCTTCGTAGATTCTACCCTAAAAAAAAAATTGATAAACATTTTAGCAATCTAGCTACATGGTCTACTCCAGTACATTCCAGCATATCTCTAATTATGACAAACACTTATCAGAGGTAAACATAGTTAATGATAGTAGGCATAGTCTCATAAGAGTTGAAAAAGACTTTAGAGAATGTTTAGTATGACCCTCACCTTCCTGCCTTGCCTCCCCCATTCCCCACATACACACACTCCTCATTTGTCAATGAGAAAAATGTGGTCCACAAAATGAAAGTAATTTGTCTAAGATTACATGGTAAGCCAATGATGTAGTTGGACCTTATATTCAGGTCTTCTAACTTTCACTCCCAGTATCATAGATCTAGAGCTGGGATTTAGAAGCTCTCTAATCTATCTTTTTTATTTTATAACTGAGGAAACTGAGGCAAAGAGAATTGAAGTGACCCATCTGAGGTCATAGAGGTAATAAGTAACAGAAGTAGGGTTTGAATCTAGGCCCTTTGATTCCCAATCCAGTATTCTATTCTACTCTACCAACCTGCCACTCTAAGGATGCAGAGTGAAGGGATGAGAAGTTTATTACAGAAATACACAACATGTTTTCTTTGCTTCTGTTTATACTGAAGAGGCCACATAAGTAATCCTAAACGGCAGATGATCTGGAAATTATTTATGTTTGGCAACTTGGTATTTACAGTTAACTATTGACTAATGAAAGAATAGGGGCTGCCAGGTGGCGCAGAGAATAGAGTGCCAGGCCTGGAGTCAGGAAAACTCATCTTCCTGAGGTCATATCTGGCCTCAGACATTTACTAGCTGTGTGACCCTAGCCAAGTCATTTAACCCTGTTTGCCCCAGTTTCCTCATCTGTAAACTGAGCTGGGGAAGGAAATGGCAAACCACTCCAGTATGCTTGCCAAGAAAACCTCAAATGGGGTCAGGGAGAATCAGACATGACTGAAACAAATGACCAACAACAACAGTGAAAGAATAACATCACAATATGAAGATGCACCCTGTCAGAGGCAATGTATTATAAGACAATCTAGAAAGAACAAACTTAGAATCGAGAGATCTGAATTCAAATCCCATCTGTAAAACTTTCCTGCTGTGCATCCCTGGGCAAGTTCCCTAATTTCTTTGAGCCTTGGTGTTCTCAACTGTAAAACAGGTATAATGGGACCAATAAGTTGTCTCATAGAACTGTTGAGAGGATCATAAAATGAGGAGATAAAATGGGAAAGTATTTTTAAAACCTCAGAACTCTGTAATACATGTCAGGAAAAAAAAACACCTGATTTTTCATGCCTAGTCATTCTCCAGCAGGCTGTCTCATTCTAGCCATGCGTCTTTCTCTTTTCTAGCACTCCTTTCCTTCTCTAAAAATCTACAGGACTAGAAATTTCCATCTCCCGTGCAAACTTGCTGATCATCGTCTGCCTACTTGTCAGTTAGCTATGCCTGAATAAGTGAACACTCCTCCCCCAAAATGACCTGGTTCTCTTTAGGACCACTTAGCTGCCCTGATTCATGAAGTGATGATTCATTAAGTAGACAAAAAGCCTATTTATATCCCTTTCTTGCCTTTCCCCATACTGTTTTGGAGGGGGTTAGTATTCTATAATACTATTTATATAGTGGTACAAGGCATTCAAATTAAAAATCTCCAATTTGACATTTCCAGTTGGTTGGACCATAAGGAATCCCAAACTTAGCACATCCAAAACATAATTTATCTTCCCATTTTCCCAGACTTCACTATTACTGATAAGTACACTGCTATTCTTCCAGTTACCCATGTTCACAAACTTTGTGAACTCCTCCCTCTTATTCTACTCATATATTCAATTGTCAAATTTTGACATTTCTGTCTCCACAGTGTCTCTTACATATGTTCTCTCCTTTTTATCTATGTTAACTGGGTAGTGCAGTGGATAGAGCACTGAACCTAGAAACTTGAGTTCAAATCTGGCCTCAGATACACGCTAGCTGTGGGTAAGTCATTTAGAGTCTATCTGCCTCAGTTTCCTCAATTGTAAAATGGGGATAATAATAGCTGTTTATTTTTAAATTTTTTTTATTTTTCACAAGGCTGTTGTGAGGATCAAGTGATATAATATTTGTAAAGCATTCTCGGTATATAGTAGGCCCTTAATAAATACTTGTCCCTTTACCGCCTTCCTTTTGACACAGCCACTTCTCTAGTTCAGTCCCTAACCACTTCTTATCTGGATTATTGTGGTAGACTCTTATTTGATCTACCTGCCTGAAGCCTCTCCTTATTCCAATACATCCTTCCACACAGCCATCAAAATGATTTTCCTAAAGGGCAAGTCTGATGTCACTACTCAATAAACTCTGGCTCTGTGTTGTCTCTAAGCAAACTCCTCTGTTTGACATTACAATCCCTTTACAACCTGGTCCCTTCCTATGGTCTTCTTACACTTTATTCCCTTCTTCCCACTCTTCTATTCAGCCATACTAGCCTACTTGCTATTCCATCTCCAGTCTGCATACTTTTGTAATGGCAAACCCCCATTACTGGAAGTCACTCCCTACTAATTACCACCTCTTAAAGTCCCTGGTTTCCTTCAGGACATAGCTTAATCAACACTTTCTACATAAAGTAGACCCCTGATACCTGGCCCTGAGTGCTAGTACACTCTTTCCCAAAACTATTCTCTATTCATTTTTATAATTATTATAAGTGTATTCATACACTTCTATTTGTACACATAGCACCCCAACCCCGTCCCATTAGAATGTAATCTCTGTGTGTCCAGAAATAGTTTCATTTTTGTCTTACACTTAATACACTTAATAATACACTTAGTAAATTGCTTGTTGATTGATACCAAACACTTTCTCCCTAACAACTCTGTGAGGCAGGCCTTATAAACACATGTTGACTGTATACTCGTATGAATGTGTATAGTTAAGTGTGTATGTGTATGTATAGTTGAGAGAGAGACAGAGAGAGAAAGAGACTCTATATATATATATATACTCCCTATATATCTGCTGTAACTACAACTATATATATCATATGTATGTATGTGTGTATGTATGCATGTATGTATGTATGTATGTATGTATGTATTTGCCTCCAGCAATCATGAAAATGTAGTACAAACCTCTCTCCATAGCCACCTATAGGGCTGCTCTGTTACAGCTTTGAAGTCCTTCTTATATAACAGCAGCTCTCCTTTTGTGCATATGGTGTGTGTGTGTATGTGTGTGTATACACATACCTACAAAAAGAGAGACTATATATATACTATAACTACATATCAGAGAGAGTAGAAAGAGAAAGAAAGAAAAAAGAAAGGAAGGAAGGAAGGAAGGAAGGAAGGAAGGAAGGAAGGAAGGAAGGAAGGAAGGAAGGAAGGAAGGAAGGAAGGAAGAAAGAGAAAGACAGACAGAAAGTCAGAAAGAAAGAAAGAAAGAAAGAAAGAAAGAAAGAAAGAGAGGCAGGGAGGGAGAGAGAGAGAGAGAAAGAAAGAAAGAGAAAGGAAAGAAGGAAGGAAGAAAGGAAAGAAGGAAGAAAGAAAGAAAAAAGAAAGAAAGGAAGGAAGAAAGAAAGAGAAAGACAGACAGAAAGTCAGAAAGAAAGAAAGAAAGTTAGAAAGAAAGAAAGAAAGAAAGAAAGAAAGAAAGAAAGAAAGAAAGAAAGAAAGAAAGAAAGAAAAAGAAAGAAAGAAGAAGAAAGAAAGAAAGAAAGAAAGAAAGAAAGAAAGAAAGAAAGAAAGAAAGAAAGAAAGAAAGAAAGAAAGAAAGAAAGAAAGAAAGAAAGAAAGAAAGAGAGAGAAAGAAGGAAAGAATATAAGCTTCCTGAGGAGGACAGCTTCATTTTTGTCTTTGAATCCAAAGCACTAACATAGTACCAGGCACATACTAAGCACTTAATAAAATTTAACTTCATAGTTAATGTATTGTTTGATTCTTTTATTCATTGCACTAATCCCTAGCCTTGCCAAAAAGTAACATCACATTAGAATGTCATCAGCATAAAAAAGCACTTATTAAGAACCCACCTGGGATTGTTTATGCTTGATGTTGTAATGAAGAGAGTGAATAAACATGAACCCTGCTCTCAGGAGTTTTTTAATCTAGGGTAATGACCCAGAACACTGAGGAGGATAGGTATAATGGGCATACAGGCAGCTGAACAAATATTGAACAAGTACTTGAATTAAATAAATAACATATTTACATTATCCTCAAATGGAGTGTGTGTATGCCTAGTTGGAGGCAAAGGGGGTGGAATCTTACAGAATAGACATACAGAAGAGATGAGGCCAATGGAAATTCACTACCAATGAATCATCATGGTCAAATGAAGCAGGCTGATGTGATGATTGTGGCCTATATCTGATTGAAAGGTATGGAATCATCCTAGGAAGGGCAGATCTAGCAAATGGCCCCAAGAAATGTCAGTCATAAAGGGCCTGGCTCTTAGGGCAAAAGCCAAGTTGGCTTTAAGCCTTTCTCACTAACAGTAACAAAGGCCTCGTCAGTTATTTCAATCATTCGCTTTGATTTATATTTTATCACATGCCTAACTCAGTCGTGGTACTGTGGGGTATACATGTAGGGAATATGCACCAAGAGGACTCAGGTTAGTTATTCTACTCTCATGCATGAAAAGTTCAGTATTCCATATATACAAAAGGAGAGCTGCTGTTATATAAGAAGGACTCCGAAAGCTGTAGCAGATAGTGCTGCCTTACAAGTGAATATGGAAAGAGATTTCCTCTGCATGATTCCTGGAGGCAAAGAGCCAGAAGTAGATGGAGGTGAAGATGTAGCCACATTTGGACCCGGAGAGAGAGACAGAGGCCTGTGTTGTCCCTGTGCAGCCCCTGAAGGAAAATATCTGGCACCAGATGGAGCCGCAGAGCTGCATACAGACCTGGAGAGAGGCCTGGGCCAAAGGCACTACATCTACACACACCGGGGATTTTGAAGTAGCAGCAAAGCTATGAGGCTCCAAAGAGGAAAGGGAGATCCATAGAACCAAGGAGCACAAGAGAACACAGAATCAAAAGCAACAAGGCACAGAGCCATGACAGGGAGCAATAAACTATATGTTGCCCTTTGCTTATATCATGAGTCATACAGTTCAGTCTCTAGAAACACCACCACCACCAAGTAACACTTCATAGGATCAGAGAATTCATAGAATCAGGGATTTAGAGATGGAAGGGATCCTAGAGGCCATTGCACCCTACCCCATCATTTTATATATGAGAATGAAAACTGAGGCTAAGAGAAGTGAATAACTTGCCCCAATATGATAGTAAAGGACAGAGATGAGAATCCGATATAGGCCCTGTAGCTCCAAACAGCACATTTTATCACTATATTCATACTTAAGTCAGAAAGATTGTATTAGTCCCTATACAAAGTGGGAAAACTTTATTGATTGTTTATAAGCTCATGTACAAATCCTTTCTGGCAGAGTATTTTCTTAACTTATCTTTGGGCTCAGGAACAAGACTTTGCTATATTTTTATTACAAAACTGAAACCTTTTTTATATTTAATGTCTAATTAAGCTGAGTGCTTTCAAGAGAGCTTTTTGGAAGCAAAATGAGCCAGATAACAGTTTCCAGGGTTCCTTGAGTAGAGGCATGATCCAAACACCATTTGTGAAAAACACTCTGGAAATTATGCCCAGGTCCTCCTATAAGGAGGGATACTCACGTGTATGTAACATACATAGGTATATGACATGATCTTCAGCTTTTTCATATGTAAAATAGATATACAAACACTATTTTATTTCCTCTCAGACTTACTACTAGATTAAAATACAATAATAAATTCAATAATATTTTCAAAAGTTAAAATCAGCAAACAAATTTAATGTATTATTATTAATTTTATAATGCCTTTTAGACAGAGTGTATTACCCAACCAAGAAAAATATAGAGAGCCCTTTTTAAGTGGCAGGTACTATAAAACTAGGGTGAGTAAGTAGCTCAGTGGATAGAGTCAGGAAGATCTGAGTTTAAATCCAGCCTCAGACGTTCACTAGCTGTGTGACCCTTGGCAAGTGTTTTAACCTCTGTTTGGAAGGAAATGTCAAACCACTCCAGTATTTTTGCCAAGAAAGCCCCATACATGGTCATGTAGAGTTGGGCAAGACTGGACAACTGAACAACAACTATAAACTAGACACTTAGATAAATATAAAAGCTATATGAGACATGCCTTCGAGGAGTCCACCTTCTAGTTGGGTGAACAGAATAACCCAAATGAATGCGCAAATTGGCTATAATCAAGTGCTAAAGTATATGGTAGACACGAGAATATTGTATGTTCTCCAGTTATTTTCTCTGTTGCTAGTCTCATAGAAGGCTCCAGAACACACTTTCAGACATGAGCCTACAGATTAAGTTGAGGTCAGTTATTATCAGTGAATACCAAGTGTTAATTGGAAGCCTTTAGCTCTACCTCTGATCCCACAGAACAACACATGGGTCAATTAATCAATCAGGAATCATTTCTTTTTTCTTTCTTTTTTATTGAATAATATTTTATTTTGCCCCAATTACATGTAGAAACAATTTTTAGCATTCATTTCTTAAAAATTTTGAGGTCCAAATTTTCTTTCTTCCTCCCTCACCTCCTCCTTCCCTGAGATGGTAAGCAATTTGATATAGGTTATGCATGTTCAATCATGGAAAACATATTACCATATTAATCATGTTGCGAAAGAAGACACAGATCCAAAGGAGGAAAAAACATGAAAAAATACAGAAAGTGAAAAATAGTATGATTTGATCTGCATTCAGACTCCATCAGTTCTTTTTCTGGAGAAGGACAGCATTTTTTTTTTGTCATGAGCTCTCTGGAATTGTCTTGGATCATTGTATTGCTGAGAATAGCTAGGTCATTCACAGTTGGTCATTGTACAATGTAACAGCAGTCATTTATTAAGTGCTTCCTATGTTCCAGGCACTATGCTACATGCTGGAGATACAAATAAAGGGGAAAAAAAAATTCCCTGCCCTCAAGGAGCTTGTATTCTAGTTGGAAAGACAGCATATAAATGACTAACTACATAGAAGATATTTTCAGAGTGGATGAAAATAATCTGAAATAAGGGACTTGAAGGACTGGGAAAGACCATCTGTAGAGTGTAGGATTTGAACCGATTCTGAAGGAAGCTAGGGAAACTAATAGGTGGATGTGAGAAGGCATAGTATTCTAGACATTGGTGACGGCCATTATCAAAGCAGTTTATCATGCTTGAGAAAATGAACATAGACCAGTGTAGCTGGGATGTGGATTACATCGAGGAGAGTAAAGTGTAAGATGGCTAGAAAAGTAGGAAGGAGACAAGGAATGAAGAGCTTTTAATGCTAAAAAGAGGAATTTATATTTGATCCTAGAGGTAAAAGGGAACCACTGGAGCTCATTGAAAAGGGGGCAGTGACATGGTCAAATCTACACTTTAGAAAAATCACCAGGGTAGTTGAGTAGAGGATGAATTGGAGTGGGGAGAGATCAGCTAGCAGGATACTACAATAGTTCAGGCAGGAAGGTATTGTGGACCTGAACTAGAGTAGTGGCTATATAAATGGAGAGAAGGGAATGAATATAGAAATATTGTGAAGGGAGGTGAATATAAAACAGCAAAGGAGTTCTGTTGTCCCAGGACATGAAAAAATCAAACCATCTCCTCTGGAACAGACCCCACAGCACTGATGCAGCAGGAAGAACACAGATCTGCAGCAAAGGGGGCAGAGGAGCTAGCTATCAAACATTGCAAAAGGCATTTCAAATGCAAACTTTCTGAGCACTTATCTCTCTAAGGCACAAGATTTTATTTCTTCCCACGTGGAAAGAAGTCAGATTTCAAGACCAATAACCAAACACATCTTGAACTGATTCTTACAATTGCTGTGGCATAAGGTGTTAGTAGGTGGTACAGTCACAGCTACTGAAGACCCAGAAAAGAAAGTTCTTGTCACAAAAGTCCTTGTTGCTGTTAAAAATGGTTCACCATCAGAAACTGATAGGATTTTTAGTGGAAATGATATTAAAGAGAGGTATTACCACCTGCTTTGACACTTCACCCTAAGGACCATGAAATCTTTCCATCTGACTTCCAACTGAAACCTTCTATATGTATTGTTTCTCCCATTAGAATGAAAACTCCTTGAGAGCAGGAAATGGCTTACTTTTCTACTTGTATCCCGAGCATTTAGCACGATGCTTTGTACATAACAATCAATTAATAAATGCTTTTTTCATTCATTCATCCATCTATCCATTCCTACAGTGTTTTGATGCTTTGTGGCTGCTCTTGGGAGGGCTAAATCTCTTCTGTGACTCTGTTACATTACCTTAGCTGCTGTTCTGCCAGCACAGAAATTCAGCAAGTATAGAAATCAATGAAGGCAGAATCATCATGAGAAGCTTTAAGGAAGAGGTAACATTTGAGTTGAATTTTGAATAATAGGTAAGATTTGGATAGATAAAGAGAGTGGGAGGAAGAGGGCATTCCATCATAGAGGACATGAGTGGTATAGAAGTCAGAATGAGCATGTATAGATGTATAGATGGGAGAATAAGGAGATCATTCTTGACTGTGCCCTCTCCCTCACACCACATATACAAGCAGTTGTAAAATCTTGTTTATTCTTCCTCAACAATATTTCTTACATCTGTTCCCAGCTCTCCACTCACATAGCCACCACCCTAGTTTAGGATCTCATTATTTCTTGCCTAATCTATTCTAATAGCCTCCTAATTGGTATCCTTTCCTCAAGTCTCTCCTCTTTTCAATCCAGTCTCCCCACAGCTGACAAAATAATATTCCTAAAGCAGAGGTCTGACAAAATTTTTCCCTTGCTCAGTAAGCTCTAGCAGCGTCCCATTGCCTCTTGGATTGAAAACAAACTATTCTGTTTGACATTTTTAAAGCTCTTCACAATCTAGCTTCAACCTCCCCTTCCAGACTTGTTATATATCACTCCACTTGATTACTCTTTGGTCCTGCTAAACTGTTTCTCACATGTGATGCTTTATCTCCCATTTCCATGATTTTGCATAGGCTTGTTCCCATGCTTGGAATTAACTCCCTCCTCATCTTTGAGTCTTAGAAGCCCTAGTTTTCTTTAAAGCTCAACTGAATTGCCAACTCCAACCTGAGGCCTTCCTGATTTCCTGTGTTGGTAATCAAAATGGGCTCCTTAGCACTTAGTTCAACAAGTACCCTTGAAGAGTTTGGCTTTTGTTTGCTTTGAGTAATTCAGTGTATTTCATTGAGTCTTACTAAGTGCTAAGCCCAAGGCCCAAACCCCTACTAGGTGTAAATCCTATGTGAGTGTGGATTGGCAACTAAGGTGGGGCCCAAGGTGGGGCTAACTCCAGGGAGGGCCTAGTTTACATGTCTCGGACAGCAGAGGCTCTTAGACCACATGGGTTTAAGTTGTCTCTTTGTGACGATTTTAGGTCACGTGGGTGAGTCTCATGTGTGACTCACCCCTGAAGCTGAAAAAGATATAAAACCAGGGCTTGGCCTCCTCTTCTTTGGAGCTAATTCCCGCAGCAGTGGTGGCGCATGTGACTCTGGGCCAGCCCTTGTTCTGAGCTCCCAGGCTGAACCTAGATGTTGGTAACTATGAATCTGTATTGGGTCTGTCTGTTGATGTTTATACTTTGTTTGTAATTTGCTCTGAAGTTCAGGGTGCTGGCTTTTTTCCCTGAACTAAGTGAATGATATTTGAATGCTGAATTAAAGTAAGCTTGCCAAACCCCTTCACCTTGCTTTCCTTAGTTAAGCAGATCAAAAGAACCTGTGCTGTTGGCAGCTTTCTGGGTGCTGGCTGTGGGTGGATCTTATACTCCCACAGAAGCTGCTAGCTGGATTGTGGAAACATCTCCCCATATGGTAGAGCTTTCCTTGCAAAACTACCTTGCATGAGATTTGTGTTTTTGTATGTATATATATGTGTGCATGTGTATGCATGCATGCATATGTGTATATATGTATGAATATGTGCATATGTTGCACATCTCGTCTACAACTATAACGTACAAGGTCTTTAAGAGCAGGAGTTGTTTCTTTTTAATCTTTGTGTCCCCAACATCTTCAATAGCACCTGTCAGTCAATCTACAAGCATTTATTGAGCACTTAGTATTTTCCAAGCACTGTGCTAAGTACTAAGGGTACAAAGTAAAATGAAAGACAGTCCCTACTCTATAGGTGGTCACATGCTAATGAGAGAGACAACATGAAAACAACTATGTAAAAGGAAGGAAGGAAGGAATGTAGCAGATGTGTGCATATATTTGTGTGTATACATGTTGTTTGTATATGTGTGTGTATGTATACATATATGTGTATATGATCAATCGGAGACAATCAGTGGAGGGAAGGAACTAACAATAGATGCTCCATAAGTGTTTCTTAATGGATCATCTAACTAGAGCTGAGAGTGCATGTCCATGAAGGATGAGAAATAAGTCTGGAGGCCTGATGATGGATGATTTTGAAAACCAGGCTGAGAAATTTAGATCTGACATGGTAGAAGAGACAGTGTAGTGTAGTGGGAAGAATTCTACATCATGAATCCAAAGATCTAAATTCAATACTCAGCTCTACCACTAATTAGCAGCATTGCCTTGGGCAAATCAATTCACTTCTTTATGCCTCATTTCTTCAACTGTAACATGAAGGAGTCAGACTATTTGTTCTAGCTTTTATCCAAGACAGGTTTTTTACAGTGCTAATATCCTAAGTCAGAAAGAAAGAAAGAAAGAAAGAAAGAAAGAAAGAAAGAAAGAAAGAAAGAAAGAAAGAAAGAAAGAAAGAAAGAAAGAAAGGAAGGAAGGAAGGAAGGAAGGAAGGAAGGAAGGAAGGAAGGAAGGAAGGAAGGAAGGAAGGAAGGAAGAAAGGAAGAAAGAAAGAAAGAAAGAAAGAAAGAAAGAAAGAAAGAAAGAAAGAAAGAAAGAAAGAAAGAAAGAAAGAAAGAAAGAGAAATTTTCCTAAGCAGGGTGGTAGAAGGATGAAAGTGGTATTTAAGGAAGAATAATCTCAAAGGATTAGTTAGAGGAGGACAAAGTAGAGTTATGTAAGTTGTCTAGGTATGGGTGTTAATAATTTAGGGGCAGTGTAATGAAGACCTAGGGGATGATGGAAAGGAGAGGAAAGGATAAAACGATTTTCATAGAAAGAAAAAAATTACAGGATTTAGTAATTTCATATAAAGAATAGAAAAGTGTCAAGGCCACAATCCCAGTACAAAACTTATAGAGCAAGGGAAATTGGAATGAGTGACAGTTTGAGGGGAAGAGTAAAATAATGAATTTTATTTTAGACATATTGAGTTGAGGTGAAGGCAAAAGATTCAAATATAAATATCTATTAGACCACAAAAGATAGGAAATTGGAACTTGCATAACATTGGAGATATACATTTAGGAGTCTTCAGCATAGGAATTAAAGTTGAAGCTGTGAGAATGGATAATTCTAAGACACTACAAAGAGAGAAAAGCAGAGGACCTCAGGAAAAGCATACTTAGAGGGCAGAAGAGGAAACAAAGAAGGAAAAAGAGGACTAATCAAAGAGGAAGAAGGAGAACTGGAATAGTATAGTATCAGTCAAGCAAAGAGAGGAGTGTTTCAAGAAGGCAATAGAGCTCAAAACTGTCAGACACAACAGAGGAATCAAGAAAATGAAGACAAAAAAAGGTAATGTCCATTTTGGATTATGTATGACATCAAAGAAATCACTGATAACTTTTTCATTTATGGTTTCAGCAGAGTGATGGGACAGGCAAGGAGATGTTGAAGATGGAGTAATTGAAAAAGACATTCATTTCTAAAGTTTGAGAGTAAAAGGAAGGAAGGTATTGTATGATAACTAAAGGGAACCAAAGGGTCAACTTAAAGATTTTCAAGATAGAAGAGACATGTGCATATTCTGACCAGGGAGAGGAGGCCATTTATCCTTCATTTAACTCTTTCTGGGAAATAGAATTCTCTCTCTCTTTTTGGAGACATTGCTTTTATTCCTTTTCTACATTCCCCTTACTGCATCCCAGAATTTTCAGGAGAGTACACACAAACAGACCCTGAAGAAATCCTTGTGGAATGCAAATGAGAAAAGTACTCATGAATTGGACTCTCTCACCATGGCAGATATCTCTTTGATGTCATTGAGGAATGTCTGCATTTGCTCTTTCAAAATTATTTTTCTTGTCAGTTCTTGTTTTTTGAATTTAGTTCCTCTGTTTGCCCAGAAAGATAGCAGAGTCAAGGCAACATAAGTATTTTCCTTTTTAGTCATGTTTTCCTTCATGGGGATAGTTTTCTTCTCGTTAATGTTTTCCTTGGCACATAACTCTTTGATTTTGTTGAGGATTATCTGACTTTTTTCTTCCAAAACTGTTTGAAATTCCAGTCTTTGTTTCTCATATACAACGTCTCTGGTTCTCCAGAGAGATAATAGAACCAAATAATCATCAAAACTGTCTCCCTCTTCAGTTATGTTTTCTACTTCAATGTTTTCTTTCCATGGCCTGTATTTCTTTAACTTCACTGTAAAATTTCTGTGCTCTCTCTTGACAGGCTGTTCTTATGACCAGCTCCTGTTTTTTAAATTCAATTTCTCTGGTTTTCCAGGTAGATGCCAGAGTTGAAACATCATAACTAACATATTCTTTTTCTGTGATGGCTTCCATTTCAATGATGTTGTCCTCTATAGTAGCTTAATTGTTTCCTTTGTTTAATGCATTGACTGATTTTGGTCATTGTTTTCCTTTTCTTCTTCTATTCTTTTATTATTTAAAACTATTTCTTATAAAGTATGTGGTGGTCTTTGAGAGAGAGGAGGCACACTAGGAGAAATTGTAGCGATCTTAAAAACCAAAAGCTATTAATAATTTTTTTTATCTAAAACAAATGTTATTTCAGTAGTCCAGGTAACAGGTGAAAGCACCCTGAACCAGAGTAAATAGTGTTCCTCTGAGTAGAGAGAAAGGAATAAAAGCTAGATATTATAGAAGTAGAAGTGCCAAGATTTGAAAACCTATATGATGATATATAGAGATAAGTGAGCAATGGGCAACTCCGAGATCATTCTGAGTGCAGAAATCTAGACAGAAGGTAGTGTTCCCAAGAGAATTAAGCAAAGTTTAGTGAGAATTGTCTCTTAAAATTAATCTCCCAAACTGTGTTCTTTGGCTGGCTAGTTGTTACTTTCTTAAATGTATGGGTGGGCTATACAAAAGTGAGGTTGAGGTTGGAAAGCAGTGGTCCTAGGAGTCTTGCAAAATGGTCAAGAATAAATCATCATAGCTCTACTGCTGAGTAGAAGGGTGCCTATAATCAAAATTCATCTTAGATAATTTATGTAGCCATTGAGGTAAAACTCTACACAGAGGCCCAAGCTATTATATCCCAATAATAATTATAATCACTTCAAAGGAAAATGGGATGAAGGTCACAGAAAGAGTCTATAAACTCAGTAAGCAATTTTGGGGGAGAAATGAATTATTTATATAAAATGGTAAGTTTTGGGACCAAACAAATGGCCTGCAACTTAGATGATAGGAAGCATCCTGGTAGGGCTAACTATCAAAATATGAGATGAGATGAGATGAGATGACTCTGATATGTTATGTTCTATTGCATATTGCAGTCCATGCTCCCTCATTTTGCACATGACGAAATTAAGGCCTCTGTTGTTGTTTTTGCATGTTGGAGTGAGGTATAGCAGTGTGATGGAAAGAACTTTCCCTCTCAAGTCAGAAGAACTACTTTCAAATCCAAGCCCTGCTACTTACTGTATGTATGTATGACCTTGGGAAAATCAGTCTGCTCCTTTCAGGCCTCAATTTCCTCCTCTGTAAAACGAGGAGGTTGGATTGAGGTGCCCTCCATGATCCGTTCCAGCTTTAAATGTATGATCTTTTAAGTAAGTAGAAAACTTTCCCTTCTAGATCCTTCCCTAGCAATTGCCATTTTCCTCTCACACCAGTCTGTCATTTAAAAATAAGACAGGAATGAAAAGACAAAAACTTTTAAACTGCCCCTAAAAAAGTAGCCTCTTCTGGAATAGTTTTCACATTGATACACGTCCTAAACCTAGAGTATGAGTGACAGGTGTCATCCTGCTGCCGCAGTGTCAGCTCAGGTGAGTAAAATGAAAACCATGTGTGCATACGTCTGTGAGCTTAATACAGTGTAGGTATTCGTCAGCCTACTGTCCTAAATAAGAACATGTTCTGTTTCGGTTTTTTATTTTATTCCCCACCTCCCAACGTTACCCAACCCCAACACATTTAGGGTTGGGTAGAGTGACTCTCCACTGTAAGGTGCCCAGCCTAGTTGTCAGAGATGATCCTGTCCTTCTCAGCAAAATTTAAACCAGCACCTTGCCCAACACCTTTAAACTGTGGTTCGACCTGTACTACAACTCCCAAAAGGCCTGCGCGAGGAGGTTCACGAAAAGGCACTATGGGTATTGTAGTTCAAGTCCGCATCTGCGCTTCAGCCTTTCTCTTTTTCTCCCGGTGCCTCGCCCTAGCTTTGTTGAGACCAGTAGCTGCCAATTAGCTGGGGCCATGTCGGCGCGTCCGTGACCCAACTAAGGAGGCCGGTGTGCAGGGCGGCGCGCCGCGATTGGTGGCTGGCCGACCCTGTGGGGCGGGACGACAGGGCAGGCGGGGCGGCTGCGGCGATTGGCCCCGGCACCCGACGGGACGAGAAGCGGATTGGCCGCACGTTAGGGTTGAGGGGCGGGACGGGAGGGAGGGTGCTCCGAGTGGCCGGAGCAGGAAGCCGGGCGACAGCGGCTGATCCTGTGGCTGGGGAGGCAGCAGCGGCGACAACCAAGACACCACTGTTGACGGGAGGGTGGCATCGGCACCTCGGCCCCGGCGGCGGAGGCGGCGGCGGCGGTGGCAGGATGCGCGTCCGGATCAGGCTGGCCCTGCTGCTCTATGGGGCGCTGATGGGCTGCGGCTTGGTGTGGGCGGCTTCGGGTCAGTACCCGCCCCCCTGCTCTGGTCCGGGCTGAGGGAATCTGGGGCCGCCGCCGCCACTGCCGCCTCCCCCCTTCTCCAAGGCCCGGCCTGGGCTGGGAGGGGGACCCACAAAAAGGCCGGGCTGGCGGCGGGATATGGACCCTATTTCTATCGGTCCCGGCCCGCCCCAACCCCCGCCTGGAGGGTTCCCTCCCCACGCGCTCCCCCAACCCTGTCACTTCTTGCCTGGCTTCGGTTGATCCGGGTTGTGAGCTCTTGGGACATGTAGGGGCGTACAGGGGCTGTTGGTTATAGGGACTGTAGGGGCCGGGGGGAAAGGGGGTGTCCTGGAAGAGGCTGGAAATGGAGGCCTTCTCGACGCACCCCACACTCACACGCACACACAACCCACATAAATACCTCACCCCGTCGCCCCCGCCTCAACAGCTGTCAAGGACACACATCTAGGAGTAGTAGGACCCGTGCAGCCCCTACCCCACTGGCTGTGCTGCTCTGGGACCGAGGAGGAGCGGGAGAGAAGCTTCCGTGCTTACCCCTTCCACGAGCCCTGCCTTAAGCATTGAGGATACTCCAAACGTCAGGGCACCCCACAATTTGAGTTTCACATTTTGTGTAGCTTGCGCTCTATGGGATATCGCTTTGGAGAAAGGGGACACCTAGTTCTGGTAGTTAACTGTATTGGTGGAGTTACCATATGCGCTGGCTCTTTTGTACCCTTTTTATGTCTTGGGGTTGTTACCCTTGTTTTTTTGTTGTTGGCTGAAAATGAGGATGGAGAATTGAATTAGGAATCGCATATCTGAATCACGTTTGTTTGCGGTAAGATTTAAGGAAGAAATTAGTTCAGAATGAGTGGCAAATTGCTTTTGATGTTGGATGTGTGGCACTTAAAAAGGTATTCTGAAAAGAATTGTCTTGTGATCTGTTTTGGTTTCTGCACCTAGAGTCGTTCTTTTCTGTGTTTTTTGATGTGTATCTATTCTGGGGCCTTAATTAGAATTCGATATGCCTTTCTAGACCCTTCCTCAGTTGCCAGCCCTATAGGACCTTCGTAGCATCGGAAAGTGCTTCTTGCCCAAACCAGAACAATGTAATGCTAGAATTTTCATCGGTTTCCATAAATAGATAATAACAAATCTGTATAGTGCTTTATATATTTTATCTCATTTTTAACTACAAAAAGAATTTTCTCTTCTGCAAGAAAATTCACAAGTGATCATTTGGATCCCCAAATATCTGGCCTAATTCTAAATTGTTGCATTCCCTTAATTATTCAGCTTCTAAAATGAAAGTTCCTATTTTTAAATTCTATTATTGGTGTCTTATGTGGTTCATTAAATCTTGTTTTAAAAACTGATTACACATTAGATGTCTTATATAAATAAGATTATGTTGACCCATTGCCATTATTAGGACACAAGTGTTGAGTTGTTTTCGAATGGTCTGTTAGGTTTGCATTAATGACCAGATCTTGCATTTGAAATCTTTGTCAAATGGAGTATTGCAGTCAGTCAGTATGCATTTATCTAGCCCTTAGTAGGCTCTAAGCTCAGGGGAAACAAAGGGGAACTTCCACAGGGAGCTTACATTGCTATGGAGGAGAACTTGCCAACCACCATGTTTATAACAGATAACCAGTAAGAATCTGACTGTATTGTTGAACTTTGCTTCAGCGGATACTAACCCTGAAATGCTATAGTCCTTAACTTTGTATCCAAATGAACAGGATGATTTTGTCTCATCTCCTAGCACAAGGTGTCAGTCAGCACTTAAAATCATGGCATTTGGATCATCGGAAGGGAAAGAACCCTAGAGACTGTTCCAGCCCATTCATTTTACAAATAAGGAAGTTGAGGCCCACAGAAGTTTTGTCCAAGATCATCCAAGCAGTAAATTTCGGAGCCGGGATTCAAATTAAGGTTCTTTGAGTCTAAATCCTTTCTTCTTCCTACTACACCACACTGTTTTTCATGACAATTACATAATTTTCTCAAAGGGTATATGACTGGCATTAAAACAATATAGATATTGTATGTTGGAAAATAACACGAAAGATTCAGTTGTGTGCAAGGTAAATGCACTTGGAATAAGATTAAGTATTACAAACTATCTTCATAGTAGAAATTTAGGTGATTTTTGCCTTTGTTTTGTTTAAACGGCTTGTTGATATGGCATTGCACCCCTTTTTGAAAGTTTAAATGCTCCGATGTTGAAAAAAATTGCATCCCTCCCCATAGTCTAATTGCAGGTGTTCTCTATTGACCAATTTTATATTTCTAATTCTGTACTGGAGAATTAAAGTGATACTGTTATCTGGTACTAGACACATTTTTGGCAAGTTAGAAAATGGTCAGTGTTCCAAAGGTCGTCATTTGTCATTTACAAATACTGGCTAGAATGTATTCAAAGACAGAAGTGTTTTTATCCTAATTAGTTTTTTAAAATAATAATATTAAATAATTTTAGAGCAGAAGGTTTTTTTTTTCTTTGCACTGGCACAGGCACTGATAATTTATGGAGACAGAGATTCTTCCTCTTAAAAATGAGTTACTTGTGAGTTATTTTTTGTTTGTTGTTATTGTTAAATGTTTCAAAATGTTTTTTTAGTTGGATTTAAAAGCCAGTCCTTTCCACTAGAGGCCATTTAGCAAATAGGTTAAAATAATGGTTACCCAATTTTTCTAGTTTTAGAAATTTAGGAAGCAGCATAGTACAGTAAAAAGAGTATTGGCTCCAGAGTTAGAAAAGCTGGGTCCAAATCCTGCATCTTATGCTACCAGTCAGTATGACCTTAGATAAGTACTTATCCTGTCTCTGAAAGTCAGTAAGCAATTATTAAGCTCTTACTATATTCCAGGAACTATATTAAGCCCTGTAGGGGGAAACCTGTTTCCTCATATAAAAAATGAAGGAGTTGGACTCATTGTCCTGTGGGGGTCCTTTCAGCTCTAGAGCTGTGACCTAATGAAATAGGATATCTCTTGTCTACCCACAGAGTTGGGATCCGTTAGCTTTTTTAAAATTTATTAATTTTTAAAATTTGTATTTCAACATAGTTGGTTTCCCTTGGGACATTATAATAAAACGTGGACTTCAGTTTTTTTTTTTCAGAAATGCCCTGTCTAAGATATCTGCCTTAATAGCTAGCAGTTGCTTATCTACTGTCTTTCTTATTGTTGTTTTTCACTTGTGTCCATTTCTTTGTGACTCCATGGACCAGAGCTGTCCATGGGGTTTTCTTGGTAAAGATAGTGGAGTGGTTTGCCATTTTCTTCTCTAGTAGATCCTTTTGTCAGACAATCAAGCCAACTTGTCTGGTATCACACAGCTAGGAAGTGTCTGAAGCTGTATTTGAACTCAGGTCTTCCTCTGACTCCAGATGCAGTTCTGTATCCACTGAGCTACCAGCTGTCTCTAATGTCTTTCTTAGATTTTTGCTTTATTATTTTATCTAGCTATATCTAAAGTAATTCATAAAATGATTTGAACTGTCCTCCCAGTGATATTATTTTTTAATATTCCACCGAAATGACTGAGCCTCGAATCTAATTGTCCCTGTCCCAAAGGGATGGCAGAAACTGTGTAAGACCTGCATAAGCTAAGAGAGTTCACAACAAGGTCCTGGAAAATGTTGCTATATGTAAACTATGGAGAATGCAGCAAGGCTCAGAGGAATCAGATTGATAAGATAACTTAGGACCTTTGTTCCATCTCCTTCATCTTACAGAAGGAAAAAAAACTAAGACCTAGAAAGGGAAAGTGACTTGCTACTAACACACAGTTAACAAGTGGCAAAACTGGGATTTGAATTGATTCCAATTAAATTTGATATTTTTTACCTTAGATTTATATGCTTACTTCCACCTTCCCCAAAGTGCTGTCACTGACCTTTACTGTATCCCTATAAGGTGGTATCCTTTTTTTCACATTGTGGGGAACCAAAGCACAGAGAGCCTTATCACTTAACTGAGGTCAGCAAAGGATGGAGAGATCTCTTTTTTCCTACTAGATTGTTCAGTTTATCGCTTCTTTCTTTTTAAAGTCTGTATCTATCAATTTAATTTATGTGACAAATAGATTAAATTTTGATCACGTTTCTCTGAAACTATATCAACAGCATTAGGCTGCTTTACTAAATAATGCAAAAAATATAAATTTCCCATTTTACCAAAGGAAAATTTACATTTAAATAAAAGAATCTAAGCTTTTTCGTATGATGAGGTATGCTATCATGGACACGATAGTGTTGAGTGGAAAATCAGCAAGTATTAATTGAGCATCTTCTAATCTCTTCTATGCCCTAACTTCTTTTTTTTTCTTTTTGTTTGATCTTTCTAAGGTCTGATTGACTGTAACCCTAAAAACAAATAATCTGGAGTTTCTAACTATTCATCAAAAGTATTGTCTTTTTAAAATGTTCCCTCCTTTAAAAGGAACTCCAATAGCTTCATTCCCCCCTTGAACATATAATGTCAAAAGTTATCAGGTAGATGACTCATTCATCACCATAGCAGAATGTCTACTTGTTTTAAAGAGAAAATCGCTTATGCTTTATGAAAACATTACCATCTGGAGAAGGTTATTTCCAGGTTTTAGTAAATGGGTTAAGATCTGTCAATATTTTCTTTACCTGAAACCTATTACTACTTAGTTGTTTCTAAAAAGAGGCTCTGTGCACATGATGCAATAGGTATGAAATCTGGTAACAGAAACTACCATGTATTCTTGTATTCATAAACAAATTTTCTCATTGTGACTCCTTTGTATTTAGCTCTAACTTTTTTTCTTTTCTATAGGTAAGTATAGTTACACATTTACCATCATAAAATATACATAATAATTTTTAGTGAATAAGTAAGATATGCATCTTCATAAGGGATAATCCAAAAAGTTGATTTAAAAGTTTGAAAAATATAGATAATTCTATTTCTATGCACAGCACCACTTTTATGTTCACTGAATAACCAAGTAAGAAACATATTTAAAAATATTAGTAAACTACAGATTATTAGGAGTTAAATGCAACAAGTTACAGTGATTAACTTTTTGTCTTTAAACATAAAGAAACATAACTATATAACACGCTGTGATAGCATATAACTCAATAAAATTAGCGCTGTAGTTATTGATCAGATGTTACATTTAAAAGTACATACCTGAAACTTTTTGTTTTCTTTCCATTGGTGGGTGAAAAGGTGAATATTCATGAAGTTGCTGTAAAGCTTTGGCCAAAAAGATACGTATTTTGAATAAAGGATCTTTCTTTAAATATCCAAAGAGAAGCTGAAATGGAAAGAAAACATTTGGGTTCCCTCATACTCACACTTTTATTTAGCCTATTGTTTTGGCTTGAACCTTATTGCTAAATTTAACCTTTTGGACAATTTGAGAAAAGGCCAGATTGAAATTGGGTGGGAGAAAGCATTTGATTTTGGCAAATTAGTGATAATATTATCAATGTGTTATAATTACAAAATCAAAAGGACAAAAATATAGCTTAATGATTGTCACTAAATGAGAACAGTATATTACATCACTTAATAATATTAGTTTCATAGTTCTATTTTATATACCACAAACCTCAATTATTCAGCCTTTCCAGCTGGTTTATTTGAGGGTAATATTAACATCATGTAGTGTAGTGGCACTTATCTATAGTACATAATGGATAGGTATCATCAGGTGGACAAGAATTTCCTCCTGTAAATTCTGCTTTTGATAACTCACACCCAAAGTCTATTGCTTTGTAGTATTTTAGAGCAGTGTTTCCTGAACTTATTTGGGTGCGGAACATTTGGGAGCTCAAAATATATAGATGGAAGCTGTAACTTTGGTTCCATGGGAGGTATTAGGAATTTAGTATGATCTAGGAATAAAGAAGGTTATGAGGAAGTTTTTCATACTGAAAATTTTCTGTACAAAAGTATTTTTGATAAATAATTTAATAGTTAACATTTTGATTGGAAAAATATTGATAGAACTTTTTTGTAGACTTTCAGCATGTGGCACACACAAAATACCAGGGTTTGATGGAATGTAGTTTGAGGAAAGCTGAAATTTGGGAATTGCAATGCAGTGAGGACAAAATGACAGCTTTGATAACAAATTTTAAAATTTTAGTGGGGCTGGATCTTGGAAAAACCATTTGTTCTTCTAATACCAAGATTTTAAAAAATAATCAAAATATGTTGTCCCTACTGGTCAAGACAAGTTTAAGACTATTTGGGGAGGAACCACAAATACAGAAAACTCCTGTTTGTTTTGACAATTTTTCTGGGCAAGGAAAACAGACATTTTGGTTTAGACAGTGAGCCTTTGCTTGCTGGTTACATAAGAGCAGGGGGAAAATATAATAACTGAAGGAAACAAGTAGCAGAAAAACTTGGGAAGAATAGGAGAAAGAGAGGAAATAGGATCAGAAAAACCAAAGCAATCAGTATAAACCAAAGAGCAAATGCTATTTCTCCTTGACTGGAATTATTACTTTATTTAGAACAAGCTATTGATTTCTTAATAAAAAGTTCTCTATAGGGTGGTAGATATTTTTTTATTTGTTTATTACCATTTTGTTTAACCATTATTATTTGTTTATTGCCAACTTTTGGTTCTGCGCCTGCAGTAGAATCGAGAGCGCAATTAGTAAAAATGTACTTTTCTTGGTTGTCTAGTGAGTCCCATATTTATGCAAATAGAAAAGTGAAACTATACATATAAATGGAATTATCAGTATTTTAAAACATTTTTGCATCAAATTTTTTTATTCTCATGTAAATACATGTATTTCTATTCAGTCACCGAATATTTGTTATGTATGACTCTCAAATATATATATAGATACTTCTCTATGGTCTTAATTTCTTCTTTGAACTCTAGTTCTATGTTTCCCACTAGCTGTTGGATATCTCTACCTGCATGTCTCAAAAAGCATCAATTCATCTTGTCCAAAATGGCTCGTTATCTTCCCTAGTGAGAACATCTCTTCTCAAAATTTCCTTAATTCTATTAAGATGCCACCATTCTTTGAGTCACTCACTTGTGCTGCATCTGAATCATTCTTGATTTCTTCCTCCCTGTTCCATGAGCCCTCTTTGCAGTATGTTGCCAGATGTTGTCAATTCTACCTCCATAAATCTCTGGCATTTATCCCCTTAGCCCCACTCATGGCCACTGCCCTGATTCAGGCCTCATAGCCTCTTCTTTCTACTTTTACAATATAGCTTCTCAATTAAGTCTACCTCCTTCTGGTCTCTCCCCTCTTTAATTCACAGTCAAATCTGACCATGTCATTCCTGCATTCCCAAAACTTCAGTGGCTCTCTATCACCTCTATTATAAAATACAAGCCCATTAGCCTAACAGTTAAATTTTTTCCCTTGTCTGATTTCCACCTTACCTACTTGATTTATTTCATATTCTTCCCATGCAAAGATTTCCCTGTCTTAACGACTCCACCCTAATGCACCTCAGTTTGTTAATTCTTTCTCCGTCTGGAAATGACTTTTTATTTATTTATCTGTGTACATGTTATATTCCTTGGTAGAATGTAGTCTTTTTGATATAAACTGGTTTATATATTTTGATATAGACCATTTTATTATATTTTGTATATTTTGATATAGACCATTTTAATTTTGTTTTGTCTTTGTATCCCTAAGACCTAACACAGCGCTTAAACATAGGAGGTGTTTAGCAATTATTTGTTCAATTGTTGAAGGGTCTACTATATGAAATGTACTTTGTTAGCTTGTAGGGGAAGAAAAAAGATACGTGATCCTTCCTGTCTTGAGGAACAGTTGCTGATAAATTTAATGAGTTGTAAAATGCTGATAAGCAATAAGGGAAACTAATTTTACCAATTAGAGTGGATCAAAGAAAAGAGGAACAAAGTCAAGGAAGTTAATTCCGTAAACACCTTAATTTTTGTAGTCTTGTGGATTTGTATTTCAATTTATATTGTATTAGTCTTGTTCATATCACACTTAAAGGTATATTGTGTTTTGAAGGCTGGCACCATATCTTATTTGTGAGACGGTATTTGCCCTCAGGATCCAGTACTTAAGCCGCACTTAGTTGGCACTTGATAGATGTTAAAATGGATAAATAATTTAACAATTTGTCAGTTAGGGTATGTGGGAAATAATTAAATTAAACCAGAAGAATTGATATGACTTTTGTCTTACCACCTATGTGGTGACAAGGGACCTGTTCTGGGACAGTAAACATTTGCTGAATAAATTAATTTTTAACTACCTCTGGTGTTGTATTAGGTATTGAATGAATTAATAATAAAGCACTTACTATGTGCCTGGCACAGTGTCATGTGCTAATGCTAGACAGCTGCTGCCCTCAAGGGGTTTACATTCTTTTTTTTGAGGGGAGAAGGCAGGGCAATTGGGGTTACATGACTTGCCCAAGGTCACACAGCTAGTGAGTGTGTCAAGTGTCTGAGGTCGGATTTGAACTCAGGTCCTCCTAACTGCAGGGCCAGTGCTCCACTCACTGCTTCACCTAGCTGCCCCAAGGGATTTACATTCTAATGGGGAAAAATAACAATGGGGAGCTAGAAGTGTGTGGGGTTAGGTGAGGGGAGATATTGGAGGTATAAAGAAAAGTAAGACCTGGATCTTGCCCTAAAGGAATTTATCGTCTAGTAAAGGAGATAAGTTGTCTGCCTCCTCCTTGAAATCATAAAGCAAAACAGAATACAAGAGATAAAGATGAGACACCTGTTTGAATAGCAGGATCCAAAAAGATTTCAACAAGCTAGAAAGGTGTGAATATAATAAGTTTGAATCTAATAGGGGTAAGTCTAAACTAACATTAAAACCTACTCTGTGGAAGGCATGAGGTTCAGCCTAACATTAGAGAGCCACCCTCGGAGTGAGGACCATCTGGGTCCAGTTCCTACCTCTGACACTTGAATGAACACATGAATTTTTAAAGCATTTATCGGGTGCTTGCTATGTGCAAAGTACTGTGCCAAGCACTGGGGATACAAATAGTAGTTATAGTTACCATTTATATCTCACTTTAAGGTTTGCAAATATTATCTCATTTTGTCCTCACAACAACCCTAGGAAGTAGGTGCTATTATTATCCCCATTTTATAGGTGAGGAAACTGAGGCAGACATCAGTTAATGACTTGCCCAGGGTGACACAGTAAGTGCCTGGGGCAGGATTTGAACTCAAGTCAGGTCCAGATGGCTAACCACTATGTTACTTAGCTGACTTAGAAAAGACAGTACCTGCTATCAAGGTGCTTACATTCTAATATTCCACACATATGGAAGGTTTCATCTGTAAGTCAGACAAAAAGATCCTATGAACCTCGAGGTACACTGGTAAAGCAGATGGTAGTCCTTCTCCTATAATGTCATTTCTACTAATAAAATCATAACAGTTTCTGATGTTGAATCATTTGACAGTGCCAAGGACTGTGGTGTTCTTCTGGGACTGTAATAACTGTGGCTATAGTACTTGAAGGAGTGGTTGCCAGGCCACATCTCCATGAGGGTTACTTTCCTACATGATGGCTACAAGCACTAGACTGGAAGCATTGCTGTTCCCAAGGCTCTTGGGTTCAGGGTCCTAAGCTATCTTCTTCAGGGTTTGAAGGGAGATAGTTGTTAAAGTGGTGGTGTGATTTGCATGGCATATGCTGCTTCTCATCTCTCTCTCAACCCAACTGCACTGGATTGCCAATATATTAACTACAGAACCTTGGGAAAGTTAACTGGCAATGCCACGGTCAGCACTCATTAAAACTATAAAGTACAAAACAATTGCCTATCTGCATCAGTAGAGGGAGATTGTTTACTGGGAGTTCCCTAAGCCAATGAAATTGTGCCATGTCCTCCCACCTCTCATCCCCCTCATTGCCCTCTTAAAAAAGTAGAGTATAGGGGCAGCTAGGTGGCGCGGTGAGTAGAACACTAGCCCTGGAGTCAGGAGGATTTGAGTTCAAATTCAGCCTCAGACACTTGACACACTACTAGCAGTGTGACCTTGGGCAAGTCACTTAACCCCAATTGCCCTGCCTTCCCCCCTCCAAAAAAAAAGGTAGCATGTGTATGTATATGTATATGCATATGCACATGCATACGCATATGCATATGTATATACTTGTGTTCAAGGAATCAGGTACACCAAGGATTGGAGTATAGGTATAGTATTGGACAGGCACGGCTCAAAGAACATTAACAAAAAAAAGGGGGTTTTAATAGACTCTAAGTTCAACACAGCATGACAATAAAAAATTAACATATTGCATTAATAGATGGTCATTGTCTAGAGTCCGTAGTGTGATTATTCGTAGGTACTGTGCCCAGTCACAGCACATCTACAGTATTGTATCCAGTTCTGGGTACCACATTTTAAGAAGGATGTTGATGGGCTTTAGCTTGTGGAGACCATATTATGTAAGAACTGGCTGAAGAAACTATATTATTATGTGTAATAGCCGAGTATGTATATTGCTTTAAGGTTTGCAAATTGCTTTATATATTTTATTTGAACCTCACATGAAGTGGGTATCACACGTTTTCTCATTTTAAAGGTGAGGAAACTGAGTCTCAGAAAGGTCAACTAAGATAGTCGCATAGCTAAGTAAGTGTCGGAGGCAGAATTTCAACCCATGTCTTCCTGGCTCTGATTCCAGTATCCTATCCACAGATGCTTAGCTTGCTGAAGAGAAGGCTCTGGTATTGGGGAAGAGAAGATAGGGAAAATGGAGAGAATGTAGTAGCTAACTTCAAATATTTGAAGGATCACATGTCATGTGGAAGAGAGATTAAAACCCAGAGTCAGAACTATAGTAGGAGCAGTAGGTGGAATTTGCAAAGTGGCACATTTATTAGGTTCACTGTGAAGAAAAAAAAAGTTTTTAACAAATAGTTGTCCCCAGGATTTTACTGTCTTGGTTATGCTTCCCTGGAGGTTTTCAGGTAAAAATTGGAATGTCCCTACTCGGGGTTATTGCAAGGGGGATTCTTGCCCAGGTATGGGTTGAAGGACCAAGCCCCAGAGTTCCTTTCCCACTTTAAGTTTCAATGAGAGGAGATTCTGGCTGTCAGGATTCTCAGTGAGGGATTCATAGAGGTAGTGATATTTTAAGCTTGAAGGATGAGTAAGACTTAAACAAAGAAAGATTGCTGAGAAGGATATTCCAAGCATAGGGAACGTTGTGAGTAGAGGTACAGAGATGGGAAGGTGCCATAGTTATTCCAAAGGTTGATGAGTAGTTAAGTTTAGCTAGTGTGTAGCATATATAATATGAAATAAGGGTGAAAGGCGGGGTAGAAGTAGATTTTGGAGTGTTTTTAATTCCAGGATAAGGAGTTTGCATTTTATTTGGTCCCATAGGAAGCCATTGAAGGTTTTTAATCAGTTCAGTAGTACGCCCAGATGTGCATATGAAAATGGCATGTGTGGTGAATTAGCATAGGCAAGAAACTAGAGGTAGAAAGAGACTGGTTAAGAGGCTTTTGCAATAGGCAGGTGGGAAGTAATGAGAACCTGAACTATGGTTGAAATGGAAATGAAGATGTCAGTATAGGAGGTATTGTTGAGATAGATTGACAATACTTATGTGCTGAATGGGGGGAGGGAGGATGGCAGAATTGTGGCACCATTGACAGAATTAGAGCAGTCAGGAAAAGGAGCACATTATAAAGAAAGAAGATGAGTTGTGTTTTAGACATTTAGCTAGAGTTGTAGACAGGACAGCCAAGTGGGCAGCTTCCCATAAGTAGTTGAAAATGTGATTCTGGAACTTGAAAGTCTAAAAGGAGGTTTTTAAGTCACCTTCAAATAGGTGAGAGTTGAAGGGGGGGAGTGATTGAGATCATCAAGGGAAAAGATATAGAGGGAAGAAAGGGAATGCTTAGAAAATGCTTATATTAAGGGAATAGGAGAAGAAAAAATACCAAAGAAAGAGAATGAGAAGAAGCATTTAAAGAGATAAAGCCAAGAGGAGAAAGACACAATATTAAGGAAGCTTGAAGAGGAGAGGGGGACAGGAGATAGTGCTTAATGTAATTTGCTGAAGAAAGGTCAAGAAGGGAGAATTCCTGGGAAAGGCCATTGGCTTTGGCAAGTTAGAGGGCAGTTTCATTAGAATGATGTGCTCAATAACCAGCTTAGAAGGGGCTTAGGAGTGATCTGGTAGTGAAGAAATAGGAGCAATTAGTATAGATGACTCCTTTATGAAATTGGACAATAAAAGGGTGATGAGGGTGGAACCACAGCTTAATAGAGCCACAGAATTAAGGGAACCATCTTAAAAAAACAGTTTTTAGTTCATTCCAGAATACCACTTAAAATTCTTGATTATTTCAATAATCCAGTTTGCGGATACTATTTTGTTGTACTTTGCTAAATGTTTGACAACAGTGATAAATCTCCTTAACTTTCCAACAATAAAGCTAGTAATTGACTTATTTAAACTTTCCTTACAGATGATGAAGGAGGTCAGGATGAATCCTTAGATTCAAAGGTATGAACTAAAAATCTTCATTATATTTGCTGCTCTTTAGCTAAGTTTGTCAACCACAAGCCAACCAGCATTTCTTAAGTGACTACTATGTGTGAAGTGCTAGGAATACAAAGAAAGGTGAAAAACAACCCCTACTGTCAAGGGGCTAACAGTCTAATGAAGGAGGCAACTTGCAAACAACTATGTACAAACAAAATTTATGTAGGATAAATTGGAGAGTGTCTTTTTGCATAGTATAACTAAAGAAGATATAAAGAATCTGCATTTATGTGATAAACAGAATTAGAATTTTCTTATTTAAGTGATAAAGGCAGCATTGCCCTTTTGCCAAAAAAATTAACTTTGTCCTCTAAGTGATAGGTTTATGTGTAACATCAATAAGTAGAGCCAGGAGAACAGTAGAAGTGTTATCTTTCTCTTCTGAAAACAAACAGTATACTTTCCTCTTTTCAAAAGTATTGTTCATGTTAGTTCTACTTGAAATTTTTTAAGCACCTACTATGTGGAAGTCGTGAGGTGTAACTTGATTCAGTAGATAGAGAGTCAGCTTTGGAATCAAGACCACCTGGATCCAATTCCTACATCTGACACAAGTTTGAGGGAATATTTAAAAAACATCTTTTTTTTCTCCATAGGTTTTGGAGTATCTGAAGTCAAGTAACTGTACCATTTTAGCAGGAGCCAGTTTCAGTTGTGTTTTTCTTTATTTTTGTCCTTTACACGTATTAATGCTTTAAAAAAAATAACCTGTTGTTTTATATTTCGAGTAACAAGTTTTTTTTTTAATTAATCTGTCCTTCCTAATACCTCATCGCTCAATTTTAAAGGAATAACAAAAAAAAAACCATTGCTCTCAGTACATAGCTACATAGTCTAGCAAAACAAATTTCCATTTTAGCCTTGTCTGAGAAATGTATATTTCTTTTTGTATTTTAATTTAATCACTTTGCTGTTATGAGGCAAGAATTGTGTGTCATCTTTATTCTTTGAGACTCGTGGCTTAGCATCATGTTTCTCAGAGTTGTAATCTTTCAAAATTGTTTTTCTTTGTAATGTTATCATGGCATAAAGTGATCTATTTTTGCTCACTTAACTCTGAATCAGTTCATAAAAGTCTTCTTAGTTTCCTCAGAAATTGTCCATTTCATTGTTTTCTTACAGCACAACAATATTCCATTACATTCATATACCATAAGATGTTTAGCCATTTACCAATGGCTAAGGAGGTGAACACTTCCCCTCCACCACCCCCCTTTTCCAATTTTTGACAGCCACAAAAAGCACTATTAATGCTTTTTCAAGAATGTTTTTCACATATCACTTTTCTAACATATAAAACACTTGTAATATTAGCCCTATGCTTAAAAAAAATCCATCCCAAAGTAGACGTGTGAAAGTACTATAGTTGACAGGTCATTAAAAGCAATATTGAAATGACAGAAAAGAGTTTATTTTACTACTGTTTGAGGAAATAACTAGTTTTGGAGGAAAGTTATACTAAAACAGTAGAAAATAAAATAATTTTACTAACATAAGTTAAAAAGTGCTAGTAGGTATAAATAAGGAATCTAAAAGGTTAGCCAAAAAGGTAGCTCAGAGGGTAAAAATCACTTCTAAATCTAAGTTAACAGAACCTATCATATTAGTCTAACTATAAAATGTGCCAGATATAGGTCACACTCCTGAAAGAGACCTTTGAAGGGAAAATATATCTATTTGCTAGAAAATAATTTCATGAAATTAATGTGCTAAAATTATATTTACTGTGAAACTTTTTTTTTACACTTCTCAGACTTCCTTGCCATCAGAAGAATCAGTAAAGGACCATGCCACAACAGCCCGAGTAGTAGCTGGTCAGATCTTCCTTGAGTCAGAAGAACCAGAATTGGAATCCCCTGCCAAAGAGAACAGCTTCAAGAATCAAGACAGAGATATTGAAAGTATTATGGAAGACTCCAACTCTCTACAGATGCCAAATCTAGAAAACAAGGACTTGGAAGAAAGTGAGGAAGTATTGAAATCAGGTACTGTGTTGCATGCTTCAGGTTTTCCTGATTTGAAAAGCAGAATTGAGTTGCTTACGCTTTAAAGGAAAGGTAGAAGAATGTTTACTGTTTTTGCTAAATGTGTAGTAGGAAGAGCACAGAACTTGGGCCCAAGAAACCTGTGTTTAGATCCCAGTTTTTAATTTCCAGTCTTTTGGAAAGACAACTTCCATTTAACCATATACACTTAGTGAATTAATTTATTCATTGTTTCCCAAATGCAGTCTGTGCTTTCCCACCTCCACACATTTGCTTGTACCACTCCCTATGTCGAGAATGCCCTCCCCGCCACCTTCTTCCCATTCTTCATACCTCAGTTTACACAGCACCTCTTCCATGAGATTTCCTTGTAATGTTAGCCCTATCTTAAAAAAAAAAATCCATCCCAAAGTAAGCATGAAAGTATATGGTTGACAGATCATTAAAAGCAATGTTGAAATTAGAAAGAAGAAACTGAACTAATAACCTCTCCTTCCTCCAGAGCTTCATATTATTTCTAGTCTTCCTCAGTCATTTTACACAACATATAAACAATATCATTATTTAAGTGTATTTTTCTCAGTGCCTATCTCAGTAAAAATTAAGTTGATGAATTTAGGTAACATATATAAAGCATTTTGAAAATCTTAAGGCATATTGTAAATATCAGCTGCCATTATCATTATTATTTTCAATATCATTATTATTAGGCTAAAATGTAATTATGGCCTTTGGTCTTTTTTTCTCTTCCTTTGGATTATCCCTTGTGAATACATGTGACTTCCCTAAGAAATATGCATCGCTTTCTTGATTGGTCACAATTGTACCTAAACCAAGCTTTAAATGGAAAGAAAGGTCATAATTGTCAAAATGTTGTTGATGAAAATTTTTAAGCACCTCTTTTGTGCATAGCACTGTCCTAGGAACAAGGGCAGATAGAAAAATGAAGAGATTGGATCTCTCAAGGAATTTATAATCTGGTGAGGGGGGAAAAGAACCACATCCTCATCATTATCACCATAATTTGCCTTTATGTAATGCTTCTTGCAAAATACCTACAACCATGATCTCATTTGACCCTCAAAATAACCTTTCAAGGTAGGTAGAACAGGTATTATCATTTCCAGTTTACAAGTTTACAAGATGAAAATTAGCACCTGCCTGTGGTTGTGTGGTAATATATATAAAACCGAAAAGGTTTGCAAAGTGCTATAGGAATGGTAGCTATTATTGTTATCATTTTGCAGATGAGGAAAGTGAGGTTTAGAAAGATCAAGTGTGTTACCCATGGTTATAGAGTAAGTGTCAGAGACAGAATGATATCTTCTGATTCAGGTCCTGTGCGCTTTCCATTACGCTGCTAACATATAAAAACAAATACTAGAATTTAAGACACTAATGAATAAAAGGAGTACAAAGAGTTATGTAAGGTCTCAAGAAGGAAAGATAATATCTGATTGGGTAGGAGAGAAGGAAAGGCAGTTCAGAGATAGTTTCGTTGACGAAATGTCATTTGTGCTAGATCTTAAAGAATAGGCAGAATCTCGTTTGCTTCATTGTATTTTTTAATTCATTTTTAAAGCACAGAGATTTTTTTGGTCCCTTTTTTTTAGCTTTAAATTCTCTTCTTTCCCGCCCCTCCCCACCTAATGAAAAGGCAAGAAAAACAAAACCTAAGGAATAGTTGGCTCTCAATAGGCATAAACCTAAGGAATGCCTTGCATAAAGGAATGGGGCAGCAGGAAAAAGTGTGGAACCTATTTCAGGGACTGTGAATACTTGTTGCTGCTTTTAGTTCTCTTAGCATTAATGGTTTTCTTAAAGTGATTATTGTCCCAGCAATCAGCTCCTTCTCTGTGACATACAGTCTTTAGTGTGAACAGTTAAAGAGTCTTGCCCAGGGTCACATGGCTAGTATGTATCAGAGATGGGACTTGAACCCAGATCTTTCCCACCCAGAGGCCAAATCTATCCACTACATCCTATTACCTCTCAATTTTATTTTTAAGGAAGACAGTGTACAGGTTTAGCCATCTAATAAACATTTGTCCAAACTATACATTATAGTCTAAAGATTACATATGCGGTGATATATTTAGGGTTGGAAGGAGGCTTGGCAAGAGGGATTATAAATTTTTTCTGAATCTGATCCAAGAAATATTTGTTAAGCACAAGGACATTAGAGAATAAACATAAAAGAATAGTAACAGATACAAAGGAGTTAAATTCAAGGTCATAGGGAGGGCACTTTGCAGTTAAGGAATTACGAAAGAAATAAATAGGAATAGGAACGGACTGGTTGCAGTCTGCATTGTTGGAGGGAATATCCACACGAGTGAGATCACAGGATCAGGGTAGTGTTGGAGTATAGGTGCCAGACACCAAAGACCTCAATGGTCAAACTAAAGATTACAATTCAGAAGTCCTTTCAATTTCTTTTGGACACTTTTACTTTGTCATAAAGCTGCAAAAAAGACTCAGCCGTGGCATTGTTTTGGTAGATGGTTTCAATACATTAGACTACTTTGATTTTCTGGTCTACTTTCAGTGACACAGAGTTTAAACCTCTTCTTATACAATGCTTAAAATCCCTGTTCTCAGGTAAATGAGCTGATTTGAACCAAAGGGTGACTCTTCCGGTAAAGTGCTGATTAAAAAGAAAATTAAGATTTTCCTGGAAACAATTAGCCTGAAAGTTGGAGACTAGAAGAACACAAACATCTGCCAACGACATTATCATTGTACAAAACATTAAAAGGAAAATAAAAGAATATATAAAGACTGTCTAGGAGACCATTTCTTTTAGACTAGCACTTATCTAAAATTCAAGGTTTTTTTCTTAACATGGATTTTTAAAACACAAAGAACAAGTACTTTGCTACCTATCAAAAAAACAAAAAGTTCCTTTCAATAGCCTGTGGTCTTCTTCGGCAAGATCTATTGTATTAAATTTTTCCATGGTCTGCTCCTTCATTCTCATTAAATTTGTCTAGCTTGTTTTTTCTGTGAGCACGTATGCCATTGTTTTCTCTTTTTTTGTGACTGTAATAAAATGGGTGAGAGGCCAGATGCTTCAGTGGATAAAGAACTGGCCTCAGAATCAGGAAGACCTTAGTTTAAGTCCTGATTTTGACTCATAGAAGATTTATGACCCTGGGCAAATCCCTTAACCTTTAAAGGCTCCAGGCAACTATCTTAAGCCTATATAAGTTGCTGAACTGCTTTAGTAGAGTTAGTTTCCTCATTGAGGAGCTCCCTGAAAGTGAAATCATATGTCCTTATTAAATAAAAAGTAAAATTAGTTGTTTTTCAATAAGTTTTACAGTAAGTTAGAACTGAGCTCCTTTCAGGGGAATCCTGATCTTCTGGGTTGGATTTTTTAATCCTTCCTGGAAAAAATACATTTGAGTAAAGCAAATGGCTTACTTTGGTTCACTTCTTAAATTTTTCTATGACATAGAACCTGAAGCCCTCTTGAACAATTCTCAGCTAGACTTTTGCAGAAAAACAATTTGACATCCTAGCAGTTTCCACTACACCTGTATCTTTTCCCAACAGATTTCTGTCACATGTTTTCAAACCTGTAATGTTAAGCCTCTCTTTATTTGCTCTTTGCTATTTTATTAATTTTGAGCATGTATTCTTTAAGTCACCTAAAGTGGGTCTTTGTTCCAAGTGTAACTTATTCTTAGAATTTTGTTAAGCTTACTAAGTACTATAAGATTTCTTTATTAAATTGATGGCTTTTTTTGTTTTATACTGAATAGTAATGTTGCACTTCTGAGTGAGTTAGGTATTCTTCAATTGTGTACATGTGTAAATACAGTGAGGCTTTAGTTAACCAGCTTAGTTTGGAAATGGATGTTGTAGCTTTAATAATTGGGGGGGAGAGGGGGATGGGTAACTAAGGGTTTTTTTCCTCACTTAGTTAAAAATGAAGAAAGGACAATTTCATGAAAGTATGAGCTTGCAAAACCAAGCTAAATAGCCTACTTCCTATAATAGGTTCTTACCACATTTTACATGTATATAAAAATCATAAGAGTTTTTTTTTTAAATCAATAAGTGATGACAGGATCAACAAATTCTGTGGTCACAGAGCTCTTGTAAACATCAAAGTTGTACTTCTGGGTACAGTATTACAGATCATTTTTGCTGTGGCTTCTGAAACTTTTTTTTGTCATTAGACTTCAAATAGTAAAGAGCTTTTCAAAACTTAGGTTTTTTCTAGAGTCCCTACTGCCTGCAACCTGTACCTAGTAAAAAAATTCGTATTATTTTAGGGCTCTAGTTATTTGTGATGCAAGCAAATAGGATTTTACTATGCATCAGCTCCTCTAATTTTGGAATTTTGGAATTAACTACTCCAGTACACTTACTGGTCTGATGGAATTGATTCATCTTCCAAAGGTATTTCCAAGGAGTCACTAGCTGAATGTAGTAGGAAGGCCAAATTTATAATCTCAAATATAATCATGTATATGTTTGAATGGTTCAAAATCGCAAGGTATGAGAGATTCTCTAAGTAGAAAACAACAAAAAATTTATTTAGGCCCCACCACAGCTTATCTGTGAACCAGCCTCCCCATTCCGACATCTTGACAAAAAGACTCCAGGCCCAGAAAGCCCACCTCACAAGAGTAACCAGGAGGCCACAGAAAAACAAGATAGTATTTAGCCAAATCATTTTTACTGGCCTCAAGTTCTTGCTCGCACTCCTAGGTCTACACACAGGTCAGCTCTGCTTCCGCAGCTTCCTGCCTCCGCTGTAGTTGTCCCTTGGCTCTTTCCTCACAGCCGAGCCTCTGGCGTTCTCAAGCCCCGGCTCAACGACCAGAGACCAATTGGTTCCTGAGTTGGCCCCTCTTAAGTCATTAATCTACACCCACACAGGTTTCACACCTGATAGGGCTTTGGGCCTGGAGCTTAGCACTTAACAGTTGAAAGTACTTCCACTCAAAAGAAACAAAAACCATGCTAAGGAGACAATTTTGCTTAACAACACACTGTTCAGAAAGATCTAGTCTTCTGACTAATTTTTAAGAATATTTAAAAGTCTTTACTTGTAATAGGAGAAAAGATCCTTGTTATGTTCACTATTAAAGAATTCTACTCACTGTTTGAAGGAACCCCTCCAGGCTATGCATTGAATTTTTTTCTTCTATTTTACACTTATTTACACTTAAAAAATAAATTTCTATTGATGTCTTTTTTAATATCACTTACATTTCCCAATGTATTCCCCCTGCTTTACTCACCCAGAGAGCTGTCCTTTATAACAAAGAATAAAAAGGAGATGAATTAAACTATTTAACAGTACTGTGCAACATATTGAAATTATCTGACATCATAAATAATGTCTCATACTAATAGTTCCCCACTTCTGCAAAAAAAAAAAACAGGAATAAGTGGCTTCTGTATTTCTTCTTTGGAGGTCAAGCTTGGTCATTACAATTTCACATAATCTAGTTTCAGTTATTTTGTTGTTCTTTCTATATACATTGCTATAGTCATTGTGAATATTATTTTCCTGGTTGTTTACTTCACTTTGCATCAGGTTCATATAAATTTTCATGTGCTTCTCTGTATTCTTCATATTCATAATCCCCTAGGCACAGTAATATTCCATTATATTCATGTGCCCCTGCTTGCTTAGCCCTTCCCCAATTGTTGAGCATCTGCTCTGTTTCCATTTCTTTGCTGCTACAAAATGTGCTGCCTTGGTGCATATGGAACCTTTCTTTTTGTCATTAATCTCAATGAGATATAGGCCTAGCAGTAAAATACCTAGGTCAGAGGGTATGAACAGTTTAGTTACATCTTCAAAATAATTCCAAATTGCTTTCCAAAATAGTTGGACTATTTCACAACTCCTCCAAAGTAGTATACCCAATTTTTTCTCAATTTGTTCCACTTTAGCAATGCAGCCATGACTTAGGTAATTGCTTCAGAGGTCTAGGAAGTGTGTTTTTTCTTAATTTCCTTAAATGAATGGCATAAATTTGAGAGTTAACTTTTTTTCTCATAGCTTAGAACATCTAATAAAAGGGGGAAACTATGGATCCTAGTTATTTTTTAAGTCATGCAAAGCAGTTTGTACCTGTATTTTTTATTTTTAGGAAGTGCTTCAAACATATCAAACAATTCTAGTTTCATATGATGTAACATTCTGGTCATATGTGGTTTCAAGTGAGGCAGTTTTAACAGTAGATAGATTGTAGAGCATCAAAAGATGTCATATTAAGAGTAAGGAGACTAAAACTTCAGGCTGCACCTGGTCAGACTGTTTAAAACTGAAACTCTTCAAATGAACTTTTTTTGGTAACACTTTTCTGAACAACTAGGTAGGTTAACAGAATGGAAACACTTGTTTTCAGTCAGTTATATTCTCTAGATATACTGGAGTAAGTCCAGAGGAAAATGGCCAATAAGGAAGAAGAAATGCAAAACTTCTTAAAATCAATGACTGAAGGAAAATTTAACATTAGAAGAGATCATAATTGCCTTCAAATATATTAAGGGTTGTTAAGTGAAAGAGAGCCTCAGAGGACAGAACTAGGATCAATGAATAATCCAAAAATGGAATGAACTGCTTTGAGAGAGAATGAATTTCGTATCTGTGGAGCTCTTCAAGTAGAATCTAAATGACTACTTTTTGGATATGTAGAGATATTTCATTTTTTAGGTGAAGGTTGGACTAGATCATGTCTAACTAGTTTATTTAGCTCTAACATCCTATAATTCCATGTGAATCCTCAAGAGGAAAATGACTACTTTTTTAAGATTGAAAAATTCTGTAATAGTTTCTAGCATAGCAGTTTCCATCCCTGCATTATAACACCCCATCTGTTAATTGCCCCAAGAGGCCATTATCACAAGAGTCAATTTTTAATTCTCTATATTTTCAGATCTGTACCTTGTAGTACTTATCTTAAAACCATGTGATTCACATTTAAAAAACAACAAAATTAAAAATACGATCATAGCTCTAAAAATTATGTTAATTACTGCATTACAATAATGATGGTGACTTACTGGACAATGTAGTAAAGTAGAATTAATTGTAGCTGAACTATTGTTCTTTGGGTAAGTGGGAAAAAGTTACAATATTAGTTTATCAAATTTACTTTCATTCCAAATTTCTGTGTTGTTTCTGGTGTTAAGTAGGATTGCAGGTACTCTGCTAAACCAAATTTGGAATAAGTACCAGTGTACAGACAACTTTTTTCACATCCTAAGATGTTAGAGTAGTAAGGGACCTTAGGATTTACTTAACCCAATTCCTAGCTGAATCATGAATCCCATCTAAAACACTTCCAAAAACCTACCATTCAGTCTCTATCTCCAGAGGCAGTCCATTCTACTTCTGTGTGGCTTTAGTTGTTAGGAAGTTCTTCTTTTAATTCTAATTCCCCTCTCTAAACAGTATTGTTGAAGACCTTACAAGTTATTCCTTGATGTTATCTGTGATCTCCTTGATTTCAGACTGAAGCTTATCCATATCTTCTGATCTTATGTAATTCTTTTCTGTGTGTCCTCATAAAGCTGCTATAGAGGCATTGATGCTTGAGGCTTTCTCCTAGGTGCTTTTTCAACAGCTTCTAAATATAGTGTAGCACACGGGTTATCTAGCTGTTATCTTTTTGTCTCACTATGTGACTGTCCTGCTTTTTCTCATCATAAGTTTTCCCTCAATGATAACATTTAAGCTACTTCATGTACATAAATCATGCTGCTTATGTACTATCATGCTGCATACAGCCATGGTCCATCTTTCTATTGCCTTTTGGATTTTTAGTAATTTAAGATTCTTCAGAGATTGTGGTGGTCCATGTTTAAAAGCCATACAACATCACTGGAGAATCTTAGCGTAAAGGTAAGATTTTGTGTCAGGGAACAGCTTAGAATCATATAAGGTACTGCGTGATTTCCCAAATGGAAGCTAGCTTGTTTTCTTCCTCCTTTTCAGTTCTGGGCCTAGCATCTGCAGTGCCTGTCTAAGACATAAATACTGATGGACTAAGTGGATTTCTGTCCAGATGTATATCACAGTTTGGGCAAAACGCATTTCTTATCCATTCAATTTTTCCCACATGGGTTGTTACATTGATCTCTTGAGAGATGGAAAAATAGGCTATAATGTGATAACAGCATTTCCGAGTTCTTGATCATGAAAGTAGAATTCTTGTGGGTGAGGGCAAGATCAAGAGTAACTGTCCCTTTGCAAAGCTGAGGGGGAGTAGGGAAGATTGAGAAACTGAGAGGTAGAGGTTAGAGTATTTGAGAGAGTATCAATATGTATATTGCAGTCATCTCATATAAGGTCAGGAGGTAGAGGGAGAAAGACTGAGTCAGTTCCTGAACTTATAGAGAAAGGAGAGAGAATAAAACCAGTAGATAACAGCAGGCAGTATCTAGATTGGGAGAGAAATTTGGAGGGAGTGGATCTCAAAGAGGGAAAGGCAGCAGAGTTATTGTGAAAGATGGAAACATACTCTTCCTTTCAGTGTTGTCAGTCTTCATCCTTCTAGCCACCTTGAGCTATGATCCTATCCATTTTTTCACCCTCCTTTTCTCCCTCCCCACTAATTTGTAGTTTTCCTTAGCAGCCTTCACCCATTGTGAGCTTTAGCACTTCTGACTATTTCTACAGCACCGCCATGTTTTTGTGTTCATCCTGTAACTTGCATTACTTTTATCTTCTGTACTTACCAGCTGCATGTTTAAAATGTATAGTTAGTGAGCTCTCTGTGCATATTGATCATTTCAAACAATATTTTTTTTCCTTTTCATCTGAATTGTTTACCTTTGTGTCTTCAGAATTTCATTATTGAGAGTTTCCTATCCCTCCTATCTGACTCTTCTTCTAATATAGTTGATATTAAATAGTTCTATCTGGGTATTCAAGATTTATTTGTAACTGAGGGATAAGGAGGAGTTGCTTTTTTTAAATCACAAGATACCTTTTATTTAAATAATTGGTACTTGGTGGTATTGATTTGAGGCAAGCTTTTATACCATGTTGATGCAGAAAACATCCTATACAAAGGTCACAGCAACTTCTAGTATACCTTTTGGAATTCATGGATTGTACAATGAGGTTGCTGGATTTACTGTGAGAAAGAATTTAATCTTAGCATTGATGTCTAAAACAGAATTTTTTTGTATGCTTATGAATGTGCTTTTTTTTCTTTTGTTTAAATTTATTTATTTTTTAAATTTATTTTTAGTTTTCCACATTCATTTCCACAAGATTTTAAGTTACAAATTTTCTCCTCATCTCTACCCCCCCCCCCACCTCAAGATTTCTCATAAAGTCACTAGCTTCCACTTGCTCCATTCTAATTTTTAAGGCAGTATTTTCTTCAGTGGTCTTTTGGACCTCCTTTTCCATTTAGCTAATTCTGCCTTTTAAGGCATTCTTCTCCTCCTTGGCTTTTTGGACCTCTTTTGCCAGTTGGGTTAGTCTATTTTTTAAGGTATTATTTTCTTCAGTATTTTTTGGGGTCTCCTTTAGCAAGCTGTTGACTTGTTTTTCATGATTTTCTTTCATCACTCTCATTTCTCTTCCCAGTTTTTCATCTACTTCTCTTACTTGATTTTCCAAATCCTTTTTGAATCTTTCCATGGCCTGAGACCAATTCATATTTTTCTTGGAGGCTTTTGATGCAGGATCCTTGATTTTGTTGACTTCTTCTAGCTATATGTTTTGATTTTTTTGTCATCAAAGTAAGATTCTATAACCTGAGTCCTTTTACACTTTCAGCTCATTTCCCCAGCCAATTACTTGACCTTTGAGCTCTTTGTCAGGGTGTGACTGTTTTCAGAGTAGAGAGTGCGCCATTCCAAGCTTTAGGAGTTTTGTGCTGCTGTTTTCAGAGCTCCTTCTATTCTGAGGTGGTATGACACTCCTCTCCTGGCCTGTGCTCTGGTCTGTGAGTGCAAGCACTGCTTTCTGCTGTGTAACTACCAGGAGGACTCCCTCTCCACAGCTACCACAAGCTCTTCCACCCTAGCCCTTTTCCTCCCCAAAGGACTGCAACTCCAAGCAGGGCAAAGCAAGAGAATCCTGCCTCAGCACCAGCAAAGAGATCCCTGCACTCCCAATCTGATCAGCCACTTGATTCCCTCCACTGTTTATGGGTGTGAAGCTCCAGAAGCAGCAGCCTTAGCCACTGCTGCTGCCACCACCACTACAACCACCTCCACAGTACCAGGACTGGGGCCAGATAGCACACTTCTCTCACCCAGGTCCAACAGTTTTCCCACTGACCTGCTCCATTGTCTTTGGCATTTGTGGGTTGAGAAGTCTGGAAACTGCCACAGCTGTCAGTGGTTCAGTGCCCCTGAACTACTCTGGCCTGGTCTGTCCTGGCATGGCCTGCAGTGGGCTGTGCTCTGCTCCTAAACTGCTGTAATAGGCCCTTCCCAGCAACCATCCAGGCTGTCTTGGGCTACAGACTTGTTTCACTCTGTGATTTCATGGGTTCTGTAGCTCTTGAATTTGATTAGAGTCATTTTTTACAGGTGTTTGGAGAGATTTGTGGGAGAACTCAAGCGAGTCCCTGTTTTCATGGCCATCTTGGCTCTGCCCCTAGATGTTGCTTTTTCAATGAATGCATTCTTTTTTAGTGAGAATGATAATACTTGACTTTATAACTTTTTCTTTCCAGTTTTGACTGCCATTGAAGGTACAGCTGATGGGGAGCCCTGTCACTTTCCCTTCCTCTTCCTTGAGAAAGAATATGCTGAATGTACATCAGATGGGAGGGAAGATGGTAGGCTGTGGTGTGCCACAACCTATGACTACAAAACAGATGAAAAGTGGGGCTTTTGTGAAAGTGAGTATATATCCAGAGATATGTGTAAGAAATTTCTTATCTTAGCCAAGTTTTAAGAACTTTACCTTCTTGCACCTTTTTCTTCCCCCTTTCTCCAATTTTAGTTGTTTAAAAAAATTTATATTGTTTCAGTTTATTCTCTCTCCTTTTCTGTCTCCCTCTCCCTCTCCTTCACGCTCTCCCATCTCCTCCATAACTCCTGAACCAAAAAAAAAAAAAAGAGGCAACCCAACCCCCTATAACAAATATGTATGAATCAAACAAAACACATTCCCACATGTCTTTAAATGTCTCATCCTGCATCTTGACTCTGTCACTTCTCTACCACAAGGTGGGTAGCATGGTTCATTATCAGTCCTCTGGAATCATGGTTGGTCATTGTATTGATTCATGTTCTTAAGTCTTTTCAAAGTTAATTTTTATTTACAGAGTTGTTGTATAAATTACTCTCCTGGTTCTGCTTACTTTGTTCTTCATAAATTTATACACATCTTCGCAGGTTTCTCTGAAATTGTCCCTTTCAACATTTCTCATGACACACTAAAATCTATTAACATTCATATACCATAATTTGTTCAGCCTCTTCTCAGTTTATCCTGTTAGTTATATTATTATACCATACATTGTACATTTGGGTCCTTTCTCTCTTTCTTTGTTGGGGGAGAGGGGGAATTAAGCCTAGTAGAAGTATCACTGGTTCAAAAGGTATGCACAGTTCAGTGACTTTGGAAGCTAATTTCAGAGTGTTCCAGAGCACTCGGACCAGTTTATAGTTCTACTAATATTCCATCAGTATGTCTTCCTGCAGCTCCTCCAGTAATTGTCATTTTCCTTTTTTTTTTTTGTGATTGTCACCAATCTGATAGGTGTGAGGTAGAACCTCAGAATTGTATTAATTTGTATTTCTCTAATTACTAATGATTTGGAGCACATTGTCATTGTGATTAATAGTTTAGATTTCTTCCTTTGGGAGCTTACTCTTCATATCCTTTGACCATTTATTGGAGAAATTTTGTTCATTGTTTACTAAGTTTGCTGTAGCCAAGAAATGGCCTTACAATCAGAACATGTTAATTGCCTATTTTCAGGCTATGCATAACACCTAGTACAGTGCCTTCTCATATAGTAGATGCTTACTTAGATGTTCATTAAATTGAATTAAAATGTACAGAGCAACTGTCTCACCTACCGACTTCCTCTATCCTCTAATTATGCTATTAGTATACAACTTTTTAATTTACCATAATTTTAAGAAGTTTGAAATTCATATCCTCTAACTTTTAAGGATATTAGATTATTTAAATTAAAATTATGCTCACATTTTGTATACCGTATTTCATTCTCCCCCTCCCCAATATATTCCAAAGTTAAGCCAGGTATTAATAAAGATCCTTTTGGCACAGTAAAAGAGAAGTCTTGATATCTCTAGCTACAAAAGACATTACATATTATTGCAGATTAATCTTTAGGTTAAAACTGAAATCACTTTTAACTTATGCACCTTTCTCTCTTAATTTTTAGCTGAAGAACAGGCTCATAAGAGACGACAAATGCAGGAAGCAGAAGCTGTTTACCAGGCTGGGATGAAAATTCTCAATGAAAGCAGTAAAAAGACCCAAAAGAAAGAGTAAGTGGCTTTGCCCTCACCTCCTGATCTAATACATTTCTGGTTTGTTTGTTTGTTTTTGGAGGGGGGGAAGGCAAGACAATTGGGATTAAGTGACTTGCCCAAGGTCACACAGCTAGTGTGTCAAGTGTCTGAGGTCGGATTTGAACTCAGGTCCTCCTGACTCCAGAGCCAGTGCTGTATTCACTACACCACCTAGCTGCCCCGATCTAATACATTTCTAATAATAAAATGGCCATTCTTGAGGTAAATGGTCAGATATTTATTTAACCCAAGAAGCCTTAGGCTGGCTAAGAACCATTGTTTTTCTTAATCATATCACAAAAGAAGCCTAATATGTTAACTAAACTTAAATGTTACTGGGACCCCTTGGCTTTTATTTTCAGAAGCGGGGGAGGGGATGCTGGGACTGCCTACTCCAAGTCCTAAATATTGACTCTGAGCATTGAAATGTAAACCAAATCTCCTGTTAATTTTCTTACAGAGATAAAATATCCTCACTGTGAAACAAAAAGTCCTTTATAGTATTAAGAAAGCTGGTTTTATAACATTTGAGTAACTTCTGCTGATTTTAATGAACTAGAAATGATATGTATTTACAATTAAAAAAAACAAACAGATTACCTATAGTAAGGGCTCTCTGCCAGACATCCACAGGAAGGTGAAACAGCTCTATCCAGTTGTATTTTTCATGAATATTTTCTATGTAAAGTCAACTTAAGACCTCCTTAGAAAGAGTAATAATTGCCTTTATAGACCAGGCTCTCAAACACAAAGATTTTGATTCACTTATTTCACTCCTTAAGTCCATATATAGTTCCTTTGCAGTATTTACCCTTGATCTTCATATTCAGAGTTGACTTTCCCACAGTGTTTCTATATGTATGAATATGTATGAATGTAGCGAAGACGTATGTATGTCTGTATGAATATGAGTGAAGACAAGTAGTACAATTCTTTCCACAATGAGTTCTCTGGTTAAGTATTCTGGCTAATAATACAGGTTTGTAGGGCTTTTTGATGTTTCCAGTATCTGCTCTCATTTTAGTAGCTATACCATATGCCTTTATTTAAAAGCAACTGGGTTGTATCCTGATTGCTACAAATACACCTAACTGTATCTATTGCTGTTGCTCCCAGCTAGTACAGAATGATCAGTTTTCCTACCAAATAAAGAATAAGAACCTAGGACTAGAACTAGAACCTCTGATTTCTATTTGAAACAGTCAGACATTTGTTCACAATGTGTCTTGTGCTATATAATATCACAGCTCATGAGTGGCTTTAAGTAGAAGAATTAAAACATCATTAAGGTCTTTACCACATGCCACTGCACTGAGATCCCGTAGTAAAAGTCTTGTGTTTAACAATGAACTTTGAAATAGCATTTTTGAACTACAACTAAATTCAACCCAAATATCTAGTGAACAAGAAAAATTCAGGTCTGGAGGAGAGGCAAGACTACAGAATATTTTATTCATACTCAATTTTCTGAACAATATAATCTTAATGGAATTAAGAGCAGTGGTATTCTGTAATGCCAGGGGTCCATACTATGTATCTTAATTGTGTTTATAAAAGATGCTAACTTTTGTTATTGATCTTTTAAGGGCATATCGGTATCTTCAAAAAGCAGCAGATATGAACCATACGAAGGCCATGGAAAAAGTGTCTTATGCTTTTTTGTTTGGAGATTATCTAAAGCAGGATGTCCTTGCAGCAAAGGAACTGTTTGAGAAGTTAACTGAAGAGGGTTCTCCCAAGGGACAAACAGTAAGAATATAAATTTTTAGGGGGCCTTCTGGGTACATACAGATTCCCCAGTTATCTAGTAGTGTATTTTCTCACCCTTTCTTTACATTTCTGCGTGTTATAAAAGCAAAATCAAAAGGTAAAATAGCCTTTATGAATGTTCCCATCATGTAAGTTTAATTGTTCAGTCTTTCTGCTTGTTGACAGCAGTATTATAGTCAGTTAAAACAATTTTACACCATGACTTACTGCGTTGATGTTACTGAGGCCTACTTATTTAAGTCTGCAGAGAGCAAGGAAACAAAGGTACCCTTAACATGAAATCCATCACCACATCTTCAGTTTCAAAGCACCTGGAATTACCAGTGTACCTTAAAATCTTTGTTGTTAATTAAGCTGTTGAATTTATTTAAAGGTAAAGACTAACCACGATTCAGTAAGTCTTGTTAAGAGAATAAAAACAACATTAGTGCTCTTGAGAACTCAACTTACTCAAACTGTCTCCTGTCCTTGTATTCTAGGTTTTGATATGTAGGCATTTTAAATATTAAAATTTTTTTTTGCATAATCCATAGGGTGTAGGGCAGATATATATTTTACCCAGTTTCAGTGGTTGAATATTTGTGATTTGTTTTGGCATTTGCTTTCTTTTTATAATGTAATCTCATAAATCAAAAATAAGTTACGATTCATTTATCAGTGTATTCATCTTTATGTTGGGGCACTGGGGAATGAAACCCTTCCCTTTTTTTTGGCCAATTTATATCTCAGGCAGAAAACTAGAGAAATCTTTTACATAATCCTAAAATAAATGAAGAGAATTTTTTTCTTTATTATTTACAGCCCCTAGAGTGATTTCCAAGGCTCTGTAATTCCACAATAGTCCTGGTAGTTCATCTCTGGGATTAGTGTCCTCTTGTACAACTCTTATACTATAAGAACTTAAGTCTAATTTTAAACATCTTTTACAAAGAAATGAGTCTTATTTGTATCATGTATTTGATTTCAGGCTCTTGGCTTTCTCTATGCCTCTGGACTTAGTGTCAATTCCAGTCAGGCTAAGGTAATACCCATAGAGTTTCATTTTGCTTTCATTTGAATTTGATAAAGTTGTGTCAGTGTTTATTTAAACCTTTTCTGCTCTCTTGTAGGCTCTGGTTTATTATACTTTTGGAGCTCTTGGGGGTAATCTAATTGCTCACATGATTTTGGTAAGTAACACTTGATTTGGAGGACAGTATTCATGTCACTAAAGTGAAACTTAGTAAGACTACATCGCAATGAAAGAAGGTTGTTATATTTGTAAGGTCTATGGGTATTTTTTTTTCAGTATAACTTTCAGTGTTACATTTGCTTGCATTAAGTATTTTAGACCAAAATCCATTAAACTCTATTTTGTGTTTGTGTGGCACACTGTTCCTTTAGGTAGATGATGATTGACATAGTTCACAAGTCTTAATAACTATAATAGTAAGAGCTAACATCTGTATAGTGCTGTATGTTAACTCATTTGATTCTCAAAACTATCCTAGCAGATAGGCACTATTATTATCCTTATTTTATAAGTGAGGAAAATGAGACGGCCAGAAGTTAAATGACTTGCCTAGTGTCATACGGCTAGTAAGTATTTGAGACAGAATTCAAGCCTCAGGCTCCCTGACTCCTAGGGTCAGCATTCCTTTCACTATGCCACATGGTTCCCTTAAAAATAGAAGAAATAAAAAATAATAATTTGGCCCCTGAAAATACAGATTCGGGCAAAAAGTGATAATAATCAGATCATTTCCTAGTGAAGTCATCACATACTTTACATTTTGCTTGGTGAGATTGGATCTTTGTTATGGTTTGTCTGAAAGATGTAGCACAGACTCTTTTTACCAAAGCTGCTTCTTTGGGTGTCAGGCTGACTTGTCTTGCATTTATGTGCATTTCACATGTCGCATTACCTCTAGTTTCTGTTTCCAAAATGAGTATATAATAGAGTTAACTATCAGTCTTACTGAGAGTAGCAAGTTATGTATCATATACTTTCAGAGCTGGAATGAAACTTAGAGATTATCTAGTTTAATCCCTTCGCTTTACAGAAGAGGAAACTGAGACTCAGATGAGGTGAATTAATTTCCCCAAGGTCTCACAACTGATTAGCTGCCAAGCTGTTAGTAACAATTTGTCTCATCTAATGGACTTTTCTTCCTCCTTTACCTTCACCTCCCCTACAGTTTTTGACACTGTTTGACCATGTCCGTGTTGCACAGTGGAAAGAACACTAGATTTGAAGTCAGTTTCTGGCTACCTTTCATTTGTAAAAATGAGGGATTTGGACTAGCTCAATCTCTAAAAGTCTCTTCCAGGTCAAAATCTATGATCCATTATCCCTCCTCCTAGATACCCTCTCCTTGGGTTTTCATGACACTACTTTCTCCTAGTTCCCATCCTAGCTTACTGCTCCTTCCCAGTCTTCTTTTTAGAATCATCATCCTAGTCTTACCTCCCAAGTGTGGTGTGCCTCCACCATGTCTAGCTGAGGTCTTTTTCCAGGATCTCTATCATGAATCTCCAAAATTACAACTGGATGTCTCAGGCATCTCAAACTTATTGTGTCCAAAACAGAACTTATCTTTACTGAAAAAAAAATCCCTCTTCCTGACTTCTATTATTGAGAGCACTAAATCACCCTTATCCATCACCTTGGAGTCGTTCTTGACTCTTCTATCTCCCTGACCCATCATATCTAATCCATTGCCACATTTTCAGTTCTATCTCCACAGTATATCTCATGTCCATACCCTTCTCTCCATTCACATGGCCACCACCCCACTTAAGAACCATATCTCCTTTCTCCTGGACTTTTGCAATAGTTTCCTAATTTATCTCTCTCCCTAGCCTCCTCCAGATTCCCCCCATCCAATCCATCTTCTATACGGTGGCCAAATTGATATTCCTAAAGCACCAATCTGACCATGTCCTTCTCCAATGCAAGAAACTAGTGACTGATTCTAAATTAGAATAGTGTATAGTGCTTTATATGTTAACTCATTTGATTTTCAAATTAGAAATTCCTGTTTAGCATTTGAAACCGTTACCAAACTATCTTCTGCCTGCCTTTTCAAGTTTATTGTACATTATTCTTTCATGTACTTTCTATTCCAGCCTAACTTGCTGGCTTATTGGTCCCCATACTGACATTCCATCCCTCATTTCCATGCATTTGCATAAGCTGACCCTATGCTTAGAATACATTCTTTCCTCATGTCTTTCTCTTAGAATTCCCAGTTTCCTTTAAAGCTTAGATCAAGTACCTCTTCTTGGGGGTGGAGGGAGGATTATCTTCATTAACCCCACCAGCACCACCAGTTGCTTGTGCCCTCCTTCTCAAAATTATTTTGCTATCTATTTAGCATTCAGTTTTCTATATACACATTATCTCCCCCAATAAAAACATAAACTCATGGAAGGCAAGGGCTGTTTTGGTTTTTTTCTCTGTATCCCCAGTGTTTAGCACAGGGCCTAGCACATAGTAGGTATTTAATAAATGCTTACTTAGTTGAGCTGAAACAATTCTGATGTTTTTTCCCTTCAAAGTGAATAATTCTTCACATAAGTTAATTCTTCTGAATCTATTTACTCTACAGTAATACCTCATTTATCTGAAATTTTTCACAGAATGAGGCATTATAAATATTTTCCAGATATTTAGAGTTTGCTCTTTTAAACAACTATTTTTAAACCACTTTTTATGAAATTTTTTAAAAATGTATTGCAAACATACTCATTCACACAGAGGCTATGAAACATAATTCAGCCTTTTGTTGATGTTTCAAAGTCATCGTTACGACTATTCAGAAATTAACGCACTGTGTACATAATACAACATAACATTAGTAGCTCTTCAGAGCTGTAAGGCAATTTGGCCCAATACTCCATGTCCCCAGATTACTTTGAGTTATGTACTTTAATAATTTTTCCTGATGGTTTTTTGCAGTCAGTTGTCATTTAATGCTTGTGTTGGTGTGTTTGCCTCTAGCAGCCATCATACCATCTCTCATACATGTCTTACTCCAGCCTTCTTATTTACTATTTTAAATCTCTTGTGGTTTGGGAAGCCAGTTAATCAGCTTTTTTAGAAATGTGTCAAAAATAAGAACAAATAAGTTCCACATGTGGCTTTCTTCTGTGAGCAAAATGTATGATCGTTAATGCGTGGCCTTTCATTTCAGGGGGTGTTGCTGGAGCCAGTTGTTAAATTTTCAGTGTGAACATTTATACCTCAGAAACCAGCAAATGCTATAAATTGGAGCTTGATTTATTGTTTTGCTGATTGTCTAGGCTTAAGAAATAGATGGAGAATATGTCAATAATGCAGATTAAACTGAAAAATTTGTCCTGTACATGGTTTTGTTATTCTTCCAGAAAGCTGGTTGTTAAAACATTTACCAGCACATTCTATCTTAGTATTCAGAGGCTTTTTTTTAATTTCCTTCCTGGTTTCCCAACTGTGTTGGAAATAATTGAAATCCTTTGATAAATTGCTTTATAATTAGTGCGATATCACATGGGTGAAATAACAGCAAAAAAAGTGCAATAAATAGTGCAACTGAAAGATACTATCCTTGTTTTATATGGTAAATTGACTGTCAGCACTTTCCTGTTTCTTTTTCAGGGTTATCGGTACTGGGCTGGGATTGGAGTCCTACAGAGCTGTGAATCTGCACTCACTCACTATCGTCTTGTAGCTAATCATGGTATCTTGCTTTTCTCTTTTCTCTTTATTAATTTCAGAATTTATCAATAAAACTTGCATCTGGATAGTTAACTAATAAAAACAGGTAACATATATATATTGAGCTTTAAGGTCTCCAAAGCACTTTACCTCTCCTTTCTACAGAATCCTTGACAAGTGATCATCTGGCTTCTTCAAAAATTCTAGTGAACAAGGACTAGCTAATTGCCAGAGTAGCCCCTTCCACTTGAGGAAAACACTAATCATTGTGAGGAAATCCTTATTTATAGCAGAATCTTCCTCTCTGCAACTTCCAATCAGTGTTCCTGGTGCTGCCCTCTGAAGCCAAACAGAAAGCCTAATCCAATCCATCAACTACAAGAAAGCCCTTCACGTGTTTAAAAACTTTTATCATATTCCCTCCACCTTGGTCCCAAATTTTCTCTTTAGTCCAGACATTACCTCCTCTAGATGCTCTCTAGTTTATCAATGTCCTTCCTAAAACATGATATCAGAATTGGACAAAGTATTCCCAATGTAGTCTGACCAGGACATACTACAGTTGGACTCTAATCTCCCTAGGCCTGGTTACTATGTCTCTCTCAGTGTAGCCTAAGAGCTCAGTAGCTTTTTTTAACTGCCATATCACCATGTTTATTCGTAGAGTTTATAGTCCATTAAAACATGATATAGTGCAGACTCTAGTTTCCCATCTTATGCTATCCCAGGCTGGAAGTACAGTGGTTGATTGGGATGGAAGCTTTAGTTTGCTCTATTTTTCCAGCTTTGGCCAGTTTATCCCTCAGGCAGTTTGTGGCCTTCCAAGGCTCAAGGGCTCTCACCATACTGATGTCAGAATTAGTAGCCCTTTAGCCCAACTACAGCTCAGAACTCTCAAACTCATTGGATCCATCCACCTCAGCCATCCCTGATATTAGGCCTACAGGGATGCACCACTATGCCTGGCCCATCCCTTTCCCTTCTTACTGCTTACTACCTCTTTGTGTATTCTGGAATTTTGTCAGGAACCGAAGTCAAGCCCACTGGCCTATAGCTTTTAGATGCCACTCCCTTCCCCATCCCGTTTTTTAAAAATTGAGACATCTGCTCTTCTCAAGTCCTGTAGCACTTCTCCCATTTTTCGTCCTTTTTCAGAGGTCCCTGTTCAGAAATTTCATTTATCAATTCAGTAAATAATTTGTATATACCAGCCGACTTAAATTCGTGAAGGACATCTAATTGTACTTTAACTGTCTCTTTTCATGGGAGACTAGTTGCTTACATTTTTCCTCTTTTGGCTTCTGCTTTCTAAGTTCTTTTTAAGAATGGGAGGGAGAAAGGAGCAGAAGTCCTTGAACTTTTAATGTAACTCATTGTTTGCCTGCCTATTAACCATCATATTGAAAATTCTCTTTAGTTATGAATAAGCCCGTACAAATATTTAGTAATTCTCATTGTCAGTATTTCTGCATGGGACATTGTGTTTCCATGTGGTGTGTGTTAATGCTGTTCTCCCTTGTTTTCAGTTGCTAGTGATATCTCACTGACAGGAGGCACAGTAGTGCAAAGAATTCGTCTCCCTGATGAAGTAGAGAATCCAGGAATGGCCAGTGGAATGCTAGAAGAAGATTTGATTCAGTATTACCAGTTCCTAGCTGAAAAGGGTGATGTACAAGCACAGGTATATTTATCCCTCATGGGTGGAGTGAGGTGAAGAGATACTATATTTTAACCAGTTTGATTTGAGTTGTCATAAACACAAAACTTAGTCTCTGGAAAAAGCACTTTTCTGTCATTGGACATCTTCTGAAAAGGGAGATCACAAAGATGATAGGTAATAGAATGCTTCAAAGACCAGGATTTAGTGATGACAGAGAATACCATCCAGTATTGACTAGAACAATATGTCATTTAGGATTGCATAAGTTTTTATGAGTAGGAGATTTTCTGTAAGCATTATTGGTCTTAGATTTTAAGCTCCTGAAGTGATAAACTTTACCTTTAATTTGGATTGTATGGGATACAAACCAGTGCTGTTTAGATTTTTAGTTTAATGTATTTATAGCAAAATTAAACAAAAAAGCAAGTTTCCATACTAGTCATAATTTTTTCCCAGTAAATCTTTATGATTTGCAAATGTCAAATGACCATTGAGTATAAATTAGAAGAATTTTATCTAATTTTGAAACTGACAAAAGTTAATTTTACCCATAAAATGTCAGTAATTGTAAATTTAATTTCTAGCTCACAGAACACAAAAACACTATAATTCATTAATCATTTTATGTATGAATTGTTCCATCACATTCTAGGCTAAGGTAAGATAATAACACTTCTTTTAAAGAGTTACAGAAGTCTTAAGTTTTTTTTTTTTTTTTGACTATAATAGAATCTTTTTTGACTGATTTCTTTTTTGGTCTAATTTTGTGTTCCAATGACACCATAGCAGTAATATGTGATGTTTTTATGGCATCAGATTTAGGGTTTCCCTGGAAAACATTGTACTCAGTAACAGCATTATTGTAATGATGAACAGCTGTGAAAGACAGCTATTCTGATCAACGATCTAAGACAATTACAAAGAATTTATGATGAAAAATACTATCCACATCCAGAAAGAGAACTAATGAATTCTGAATTCATTTTTTAAATTTTTTTTCCTTTCTTTTTTTATGTGCAGTATGGCTAATATGAAAATCTATTTTTGTATGACTTCGCAGGTGTAATGGATATCATATTTCTTGCCTTCTCATAGGTGGGGGAAGAGCCCAGAGGGAGGAGTAAAATTTGGAACTCAAAAATTTAAAAATTTAAAGTTTAAAAATTTATTTAAAAATACAAGGTTCACAAAATATGTTTTCTTATTTAATCTTCACAACAACCTTGAGTTGTACAAACTATGAGTATTATACCCATTTTACAGATGAGGAAACTGAATTTTAGGGAGCCTAAATGCTCACAAAACTAGTAAGTATCAGAAGATAGATTTGAACTCAGATCTCTCCTGACTCCAAATCTAATGCCTATAGCTTCTCCAATTAACCAGTCAGGTTTACTTGTTATTTTTCTTAAATTTCAGGTTGGTCTAGGACAGCTACATTTGCATGGAGGGCGAGGAGTAGAGCAAAACCACCAGGTAACTTGCCTTTTTTTGTGCTTATTGTTTTAGCCAGATCTTGGAAGGAATAAAGTATAGAATAAGAAAGATGCAAAAATAAGAATCCAAAGAATTATTTAGATATATCGTGAAATATTATATGTGTATAATTATCATATTTCTTACCTTTTCAATGGATAGAGGGGTAAAGGGAGGGAAAGAATGTGGAACTGAAAATGAAAATAAGATGTTTAAAAAAAAGATTTAGATGCATCTATGGTATCACAGAATCTAAGAATTATTGTCGTTGAGTTGTTTCAGTCATGTCCAACTCTCTGTAACCCCATTTTGGGTTTTCTTGGCAAGGTTTCTGGAGTGGTTTACCATTTCTTTCTCCAGGTCATTTTACAGATGAGGAGACTGAGGCAAATGGGGTTAAGTGACTTGCCCATGGTTACACAACTAATAAGTGTATGAAGCTAGATTTGAATTCAGGTCCTCTTGATTCTAGGCCTGGTGCTGTATCTGCTTCACCATCTAAAGGCCATCTAATCTGTTATCTGACCTAAAATTTGCTCTGTAGCACTGCTGTCACGTGACCATCCAGTGTTAGCTTAAAGACCTCCTATAAGGGGAAATGTACCATTTTCTGCAGAAGTTCCTTCTTCTTTTGGACAGGAAGTTGTTGTTTTTAATTACATTGTGCCAAAATCTTCCTCTTTGCAACCTCCACTCATTGCCCTTAGATCTGTCTCCTTGAGCCAAACATACCAGTTTTTAGACCTCTTCACATAACAGCCCATTAATTATTACTGTTGTGATTGTCTCAGTGGAAAGAATGCCAGACCTTAAGTCAGAGGATCTAACTCTGCCAGTTATTACCTGTGTAACTGTAGGCAAGTTATTTCTCCAGGTCTGAGTTTCTTCATCCACAAGATGAAAGCTGGACTAGGTGGCTTCTAAGGTCCCTTCTAGCTCAAAATGTATGGTCTTAACGATCTCCTTAAATCTTCTCTATGCCTAATACCCCCACTTCCTTTAACCAATTCTAGTATAGCATGGTATGTAGTCCCCTTGCCATTCTGGTTGTCTCTGGACATGCCCAAAGTTATCAATGTCATTCTTTAAATTTTTTAACCCTCAACTAAACATAGTACTCCAGAAATGGTCTGACCAGGGTTGAATACAAGTTTATCTATCACTTCCCTTGTTCTGGAATGTGCCACTCATTATACAGACAAGGATAGCATTAGATTTTTTTTTAGCTAACATTTTCCACATCATTTATATCATATCAAGCTTAGTAAAAATTGGTCTATCATTCTAGCCCATCAGAATATTTTGGGATCTTGACTGCATTGTCTATGGTGCTAGTCATCACTTTCACCTTAATATCATTTGCAAACCTGATAGGCATATCTTCTATGCCTTCATCCAAGGTATTCATAAAAATGGACCAGTAAGATCTCTGGGGCTCTCTGCTAGAGACCACCTTCCAATTTGACATTGAGCCATAAGTTATTACCCCTAGGGAGTCTGATTCTTCAGTCCACCTGCAGTATCTTTCAAGACCTAGCCCACATCTCTTCATATTGTCCACAGTGATATATGGCCTGAGAGACTGTCGTACACTTTGCTGAAATCAAGTTTACCATGTCTGCAATGTTGATCTGACCTACCATCTCCTGTTTACATAAGATCAGCAAAGAGTAATCTCAAAACATTTCAGCAACCAATGCTACTCATTTTTTCTTCCTCTTTTACTGGATAATCCATCACCTCTTGGTGTTTGTTGGATCCATATATTCATAGATTCATAGAATTTGAGATTTGGAAGGGATCTCAGGAACCAGCTAGTCCAGTTGACACACAAAAGAAATACTGGAGAACATATCTGAACAGTGGTCAGTCTCTGCTTGGAGACCTCCAAGGAGGCAGAACAGCCTTTGTAGTCAGAATTACTTGGAGATCCAAAAAGACTTCCTTCAGAAATAATCCATTTCTCCCTCTCTAGAGGAAAAGTTTCTCTCTCTCTCTCTCTCTCTCTCTCTCTCTCTCTCTCTCTCTCTCTCTCTCTCTCTCTCACACACACACACACACACGCACACACACACACACACACACACACACACAACATCACTTAGTTTCAAACATCAGCGGTCCTTCTTTCCTATTATCACTTCATCTTCTTCCACCATGAAACTTCTGATAAAGACAGCATTCCCTTTTGCCTTTTCTGGTTTTTTTTCTTTATTTCCTCTCTGAAATCCTTCTATTATTTCAAGGAACATTTTAGTCTCCCTGACAACTTGGATAATACAGATGTACTCCTCCAGCCCTTTATCTTTCTCTGGTCTAGGATTAAGACCGACTTGTACTTTTAGTGTATATTTCCATGTTATTTTGTAACAGCAGAAATACAAATACTGAACATACTCTGCAGAATTCTTCTATGCTTCCTTGAAGCAAGCTACCTATCAATTTTTTATCTTCTTTTTGGTAGCTCTCTTGGCTGACCCTTTTTGCTAACTTATGTACTCTGTTTCGATGCTAAGGGCTTAGCTGAAGAGAGCTTCTGATGGAGATTTTTTTTAGGTGGGCTTCTGCCTTCTCTTAAATTAGAATCACTTAGTCTGCTCGGATGCCTTTCATTAGCAATTAGCACATTACCGGTATGCCCTAATGCAGATGAAAGCTGCAACCAGAAGCTGATCCATAAGAAGAAAATATGATTAGCTAAAGAAACCTTTTCACCTTGCATCTCCTTGCTACTTGTTTTCATGTACTTCCTAGTTATTCCCTTGGCCTCTTGGTTCTATTACCTGCTTTTATACTTCTTCTAGTACATATCACCCTTCCATTATTTCTCATTCTGTGTTGTTCTTGTCTATGTCTTTCCATAAATCCTCCATAAAAGTTTAACTCAGACTTCTTTAAGTTCTTCTTGTAATGTCTTCAGAGGACCAATGTAGCACTCAAGCTGTCCATCTTTTATCCCTCACTTTAACTGTGTGTGACAAGAAACTCACCTTTTCTTCCAAATTCATCCCTTATTGACTACCAGTGTCACCTTGTGGTACTTAAAACAATAGATTAAAATTACTATCAAGATCTAATCAGATATCGAGGAAGCCAGAAAATAAAAATGCGAAGTCGGTGCATCCCTGCAGTCAAAGCTTCACTACATAAGATGATAAATTCAGTTCTTTATGCTTAGTGTTCAGTTCAACGTTGTTCAGAATATTGTAGAAATGGATATTTTAGGTAAGCAGCAAGAGATAAGTATATCTTGGGATTTCTGTTAGAAAATAGTTTCTAGAATAAGGAAAGAGTAAATAGGAAGCAAGTCAGATGGGGAGGAGAAGCTTTTAAATAGAAAAGTACACTAGTCAGCCATACTTTTTATCTGATTATCTAATTAAACAGTAGTTGCTTTGGCTAGATAATTTTGTCATACACAGCTGCTCAATATCCTATACAAAGATTGCCAATTTATAAAGAATTAGAATATATGGTTTCATTTTTCTGTGATTCAGAGTATCCACAGTGTCTTATCATGCCTTGGGACCATCTTTTGGAATGTTGGTTACCATTGTACCAAAGACTCATGGGACAGAATTCCAGATAACAGAATTTAGTGTACACGTTTTTTTTAATTTCGCATTCCTAATTCTGCATACTGCAACTAGCAATTTCTATATAATTGCAAAAATCTTTGAAGGTGTCCTTAAGGAGAGAAGGAACTCCTAAAGCACATTAATTCTATGTAGGCTTAAGAGTCTTTCCAGAAAGAGGGATTTTTTTTCTTTTTTAGTTTTTTAAGTAAATTTGAAATTTGCACGTGTGCATATATACAAAGAGAGAGAGAGAGAGAGAGAGAGAGAGAGAGAGAGAGAGAGAGAGAGAGAGAGAGGGGTTTGCCCAGTCCCAGCTAGAGCCAAAACAAATTGAAGAAGTATTAAGTATCTTCTTTCTTAATCTGTGGTTCTTTTCCCTATAATGTATCCAAAGAAGTATTCATGACTATTAAGCTTAGGTCATGTATCAAATTTCTTTGCATTTGCAACCATAAGTAACTTTTATTGACACATTGTGGGCTTGTTAAGACTTTCTGACAAAATAAACTGCTTCAGGATTAAATGGATTGTCATTTTATAATCTTGTTGGATAAATTGTTTTATACTTCTTTCAAAACACTGCAACATATTTCAATGTTTATAAGAAAATTATTTTGACTGAAGGTTATCTAGAATAAAAAGGACTAAACATTTCTTAAATTATTTCCTCATAGAGAGCTTTTGACTACTTCAATTTAGCAGCTAATGCTGGCAATTCACATGCTATGGCCTTCTTGGGAAAGGTACTGTACATCTTTAGAACATCTTAAGCAGTAAAAAGATATGATTGTGTGTTTAATAGATATATTATGCTGTCTTCTGATTTGCCAAAAATCAAAAATTAAATCTTCCTTTAAAAATCATTATATCATGTTTTAAGTAGAAAGAATCATGCTGAGAATGTCTTAAATTGTTTAAACTAAAATGTACACAGTTCCTTTCAGAATTTTCATTTCCCCTTTTAAATCAGCTGTAAAGAATTTTTTTCCCAGTTGTTTCCCTTTTAACCTTAATTCTACAAGATGTGCAAAACCTTTTTAATTTTATATAGTCAAATTTTCCATTTTATCTTTTGTGATCCTCTCTGCCTTGTGTGGTCATAAACTTTTCTCTTATCCATAGATCTAATAGATAATTGTTTCCATATTACTCTAATTTTTTTATGATGTGGACTTTTATATCTAGGTCATGTGCTCATTTGAAACTTGTCTTTATATAAGATGTGAGGTCTAAATCTAATTTCTTCCATAAAGTGTCCAGTTTTCCCAGCAGTTATTGTCAAATAGTGGGTCCCTATCCCAATAGCAAGAGTGCTTGTATTTATCAAATATTAGGGTATTAAATAACCTTTGCTTCTGCACATTGTGTAACTAATCTCTTCCGCTGATTATGAGAAATTTTAGTTTTTTGCATCTTATATTTATTAATAAGCTAAAATTTTTGTGTTTATTGTAGCCATTCTTCCATGGTGAGAACCAGTAATTAATATTTGCCACAATTTTCCTGGTATGATAGCTATCACCTAGTTATTAATCCATAGTTGTTGTTTTTTACCCCATAACCATAGCAGAAAAATATATTTATATATTTCCAATGACTCACTGAGTAGGTTCTCTATATCTTGGCATGATCCTATGATCCTATTTCAACCTTTTAGCTATTGATACAGTGCTAACAATGTGCTAAAAGTAAATTATTAGCATAACTAATTAAAACAAGTTTACATGGACATTTCAAAGGCTGTTGGACATAGGAAAGTAAAATAGGTACAAGGTGACCAAAAGCAGTTTGGTCTTAATAATTATAAATTACAATGTTTCCAACTGCTACAGTAAAATTTCTTGGCTGTCATACAAGATAAATGAAAGCTTTTTTGTTATGTCTTTGAATCTTTCCATTGTTAGGTTGTTAGCTGTTTCATTATGCTGAAAGGTGTGTTTTCATTTTCTTTAGCTTATATAAAGTCACTTGACCTAAGTAAAAACAATATTTGAATATTCTAGGTACTGCTTTTTCTTTATGCCCTGTGTCACACAGGCACTCCTGACATCTATTGTTTAGGATCTTTTGAATTAATTTATATGTTTTGTTGCTCTTGTTAGAACTACCTGGAGAAAAGATTCCTTTTGTATTAAGGATGAAAAGTGACTTTCTCTGGGACATTTCTAGGAATAAAATTGTATATACTTTGTTAGAGACTGGTTCATTTAAAGGAGATGTAAAATATATCTGCATATTAGATTATTTTGGCTTTTAAAAATATTCCACTCGTTTAATGCTGCTTTACATTTTTAAGGGAAATAAGCTTTAATAGGGAACTTTCTTTTAAAAAAATCTTATAAGGCAAATGGAAACATTGAATTAGAAATGAGAAGAAAAGATAGAGGTGTTTTGGTAGCCTATTATTGCTCTTACCTAAACTGGTGTTTCTTTCCCAGATGTATTCAGAGGGAAGTGATATTGTACCACAGAGTAATGAGACAGCTCTACATTATTTCAAGAAAGCTGCTGATATGGTAAGACAACCAAGCACCAAGTAGGTAACAAAATTTACTAACTATAAGGATTTACCTCTAGTTTCTTTGATGTGAATTATTTGATTTAATTGGTAAGAAAAAAAAAACATTTTTAAAAGGAAATCTTTTGAGAAAATAGGTTAATATCCTGAACCTTAGAAATTGAATTCCTCTTTTTATTACATTGTGGGACTTTACCTATTGAGGAAATATCTATAATCGTATACTTTATTTTTTAAGATTTAATGTAGTACTGAAATATTTAACCCATGAGCTCTATTTGGTAACTCTAAAATTCACAAATTATATTGACTTTAATATTACCTTGGGTTTTATTTTTGCTAGAATGGTTTCAAAGAAAGAGAAGTCGCATATCCAGGATGTTTGCAAGAAGCTGACTTCTTTCCTTGCTCGACATAAGCACAGTGCTTCCAAAATGGGTTTCCTTGGCACTTCAGACATATTGTTAGCTTATTCCCTTTTCGTTCAGGATAATGCAGGTCTGATTATGTCACTCTACTGTTAATAAACTCCGTAGGCTTCCTGTTATCCTCAAGGTCAACTATAAACTCTTTTGTTTGGGATTTAAATCCCTTCATAATCTGTTCCCAACCTACCTTTCCAGCCCTGTTACACCTCTTCATGCATTCTTGGATCCTGCCAAACTGGTCATCTTAATGTTTTTCATACACAACACTCATTCTTATGCCTAGAATGCAATGCCTCATCACTTCCACCTTTCATAGTATTACCTTAACATCAAGTATAGACTCTATTTGATTTTTAAAGCCCTTCACAGAGAGATTCATGGATAGAGTTAAGGGGCTTCATGAATTTGTATGGGGAAAAATTATATATTCATTTTTACTTACTGTTGTCTTCCTTCGTAACCTTATATATCCTACTTTAGCCATGAAAAAACGTTATTCTGAGAAGGGGTTCCTTAGATTGCACCAGATTGCCAAAGAGCTCTACGACACAAAAAGAGTTAAGAACCCAGTCTTTCCTGATCTCCCCACCAACTACCAGTACCCTCCCTCCCTAATTCCCTTATATTTAGTATGTACGTACAGGTGTACATGTCCATCCTGATATAATATAGATTCCTTGTGAAAAGGGATTATTTCATTCTTTGTATTTGTAATTCCAGCACCTAGCAGAGTACCTGGCACATAGTAGGTGTTTAATAAATATTTGTCGATTGATTGATTAAAATCCCTAAAGTCCCTAAGATTAAGCACAACCTTCAGTATGAAGTCCATTTAGCTGCTAGTATCTTACTCTGTTCCATACACAATTACCATATATTTATTTTGTATTCATTTTGTATATACACACACATCATAGATATTTTATATATATATATGTATATATGTAAAATGTGTGTGCATATATGTACATATGTATAAATATATATGTATATACACGCACAGACAGACATAACCATTTACTCTTCAAGAGTAAGAGTGGTTCATTTTTGTTAATGTCCCAAGCACCCAGCAGAGTCCCCAGCCCCTAGGAAATACTTAAGAAATGCTTTTTGATTGCTTGATTAATACTTGTTTTTTGTCCTTTGGGGCACAAAGTAATGATAGACTTTCCTTCTTAACTTTTTCTGGTTTATCTCCTGACTTATGTTAGCAACATTGCCTTAGTAAAGATCACTGAAACTTTGTTACTACTTTAATTACCCCATGACTCAGAGGTGCTAAGGAAAAAGCATTCACATAGGTTTCTACATCCTCTCAGAAAAAAAAAAAATGAGAACTGCTGTTTTTATATGGGTTGCAATTTTTTAGAGGACAGTAGAAATTTCAGTTTAGTCATTAAGGGAACATGGAACATGGAACAGAGTATCCTCCAGAAAAGTAACTAAAAAAAGTTACCATTCTGTTTCTTTACAGAAAAATTGTTAAAAGTTTCCTATTGTTTCCTACTGTCCTGAATTCAATATTGTATTAGTCTTTGCGAAAAGAAAAATTATATTCTAATTATTAAGCATTTAATAATTGTGTGTGTATGTATATATAATTTCATTTGCAGTCCCTAAGTATCTAATTTATGGATTGCATTCTGTCTCAGATGGATTTTATTTTGTATTTTTTTAACTATCCTTTACTTTGATCTCTCTCTTTCAGGGGAACCCAGTTGGACAGAGTGGACTTGGAATGGCTTACTTATATGGGAGGGGAGTTCCAGTGGTAAGCAATCATTCTAACATTTCTGCCAAAGAGCTACTTATAAAGTTGATTGTTTATTCCTTAGATCTTGCTTAGTTTTCCTGAGGGAAGGAAGCATTATAATCAGTCAAAACTGAGACTTTTATTATCACTCAAAGATTATTTGTTGTTGAGTTTTTTTCCCCCTCTTGTTTTAATAGTAATGAAGTAGATACAGCACATCCTGTCTCAGACCTTCAGTGGCTCCCATTTCCTTATATAGAGACTAACTCCTTAGTCTGAGATTTATAGCCCCCCAAAATCTAGGTCCTGTTTCCCTCTCCAACATTTTCTCCCTCTGGGAACTATGTTCCAGTCAAACTTGCCTTATTTGTTGTTCCCTAGGTAGGCAATATAATAACCAAATCTTTCAGATGCTGACTGTGTGTGAAAGCACTATGCTAAATGTTTTGGAGTATATAAATTAGAAGACACTTTTATTTCAATTTTTAAAAATTGCTTCATGAGTACAGGATGCAGAAGACTTGAATAAACATAGTTAATGGCATTGTGTGAGGGTGCAGAGAAGTCTCATTTTCCTACATATGCTCTAGTAATGATCTAAAAAGAGCATCAGTTCAAAAAAGTGAACAAGAAATCCGAAGAGAAACATTAGTAAATTCCTTAATAAACAACTTCTGTATGGTCAAGGTAAGGTGAGGATGTTAGCCCAACCTGAAAGTAGATGAGATAAAGGTGTAGTGGTAGCCCACAGGTAAGGAATTTGTTTCTCACTAGGAGTTTAAGGGGATAGAAGAGGCTTTCCTAGCCCATGACCAGTTATATTTTCCCTAAATGGGTCCTGCACAGTGTGGTGTAGTGGAAGTAGCACTGGATCTTAAGTCAAGAAACCTTGGTTTCTGCTTAATAGAAGTGGGACCTTTACCTAGGACATTACTTCTAAAGACCTCAGTTCCTCATCAATAAAATCAAGGGATTAGACAAAATACTCTGTATTTGCCCTTTTAACTTTCTGTAGCTTAGAAGACAAGAAATTATTGCAATTTTAAGCATGAAGGAGAGACTAGACTTGGGCTTTCTGATGAGGTAAACAGTAGTGAGGTTACGGAGGACAAGCAGTCATTTTTCTCCACCGTGGCCCCACAGAGTCAGAACACACACAGTAGGACCTAAATACCATGCGAAGGATTTTGGACTTGATTGGGTGGGCAGTGAGGAGCCATTGAAAGTTTTTAGTCAGGGCGATGACATGATAAGAGAGGTATTTTAGAAAGATTAAAATAATAACTGCAAGATGTATTAGAGGGAATAGTGTCTGGCAGCAAGGACATCTAGTAGTTTGCTATCACCCAGTCATGAAAGAAGCTTTTGAATGAGAGTGTTAGAACATATTGAAAAGAATAACTGCAACAGGCAGCTCAAATGAAAAATGAATAAACGGAGCGTAAATATAATTTCATAGTGTTCTCTATCAATGACCTCATTAGTAATTTTGTGAACACTGATTGAAAGTCTTCAGCTCTTCCTTCATAATTTCAATATTCCCCCTCTTCTTTATTGTCTTTTTCTTTCCTTAGTGTCAAGTCATCCCTGGTAAGAGGCTCTCCAGAATCGCTGTATTCAAGGCCCCAAATAGTAAGGCCCTTTCTGAAATACTGTACAAGCAAACCAAAGGGCATGTTAATGGAGGCCTGGTCAGTTAGCCAAAAGCAGGCCAACCAAGTTAATTGAAAAGTTCAAAAGTGAATTGTTGGCTTAGAACAGCAATACTATTTCACAGTAGCAGGCAAAAAAAAGAAAGAAAGAAGTGTCATTATTGGGCTAAGATTCTCCAAAAAGACCCTTTAAGGTTGATTTGTGAATTTACTTTGTTTTTTAAACTTTCTAAAAAGTTCGTTGATGCCTTTTGTTTTTACATCATAGTCATTTCATATACACATATTTCAAATTGAAACTCTTCCCTTATGAATAAAATTAAATAATTTAATAAAAATCATTAATTTAAAAATAATTTAGAGCATTCAATTCAGCAACTATGTCTATGCATAATGTATTTATGTTTATGTGTACATATATATTTATGTATAATATTCTGCCCTAGCAGTCTTCTACTATGAAGGGGTTAGAGTTTGACTTCCTTTTAGTGATCTTTCTTTACCTTTTTCTAGTTGTTTATATGGTTCCCTTGGCTCTGCTTATTTCATTCTACATTAGTTCCTACAAATCTTCCCATGGTTCTCTAAATGCCTAATATTCATCCTTTCTTACTGCACAATAATACTATATTTCATATACCCTAATTTTTTCAACCGTTCCCCAAACTGTTGGAACCCACTTTGTTTTCATTTGCTACTGTAAAGAGTGATGCTATGAATATTTTGGTGTATAGTGAGCCTTTGAATCTGTCTTTAACTTCTTTAAGGTACATGTACAGTAGCAGAATTTCTGGGTCAAAGGTTGAAGACAATTTAGTTATTTTCCTTGCATAATTCCAAATTGTAATCCTGAGAGTACCTGACTTCCCCCCCTACCCATCAAAGCTCAGTCTTATATTATCTTTGCCAATTCATAGAGTATTAGGTAGAACCTTAAGGTTCTTTTAATTTGCATTTCCCTTTTTAATTTTTTCTGGACTTAAAACACCAAAAAAGAGCATTTCCACATATACAGCAGATCACCAAAAAGAGGATTTTATATGAAACTGAATTTCTATTTATACCACTTTTTAAAAAATTACATAAAACATTCTATATGTTACTTTCAAAATTGTCCTGCATGTTTTTGCTTCCTTCTGAATTTCCTTCTCTTCTGTACATTTTAAAAAATGATTCCTTTTTTTTGGTATCCATTTAAAAAACAGAAAGAAAAGGAAGAAAACTTTTAATAAATAAGCATAGTCAAACAAATAAAATCCACACAGTGGCCATTTCCAAAAATGTATGCCTCTTTTTCGCCTTGAATCCATCCCCTTTCTGTTAGTAAATGGGTAAAATTCTTCATCTTGGAGACGTGGTTGGCCATTGCTTTGATCAAAGTTCTCAGGTCTTTCAGAGTTGGCTTGGTTTTGTTTGTTTTGTTTTTTAAACTGTTGTCTTTGAATAAATTATTCTTCTGGTTCTACTTACTTTAATCTTCAGATAAGAGTGAGATTGATCTTATTGCCTTGTCGCTTTCCCCACATTTGTGTACTCTCCTTGCATACTCCAGTTATGAGAAATAGCAAGTTCTTCCCCTTCTTCCTTTCTACATTAAGGTATTCCCTTTTACCCTCTCTTCTTCAAGATGTTTTTAAGTCATTATAGAAAATACTAAATTTCAGTTAGTGGTTAATGAAAATTAAGATTTCCTCCCCCCTACCCCATTCCAATTCACGGACCTCTTGAAATCTATCAGTAAATCCAAGGTTGAGAACTCCCCCTCCTTGCTTTATTAGAATGTTAGCACTGTATCATGATACAGCCCTTTCTAATTGCTCAAATAAATTTACCTTTCTGGTTTCTCTTGATTCTTTTGTTTTTGTACTTCAAAGTACCGATTCAGCTCTGGTCTTTTTATTAGAAATGCTTAAAGGTCCTTTATTGCATTAAAGGTCCATTTTTCTCCATAACACCACACTTTGCTGAATAAGTTATTCTTGGTTGTAAGTATTTTGCCTTTTGAAATACTATATTCCAAGATCTTCTCTTTGTTTATAGTAAAAAAAAAAAATTCCACAAACTTCCAGGTTTTATGTAATCCTGATTGTGGCTCCTTGGTGTTCAAAGTCTTTTATGACTGTTTTTAAATTTTCGTTTTGACATAGAACCTCTGGTTTTGGGCTGACATCCCCTGGACTTTTCCTTTTGGACTGACTTTCAAGAGGTCATCACTGAATTCTTTTTATCTGCACTTTGCCCTCTGGTTCTAATAGATCTGTACAATTTTCTGTTTGTTTGTTTTATGATTCCTATTAATAGTGTCAAGGCAATCATGGTTTTCAGACAGTACTGTGATTCTTGAATTCTTTCTCCCTGACCTTTTTTCCATATTAGTTATTTTTCATATGAAATGACTTACATTTTCTTTTTGATTTCCCTCTTTTGATTATGTTGCTATTTAGTGGAGTCGTTGGTATCAGTTTGGTCCGTTCTGATTTCAAAGAGTGTATTACTTAGGTCAAGTTTACAATTTTTTGTTCTAAGTTATTTATTCTCCTCATTCTTTACTTCAGAGCTCATTTCATTTTTTTTAATCTCTTGCTTCATTTTTCAAGATATTCGTGTAGTCCTTTTTTATTTTTTTCTTTGAGTCCCTAACCGAAGTTGTTAGAGGGCTACTATCACCTTCTGATTTGGAGTATGTGTGGATTCACAATTATTTGTGATAGTGGTTGCTATGTTTTTTCCAGCGTTGGTTCTTGAATTACAGCTTGTTTTGGTTTAGTGTCAGGCTCCACTCCTTGCTTCACTTTTGGGTGTTTTTGACCTGGGTCTCCTGGGTTCCTATGCTTACCTCTGCCTCCCAGGGTAGACCCTTCTAGATCTTTGATTTTCAGAGTACTTGATCTTCAGGGCAGAATGCAAGGGACCTCAGTAACCTCACGTGAGCACTAGCATGACCACACTGATTCCTGCCTCGCTCGGTTGCTTCCAACATCACACTGTGGGTTTCTAATTATCCTTTGGAGATTTCTTGGGGATCCCACTACTCTTGCTGTCTTTAGATACAAAGCCTCACATTCTACAAACGACTCTGGCTAGTTTCTGGTCTCAGTGAGAGGCTGCCATCTCATTTGCCTCTGCTAATTCTTTGTTTTCCTTGCAACTTTTCACTTTCTGCCCTCCTCCTTCTTAACCACCTCCCCCCCTATTTCTACTTGTTTCCCTGCTGAGTTTGAGATATTTCTCTGTGTGTGTGTGTATGTGTGTGTGTGTGTGTGTGTGTGTGTTCAGCACACCTTTGTGTTCAGATAAAGGTGAGATCTTACTTACCTCACTGCTACCCCCACATTTCTGTACTCTCTTCTCATGCCCCAATTATGAGAAACAGCAAGTGCTACCTCCTCTTTCCTCCTTCCTCCACTAATTTTCCTTTTATCCTCTCTTTTCTTTCCCTTTTGAACACCCTCAGAAAAGAATCAATTCATGTCCCTTCCCCAGTCCTCTGTTTTATTAGTAAAAACAGTATTCTTGGAAGATGTTAAGGTGCTTCAATCTTCTCCTGTTTACAGGGGTTCTTAACCTTTTTTGTGTCATGAAACCTTTTTGGCAATCTAGTGAAGTCTGTGGACCCCTTCTCAGAATGATGTTTGCTGGCAGCCCTCTTTCCTTTTGCCCATAAGTTTCTGGCTGACTTTTTGTCCTTTTGGGGTAGAAATTATTTATTGTAGTTTTTTTTTTTTTATTGACCTCCATCATTATCCAGTCTGGTTCATCTTTTTAGGTTTTTATTAGAGTAAGAAGGTGTGAGCTCAGCTATCTGCCTGCACTCAGGCAGCCATCTTGACTGGAAGGCACATTTCTCTTATTATTGGTGATTTTGGAGCATGTTTTCATGTGGTCACAGAGTTTTCAGTTCTCCTTTTGAAAACTATCCAGATTTTATGACCAAATGTTTGTCTGTTGGGAATGGTTGTTGGTGTTATATTTTCATCAAAAGCTTTTTAGTAATATAGTAAAATTTTCTGTTATTTTTTTCTGTGATCTTCTCTCTCCTTTGTTTAGTTAGAAATCCTCTCCCTAGCCATACTTGTGAAAGGTACCTGATCTCATTCTCTTCAAATTTTTTATGGTGTAACTTTTTATTTTCCATTTTTGAGTTTTCATGATTTTGAGTTGATGGTAGTATATGCTATAATAATTCTGCTAAATTTTTATAAAAGGACATTTACAGTTTCATTTACTAGAGATGTTCAGAAAGTTATAATCAAGCAGTAATTAATATTATGTTACCCTTCTAGCTTAAGGTCTTCTTTCATGAAGTCACATCAGTTTAATAAATATTAATTAAGTAGCTCCTATGTGCAAGACACTATGCTAGTCTTTACAGTCATCCTTCTCATCCTGCTACTCAGTTGAAACTTTCCTCACATGTAGTCTCTTACTTGCTAAATATCATAGCTTTTTTTTTTTTAGTTCTTTTCTCATTGGTATTTCTGTAGCTTCTAATATTGAAAACCCCATTCTCCCTGATAATCTCTCTTCTCTTAGTCTCTGTGATAAAATGAAGAGAAAAAGGCCTTCCCTTCAAATACATTCTGCTAGGGAGTTGGGGGGTTGGGGGATGCAGGGTGGGGAATGCGCACATACACAAATAAATAAATGCAGTGTATACATAAAATACTGCAAAGTAATTTCAGGGAGGAGAAACTACTAATAAAATGAAAGATTAGGAAAGGTGCCTAGGTGGTAATACCTGAGCAATGCTTTGCAGGAAGCTAGGAATCCTAAAAGATTGAGGGGTGAGGAGGTCTTCTCTTAATTACCACAGTTGTTGGTGATCATTTTCTTCCTGAGTTCCCATAGCAATAACTGTAGTACTCATTTGGCACTTGGCATGTGCCTCTTGATATTGCTATTAAACTTTATATGTGTTCTACTTCCCTAACTAAATTTTAAGTCTTTAAGCCCTTCTCTCTCCTAGCAGATGATCTTGCCTCTTGCTTTAATGAGAAATATAAGGCCATATGTCAAGAACTCCTTCATTTCCCCTCCTCCACAGCTCAAAACCTCTCTATATCTTTACCTTATCCTCTTCTCCTCTACTGTGATCTCAAAGAGAGAGATGACTCTTCCTTCTCCTTGTCAAGGCTAACCCCTCTAATTGTGTTATCGGATAGGCAGTATGGTACAAGGGAGAGAGTACTGGATTTGAAGTGGACAGTCTTCTAGGACCTAGATCATCTTCCAGCTCTGTTACCCTGGGCAATTCATTTAACCTCTCCAGGCCTCTATTCCCAGCACTTATTCTATGATGCCATTCCCTACCGTCTTTCCTGGAGCTTACCCCCTGATCATTTCCTCCCTCTTTTTCTCTCATTTTCATTATTTTCCCATTTACTGACTTAATCCTTGTTACCTTCAAATATTCCCAAGTCTCTTCCATCTTTAAAAACAAAAAGAAAACCTTGATTTGACCCTAGTTTCCTTTTCTCCTCCCTTTCATTGTCAGAATTCTAGAAAGATTCTCTATACTTGCTACTCACATCTTAACCCTTTACAGTCATCCTTCTCATGCTGCTACTCAAGTGAAACCTTCCTCACATGTAGTCTCTTGCTTGCTAAATATCATAACTTTTTTTTTTAGTTCTTTTCCTCTTTGGTATTTCTGTAGCTTCTAATATTGAAAACCCCATTCTCCCTGATAATCTCTCTTCTCCTGGTCTCTGTAACACTTTTCTTTCCTGATCACCTTCTCTTTTCTCTTTTGGTGATTTCACCTGGTCCCATGCATAGGAGTTCCAAATGCACATCCAGTTTTAATCTCACTCCTGAATTCCAGTTCATTATCTGTAACTTCCCGCTAGCCATTTTCACCTGGCTATCCTGCCTGAACCTTAAACTCAGCATATATCTAAAACAGAAGTCTTCATTTTTGATAACTGATAGTCAGGTCTACAAAATATTGAAGGACTTGACACATTTCTCCTCGTCACTTCTCCATATCTCTTGCATCCATCCTTTCTCTGTATTCTGACAGCTACACCTTAGCTCAGGCCCACCTTACCTCTCACCAGAATGTTGTAATAACTTTTTAATTGGTCTCAATTTTTTTTTTCAGTCTACACCCTCTCATTCATCTTTGATATAGCCATGAAAACAATCTTCCTTAGGCATGAATCTAACCATATCATTCCCATACACAAACAGTTTTAGTGGTTCCCATTGTGTCTAGGGTGAAATATTAGCAATTTAACTTAGCTTTTAAGGTCCTTCACAGACTGGCTCCAACCTACATTTTAAGACTTGTCACATTACTTCACACATTCCAGCGAAAGCGTCCTAGTACTCTTCCCCAAATGCTCTCTCCTACTTCAGTTTGTACAAGCCCTGAATGCCCCCTCTTTATCTCTGCCTGAATCTTATTCTACTTTTAGTACATAGCTCAGACACGACATCATCCATTAAGCCTTCCCTAATCTTACCCCGTTGTTAGTTCTTTCCTTCCTTAAATCTTCCTAGAGCACTTTGTTCTTTCCCGTGACCTCATCCCTGCCGACTTTGTATTACACTTGTCTGTATATATGTTGTATCTCATTAGTAGAATACAAATTCCTTGAAGGCAATGTTTCGGTTTTTTCTTCAGATGTTCAGTGCTATGTACTCCCACTTAATATATCCAGATTACCCCAAAACAAAACCCACCAGGCATTCTTAATTTTGTTGTACTTCTAGAAAGCTTAATAATACTGTAAAGAGCTATGGGTATATGAGATATTGCTACTCTGAAGGACTATGGGAAAGTGCTTTCCCATGGGAAACTTTGCTTCCTTCCGGAAGAACAACCAAAATGCATATACAACTTGCTATATTGATTCTCTGTTAACGTTTTACACTTTTCTTTGGAACATTCCAAACCCTACTACTTAGTCTTTAAACCCCACTGACTCAACTTTATATACCTTCATTAATCTCTCTTGTGTAATTTCATATATGTCAGCTTTATATGTGCTTATTTATTTTGTTCACTCTGTACCAGACTCAGTCAAAAGAGAATACAACATACTTGCTTTGTCTAGCACGATAAAGAGCTTCTTTTTGGCACTAGTTGAGAGAGAGTAGAGTATGGGAGGGTATGTGCAACATGTCTCCTGGTTTCTCTTATTCAAAAATGATTTTCATAAGACTAACCATACAGTAAGCTGTTTCATCTCCAAAACCCATGAAGATTATGAATATGATTCCTTAGCAGTTTTATATATTTTAACTCAAGTCCCTAACAAATAAATGAGATGTCCTGTCAAGTTTGATTAAAAACGGGTTTTTTCTTGTGTTAATATACCACTAGTATTTTTGGAAGTCAGGCAACTGGGGCAAAAGCTCATTAAACTTTGTTTGAAATTTAAGCCTTTAGATCCTAGGTTTTTCATATTAACTTTCAAGTATTCCATAAATTAAAACTGAAAAAAGTAACTTAAAATAATTTCTTACTCCTTCTTGATCATTTCTGAAAACTAAAATTGATATTTAGATTGGTATTTATTTGAAGGTTGAACTGTGTATGTGTGCAGTTAATTCTACCAGTGACCCTATATACCATTTTATCAACTTCATAGTTAGCAGAAATAGCAACGAGTACTCCCAGTTTTACTACTGGAGAAATTGAGAAACAGAGTTATCCATATCTTAAAGCATGGTGTATAACAGGGCTGTCCAACCTTAGGTTTTTATTGAAACAATAGACAATGTGTTTTGATTTGCCATTTTAGTGAGAGCTCTGCAGTAGCTTGGCTTCATTTACTAAAGCATTCATGTAAATTTCTGTGCTTGTTGGTAGGCTGCATTTTGGACAGTTCTGGTGTATAATAAAAAAGTTTAAACTATTTCTTAAAATAATGCCTAGTGTCCTACATATGTACTTCTATTCAAAGATCTAATGTAGAGAGAGACAAGGTAATGTAGTGGACAGAATACTGGGCTCAGGATGAGGAGTTTGATTTCTGGGTTTCATTCTTCTTTTTGAACCATGTGATCTTGGGCAAGTCATATAACTTTTCAATAACTCATTTTTTTTCATCTGTAAAATGGGTATAATATAACAAAACTCCATTTACCTCACACAATTGATGTAACAGTGTCTAAAACTTAAAATGATGTATGTGTATGAGTTATTACAATTAATGTAAAAATGTGATTGTAGGCTAAAACTTTCTAGCCCTTGGTGGGTAGGTATTTTTAATGCTCAGTTAACTTAAGGGGGGAAAAGCACGTATAGTGTTGTCTTTTCTGCCAGTCCTTACTTGTTCCTATAGAGTATGGGACAGGTACTTTTTTTTTTCCTTTCCTTCATGAATGACTGACCTGATTATTTGTTATACTTTTAAATTGCCAAATGACTTAACCCATCTTTCTACAGAATTATGATCTGGCATTGAAGTATTTTCAGAAGGCTGCTGAACAAGGATGGGTAGATGGACAACTTCAGCTGGGCTCTATGTATTATAGTAAGTAGTACAGTAATACTATAAGTTTAATTTGTTGATTTTTCCGCTAGATGGCACTATGACTATGCAGTAGGAACTATACTGTCAGTTCAGTTCCAGTGATTTACTGCAACATAATGCAGTCTTTGGGAGATTGTCTTTGTGTCTGCTTTTGCAAACTTTAAGTGTTAATCTAGTTAATGTCTTACCTGAACAAGTGCTCTTTTCCAATAAGCTTTTTACCCTATTTTAATAATTCATACAGGCTCTCTGCTGCTGAAATAGACCTGATTTTAGGCCAGTATTAATGACATTGGATGCCATTTTTCTTGCAGATGGCATTGGAGTCAAGAGAGATTATAAACAAGCCTTGAAATATTTCAATTTAGCATCCCAAGGAGGGCATATCTTGGCTTTTTATAATCTGGCCCAGATGCATGCCACGGGCACTGGAGTAATGAGATCATGCCATACTGCTGTGGAGGTAAGTTCTCTTTCCCACCATTTTGTATACGTAAAGAAGATTTATAGAGCAGGTAATCCACTCCCCCCCGCACCGCCACCTTTTTTTGTAAACATGATCCCTAGAGTGGAAATGGACCATGAACATATACTTCCATAACCATGTGAGATACTAAGGGATTAGTACTTTAAAGTGCCTATGCTAAGATATGAGTCACACACTTGCTAAGACTACTTACTATTTCAGTATTTCGTATCAGCAACAATGTGCCAAACATTGGGCTGAGTGCCAGGGATGCAAAGATAGACAAAGCATGCCACTTACAGCTACTTGGAGGAAAAGATGTGTACACACATAATTATGACATGGGAGAAGGTGAGAATAGTACAAAGAAGGGACTACAGGCACTGTGCCCTGAACTGTATATCATACTTCCTTTTTTAGCTTTATAGGGAACTCTAGAGGTCTCTTAGTACTTTTCTTCCCTGATAAATAGATTTCTTCCACTCATTTCTGACAAATAGTCTTCCAACCTCTCTTTGATTTCCTCTAATAAAAAGGAACTTACTACCCTATAAGAGTACCTTTTCATTGTTAATCAGCTCTGATTATTAGAAAGTTCTTCAGATTTCTACAGAGCTAGAATCTATCTCCATATAAGTTCCATCTTTGTGTCCTAACTTCCCCCAACTTTCTTTTGGATCAGAACTGTGATTTCAGGGAGCTCCAATGCAGGTCAGCACCTGTTCTGCTACTTAGAATCTAAGAGAGCTGCCTAGGGCATTGAAAGGTAAAGTGACTTCCCTCGAATGGCATATACAATGTTATGTCAGAATAGAACCTGAAACAGGTTCTTTCTGACTTCAAACCCATATCTGTCCACTGTGTCACATGCTTCTCTTTCCTGGTGTCTCATCTTTAGCTCATGTAAATGGCTTCCTTTATGATATGTAGTAGCTATGCATCTAAAATGGATAAATTCTGAGCAAATTGATATATTTTTTAACGGTTTATTGGAGTCTTTATAAGAAGACTTACTGTAATTAAAGTTACAGAATTATAGAATATTTCATTAGAATCTTTCTTGAGGGGAAGATAATATATAAAACGGGTGATCAAAGTAAGTGGCATGTCAGATTCAGGTTTCAAAACAATTTAAAACGATTTTCCATAATGCTTGGAATTACAAAGTGAGTTGAGAGAGACTTTACCTTTGATTTCATTGATATGGAGAAATTCTAGATGAGGAAGCTCCCTCTTAACAGTGTAGTCAGCACTTTCTCTGTAACATAACAGTTTTAGAGAGTTTCTTAGCCTGCCTCAAGGGTGAGTGACTTGCTCATGGTCACATAGCCAGTATATGTCAGATGTTCTATATGAAATGTTGTGTACATTAAATGAATGTGACAAAATATCCAAAGAGTATCCTCAGTCTTAACTTTAAGAGTTTCTTTAAAAATATATTGTACTGTGGTAGAAGTTACTAATTAGACTTTTTTTTTTTCTGGAGAATCTCATCTCCCCTTCCATTTCTTTTCTCTTTCCTCAGTTATTTAAAAATGTGTGTGAAAGAGGCCGTTGGTCTGAGAGGCTCATGTCTGCCTACAACAGTTATAAAGATGGTGACTCCAATGCTGCTGTGGTCCAGTATCTCCTGTTGGCAGAACAAGGCTATGAAGTGGCCCAAAGCAATGCAGCCTTCATTCTGGATCAGAGTAAGGGTTTAGAACGTAGCAGTACACACATAGTTAAAAAGTGTGAAGCTTTTTACAGAGAAGCTCTTTCTCTTAAGAAATCTTCATTGTTGTTTTCTTTGTCTTTAACATTTTTAAGAATTAGTAGTAACTGGAACTGTTAAGAGTTCTAAGTTCTTCTATCTGATCCCCCTTTAGGTGTGTGGTATACAGTTAGTGGGAATCGAACAAATGGGATTCTTGATACATAGTCAAAACTAGTAGCTAATTGTTTCAACTTTAGTATTGTATCCATTTAAATCAATTTCTATGGCTTTTATTTGTCAGTATTGAACTAGACTCTCTAACTGGATAGTGTATCCAGTCCAATTTCATTTGTCATTTAAGCAAATGGTAACATTTTCTCTTACTGACAACTAGAGCCGGGGTCACCAGTCAGTAGGTCTAGTTCTACTATAGTAGATAATTGAACATGCTATTAAGTATCCAAGCCACTTGTTCTTTACACTCTCTAGCCCTCTTGACTCTTCACAGTCCTCCCTTCAACCCCCATTGTCATTGAACCTTTGCCACAGGCCCACATCTGGGCCCTGGGAAAGCTCAGACCTTTGGGGAAGTAAAAAAGTAGCTCTTCTTTTTTAAAGGTGTGAAACCCCTGCCTGAATCCAGAGCATCACTATGACATTACACATATTTCTGATCATTTTCGTTGGAATGAGGGTTTTCTCCCTGAAGCATTATTGGGAGTTACCTCTACTACCTCATTGGTCAAAGCATTACCTTGACCATAGTAGTTACGTGTAGAATATCTGTAGCCAAACAGATACCCTCCTCAGAAGGATGTGAAACTAAGCTTATAATTACGACTTAGTAGCAAATATTTTAAATCCTCCGTCCTAGCAGCATAAATTCCTTGAGGTCAGGGGCCATTTTGTTTCATTTTTTTCCTGTGTTTCTTCAGTCCCTAGTACATTGTAGATGCTTAGTAGAAGTACATTGAATTGAATTGAATAGTCATAGTCTAAAAATGGAATTTTGGTTATGAAGTTACTTTGACCAGAGCCATTTTTAAAGATGTAATATTTCATTGTAATTGTGCTTGGCAATTAAGATAGATTTGAAACTAGACATAAAATGATTAAGCACTTCAATTGCTCAAGAAGCAGAATAATGTAAATATTGGTAGAAAATATTTTGGATGTCTTTAACACTAAGTAAATTTATTAAAATAAAGTAAAACAGAGGCTTAATGTAGTGATGACAAAAACAGGCTCTATATATAGCGACTGTGACTCTGCTTAATAAATAGCTTTTCCTGTCAATTCAGCATATATGCATTAAGTTCTGCTTTTGTGCACAATGCTATGCTGGTGTGGGGATACTGCAATTCAATGATATTAGTACTCTGGAATGAAGTGTTTTAGTCCAATGTAGGAGAAACATTTTAAAATAGATTACTGCTAAAAACACCTCACATCTGGCATTGTCAGTTAAGCAAGGCAGAAATCATGCCATATGGCATGTAATGTCTTACTGGTATCTCATTCTGTTTCTTCTAGAAGAAGCCAGCATTGTAGGTGAGAATGAAACCTATCCCAGAGCTTTGCTGCATTGGAACAGGGCAGCCTCTCAAGGTGAGTTGTCATTCCAGTAGTGAATTTCACCAGAGTATCCTGCCATATTGGCTATATCCCATGGAAAGTTTAAATCTTGCCATTTTCTACTTTTGATACTAAAGTAGGAATGTTATTGCCTGTTGTTAAACTTATATCCATCGTTCCTGAGTTTCACTCCCACATCAGCAGTCATTTGTTGGACATTTCAAACTAGATATCACTGAGACATCTCTAAAACAGAACTCATTATGTTTCTTTCCAAACGTTCCTATTTCTAGCAAAGGCATCAACATTTTTCCAGTCTCCTAGATTTAAAATTTTGGCACTATTCTTGATTCCTCACTCTCCCTCACCCCATATATCCATGTAATTGCCAAACCTTGTCACTTCCATACCTCTATAACTTAACACCTTAATATGGCCGTAATCACCTCTCACCATTATTGCAATAGCCCCGTGATTGGCCTTTTGACTGACTGACTCCTAAATTTCATAAGCTTGCCAAATTGGCCTTCTTATTGCTCCTTTTACATGGCACCTCCCCCCTCACAGATGCAACACATTTGATTGAATGCATAAAGAGGGAATGTGCTAAAATTGACAGCAATGTGGAGTTATTGCATCGAGTTCACATGAATCTTGCAAAGCCCCTCAACCTTTGCATCACAAATGATGGAAATCATATTGAAGATGTTATTTGTTAATATTCCAATTAAATAAAATGTTGAAAATTTCATTCATTTCGTTTCTTGAAAATTTTTACCTATATGTCCAGACTTTAGGAATACCCTTGTAGTTTCTATGGTCTGACTCCCAATCCTTGTAACTTTATGGACCTTCTGTTCCCATATGTCTATAATCTCTCTCCATTAGAAAGTAAGCTTCTTGAGAGCAAGGGCTGTCTTTACTTTTGCACTTGTATCCTCAGAACTTAACATAGTATTTAAGTGCTTAATTTAAACAAACAAACGAACTCATTCATTCATTTACTATATACTTACAACATAATGAGCCCCTCAAAGGTATAAAATGTCTACTATTTTTTCTTCCACCACAATTACATAGTTTCTCCTACATAAGTCATGCTTAATAAATGTTGAAGTTACTACATAACAAATTGAGCTTTAGCACAGGATAGTAGTATAATGGAAAGAGCCTTGGCCTTGGAGGCAGAAAGGCCTGGGTTCAGTTCTCTGTTTCCCCACTGAGTAACTATACTACCACAAGCAGCTCATTTGTTCTCTCAGGTGTTTGTCTCCTCGCCTTCACAGTAGGACTCATACCCCCTACCACAGGCTAGTTTTGGGAAAGGACTCAGTAACCCTTAAATTACCTTGTAAATGCAAGCTGCTACTATTATCCTTTATTAAAATGGGAATGTGGGTCCCATTATCACTACTACTAAAAATTCTAGTTGGGAATTAGCAATTACCCTAAGATATACCTTTTAGTAGTACTTAAAAAGTTGACTGAAACTTATATAACTTCTACAGGGCTAAGGTCTTGCAATATGGAATGTGATTACTTTTTAGAATTTCTTAAAAAGACAATATGAATGAAAGATAAAGTAGAATTAGACCATCATCTCATGTAATTTTGGCCTCCTTCCAGCCTGTTCACCATTCCCTAACCCATACCTAGCTCTGTGGATTGGCTTTCTATCTTTCCACGAAGCCTCAGCCCTAGCTACCCTACAGTGCTTTAAAACTTAGAGGAAACAATGGAGACAGTGGTTGAGTACATGCAGAAAAGTGTCAGTGAAGGAAAGAGCTTGTGTCCAACCACTTAGAGGGATTGTTTATTGTTTAGCCTTCCATCCCCAGCCTTTTGGGGAATAGAAGAGTAACACTTTTAATGGACATTTTTACCAAATTTGCAGTTTGCCTGAAAATTTGCTGGTAACATCTACATACTGAAAATAGAAATTTAATTCACTAAACATTTATTAAACCCCCAACCGTATGCTAGATGCTAGGTGTAGAAAGAGGAAATAAAGCAGTTTCTGCCCTTAAGAAGCTTACATTAGAATGGATTAAAGTTACAATCTGTTTTATGGAAATATGCTTAATATTAACAGAGAAAGAAACAACTAGAATAGACCTTTGTAAATGAATGCTTTTGTATGGTTTTTTCTTAGGCTACACTGTTGCTAGAATTAAACTTGGAGACTACCATTTCTATGGCTTTGGCACTGATGTCGATTATGAGACAGCATTTATTCATTACCGACTAGCATCTGAACAGCAGCACAGTGCACAAGCCATGTTTAACCTGGGATACATGCATGAAAAAGGACTCGGCATTAAACAGGTGAGCACAGCTAAAGCCTGATTTTTGTCTGTTAAGTGTATCTGTAACTTTTGGTGATATGTTGAATTTATTTTATCTACAGAATTGTCTCCCAAACACCATTTCATTGCACATTTTTACCAGTGTCCAAAAAAATTCTTAGTACCCAAGGTCCTTAAAACCTACATATTTACAGATAACAAGAAGAGTTTTCCTAACTCTTTGACAACTTGATGAAATAGAAACATTAATAACCACTGATCCTCTGCGGAAGATCTACCAAATATGCTAGAGTGCCTCTTTGTTTTTAAAAAAATGCTTTTATAAATACATATTTACACACACACACACACACACACACACACACACTCTCATACATATGTATGTATTTAAATATTTAATGGAAATCAGTGCAGCTTTTTGCAGTTTTGACTTAAAGAGCAATGGGAAGAAATCTGGTGAATGTGATGCTGTAGTGTAGTACTGTTTAGTGGAAAGAGTGCAGGATTTAGAATCAAAGAATCTGGGCTCGTAGGATTGTCAGTTTAGAGCTGGAAGGGACCTTAAAACCCATTGAATCCACCCCTCTTATATTACAGGTGAGAAAAATAAATCACAGAGAAATTAAGTGACTTGCCCAGGGTCACAGAGCTAGTAGGTATCTGATGCTGGATATGAGCCCAGATCTGCCTGGCTGTGTATCCATTGTTGACTCCACTACTTCACTCTGGTTCAAATCCCAGCCTTGCTACTCAGTATCTGTTTTCACCTATGGTAAGGCATTTTGCTTCTCTGGGCCTCCGTTTTGTCATCTGTAAAAAGGGGATGTTGGGCTAGATGATCTGTAAGGTCCCTTCCAGCTCTAAACCTGTGATCCTGTGATTTTTGTTCAAAAAGTAGCTAAAAGATTTTATCAGGATCATATATGGATAAGGAGCTAATCGAATATCTAGAGTATGTATTGATATATACAGGGGCATATATATTTATATGTGTACACTAAAGGAAATGTGCATGTGTGTGTTGAAAAAAAAATCAAAGTTTATCCTAACTTTCAATAGAAAGGTTATTAGAAATGAAAGGTCAAATGATTTGATTAAAAATATGTATGTAAATGAGCATTATAGGGATATTTGTGGAGGTTGTTAAACAGAGCAAATAAGTAAACGTGTCAAACAAATGAAAATTTGGTAAAATCTTTTAAGTTTTCAATTAACAATTCCTTGTGAAATTAGAAGCGTCTACTTTGGCTGTGCCGTAAACAGCAAGTTAAACAGGTTTAATTTGTTTTTATCTCAGTATTAAATACATTGTGTGCTGCATTGTAGGATATTCACCTAGCCAAGCGCTTCTATGACATGGCTGCCGAAGCAAGCCCAGATGCTCAAGTCCCAGTGTTCTTGGCCCTCTGCAAGCTCGCAATTGTGTACTCTTTGCAGTATATACGTGATGCCAGCGTGAGTGACGGGTTTTTTTTCCTTTTGTCTAAGCTAGAAACCTTCCAAATACCATAACTTTGTATAGTCTTTCTTTTTAAAGTGTTACCTCCAAATACTCTTTTTCAAAAGATTCTCCATCCCCATTCCAATAGAGTTCCTTTTCAGTTCTCTGGTCACATGTAAAAATAAGTAGAGTATAAGTTTGTAACTTCTCCACTTAAAAGTATCATAGACTTCATAAGTGTTTCATAGGAAATATCTGTCTAGTAGATACCTATAGGGATAGGGACTAGATCTATGATTTCATTGATTTAGGGAACTTCTGAAGAGGTGATTCCCTCTACCAGTTCCAGTTGGCATCTTCTCTGCAACTGATTATCTTAGTGAGCTGCTTAGAGCAGTGACTCTGTGGGTCACACAGCCAGTTTAGTGAGCTGCTTAGAGCAGTGATTCTGTTTACGTCAGAGGCTTTAGGTCTTATTCTCCACCCACTATACTGTGCTATCACTTTGTTTTCTTTAGTATAAGTGGAGATGTTATTTTTAAAGGAATTTATTTTACTAAACCCTAAAGAAAGACTTCACCAAAGACAGCTCTCAAAACCTTGAAATCCTCTGAATATTAGTTACCCCCAGAGAAACAGTATAGCTGTCTACTTTTCATTACCAAAAGAGAGCTGATATACAGAGGGGAATAAATACATCATTACCAAGAGGTAGCAAAGTACTCCCTAAAACCAAACATTTTAATAAAATAATATGGTAGATTTCCAGTTTATTGACATTATCTCACCATTTTTAATACTTTCCCTTCTAACATTCTATAATTGTAACATGATATTATATTTTCATTAAGATACGGGAAATCTTCTTCTACTTTGATATGGATCAACTTTTGGGACCAGAGTGGGACATTTATCTCATGATTATCATCGCATTACTATTGGGAACAGTCATAGCTTACAGGCAGAGACAACACCAAGCAATCCGGAGGCCTCCAGGGCCACGGCCAGCTCCACCCCCTCAACAGGAGCCTCGACGAGAACAGCAGCCCCCTCAATAACAGCTTCCCTGTGGAGCCTTGACCATTGTCAACCATGAAGGAATGGGATCTGTTTGTTGAGAACACTTGCATCATGATTAGGACTTTGGATCAGTGGCCACCTCCCAAAAGAGGCACAAAGAAGCATTTAATTCTTAAAGCTGCTTAGAATCTGATGCCTTTATTTTCAGGGATAAGTAACTCTTACCTACACTGAGTTGAATGTTTGTTTCAGTGCCATATGAAATAATAATTTTCATTGGCTTTCATTTAGTTTTTCCTGGAAACATATGTGAGATACTCAAAGTAATGTCTACTGTATTCAGCTGTCTTTCTTAAGTTCTGTTGGTCATTCTCTTAGTATGCAAAAGTCCTTACATCAACTCTGTTAAGGTCTTATGCACTGACACTAGAAACTGATCAATGTACAAAAGGAAAACTCAATTGCAAGTTCAACTTTTAACATGTTTGAAAGTCTGAAAACAGAACTTGCTTTTTAAGTAAAAAGAAATTACGTCATCAGAGTGTTCCAGAACTGTGATAAATGAGATAAATTATTTTACTGATCCATATTGCAAGTGTACATATCTACATATTCACGTTATTTTAAAAGGAAGGGTAAGAGCTTCCTTATTCCTGATGTTAGTCACACTTTACAAGCATCTCATTAATTACTTTGGGTCCTGCATAATTTCTCTCCTCCAAAGATCAATGAAAACTTAATGTTAAAAAGTTTTATGTGAATTACCTTTCATAAGAAGAGGAAATCTGTAAACACAGTGAACCGTCTTCTTGCTCTACTATATGACGTTACCAATCATCCACCCAAGTGTAATTTGTTTATTTTGGGTACACAGAGCTGTGATACGGAAACCAGAGGATGGATTAAATGTGAGAAATCAGAACACAATGTCAGACACTCTGCATGGTGTGCAAAAGCTGAAGCATCTGCTTCCAGAATTTATTTCCACCTGCATTTCATTTTGCACCAGCACAGATCGATAGGTGGATCAAGACCCTGAATCACTAAATGGGAAAGATCTTTGCCAGGAGACAGTGTATGGTGAATACCATTACAATATGACATTCAAATGGACAAGAGAATTAAAGTTTGGCTAACCTCAGCAGGTGAAGAAAGCCAAAGCCTTTTAAATTGTTAAAGGTAGATTCTCTCCTCTGCTGGTTTGTCAGCACACTGAAAGATGAATCGCTTGCTTAACTATCTCATTTTTACTGTTTTCCCACAGAGAGCATTGGGATACTTGATATTATCCCCAGTTCAAATCCATCTGGGATCTCAAAACAAACCAAGAACTTGGTTTTCTTAGGATGAGAGAATGCATGTGAATTAAAACTTCACTAGATTTTTGTTATTAGGAGATGTGAGTACTTCAATGGTTCAGCTTAGTGAGCAGGCTTTTTCCTTTCCCTAGAAGACTTCAGCCTCCTTAAACTAACTTTGACACTCTTTTCCCACAATCCATTATCTGGGGTAATACATAAAAGAGTTAATTGCTTCCATTGTGGCATGGCTTTAGTTTCTGGGGCTGAGATTTTGTTTAGAAATAGATTTTTTCAGTCTCCAGTGAACATAAAGACTTTCAGCTGAAGTTTTATACTTCTTGTCTGTTACCAACTTGATCAGCAAGCTTTCCTTCCAGGTAACTTGCTTCTAAATTAAAGATGGGAAACTTGAGAAATTTTTCCCCACAAAAGTTAAAATGGTTGCTTTGTGAAGTTCAGATTTTAAATACTAACAGAATTTATGCACACTCTTAAATTTATCAGTTTGATTGTTGGTGGTCTTCTCCCTGATCCTTTCTTCCCCATACGCCCCCTAAAAGTAGCTGCAGTGTAATGCAAGGTAAGACCAGATCGTGACCACACTTCAATTGAGTGGAACAGTATTGAATTTATTTAAAAACTAGACTTTAAGATTAATATAAATTCTAGTAACTTGCTTTTTTAAAAAAATAATCTCTCTTCAATTTCAAATTTGTTTCCCCTTAAAATTTTTACTTCATTTCCTCTCTAATAGTGCTGTAAGAATCAATTCTGTTATGCAGAATATTCATTACGTAAAGGCCGGATGGACAAATCACAGCCTTATTCACCATTTAATAAATTATTTTATATCAATTCCCCAATTGCCGTATCCTAATATCCTTGATTAAAATAAAAAATATCCCACGTCCCTTTCTCTGCGTCTCTTCATTTCCTCATTTCCTCTGGTGTCAGTACCTGCAGGTCTGTATAATTCAGTTCATTTGCTGTGTTTAAAGAATCTATGGAAGGGAGTAGACTTGGCCCCATTTTTTCTCTGGGATAAGGAAGTTGGTTTTAGTTTTTTCCCTAAAACAATAGTCAACGCTAACCTAATCAAATGGCATCCATTTGAATAAAATGACAGTAGCAGAAGCTAGTTAATGTCAGTGACATTAAACTAACTCAGGGATTCAGGAGTTTTAATAATAGAATTTATAGGTAACTGACTGATATAGTCTGGCTTCATTTCTCCATGGTAATCCCATGCTCTCCTGATCCATTTTGTATTGTATCTTCTTCTGAGAAAGAACAATAGTAGTACTTTAAGCATATTTACTATTGTGCATTTAGTTTGCTGACTGTTTTGGATTCTTGAGTATATCCATCATATCATCCATTTTGTTTTACTGTGGTGGTATTGGGTTTTCCTTTTTTCTCCCAATTTTTGCAGTAGGTTTTATTTTTGGTTAACGTATAGTGGCAGAGAGAAGAGAGATCAAATGACTTTTATTCAAAATTCATTATTTAGCATTTAAATCAAATGGAAACTCATTAACACTTTTGAAGATTTGTAACCTTTCTGCATATAAAGGTTAGTATATGACTTTTTTGTTTTACTGCTAAACTATTGGATTTCATGCCACTGGAAAATTTTGGAAACTTCCGCCAGAGACCTAGTGATACTCTGATGATTTATTTAATTGAAGAACTATTAATGCCTCTAGGAAGCTAAAAATAATTCATTATAGATTTTTTCCTCCCCACTTTTTTCTTTATTCCCCTTCCTTCTTGCTTTCTATCTTTGTTCTGCCAACCAGTACTTCAGAAATTTGCATGCAGGTAGTTTTAAAATGAATACCACAGCAGTTTGTGTGTGTAGCATGTGTAATTACATTCTCACAAACAAAAAAAACCTCACCTGTATATAGTTCGGATTTACATTTCAAAACAAAATACTTAAGGAAAACAGTCCCTTTAGTTGCCAAAAAGAGCATTGTGAGCTTTGTATTCCCCCTCCACCTCCCACATATACACACACACACACATACCAGCTGGTATTATTCATTTTTGAAAATGAGTTTAATGTATATTGCACATTATTATGACTTTAAGGATAGAGCAAATAACAGTAGCAAAAGAAATGGAACTTAAAAGTTTCTATCTTCATGTGAATTTTTCATCACACTTGACTTTCCAATTAAAATGGAAGTATAAGTTTTCTGAATGCAATATTGTCCAAGGCCCTCACTGGTCTTTATATGTAATATTTAATGAAAAGAAGCTCAATAAATTTCTCCTTTGATCTTCAAGAAAGTTAAAAGCAAGATAAAGAAAAAATTTCAAACATATTCTAAAGTGTCTGTTTCCACTAATACAATTCAGATTTAGTATATTTAAAGGAGAGATTAGGTGTATATAAGGAATCTTATTTGTACCATTATTTTCCTATTTAGACAAACGAACTGACTCTGTGTTCTATTTCGTACAAAAATAATAATTACAAGGTTTGGTATGATCAGGATAACCACTATATATATAACTATATATAGGGGAGGCAGAGGTTATAAAAGACCGTAAAATATTATCAATTGGCATTGTGAAGAAACAACATGGTAAGCTTTTTTGTAAATTTATTTTGTATTTTTTAAAATGCAGTATAAAGGTTGGTGAAGTGTAATATAATTGTGTAAACAAAAAAATCCTGTTAATAGAAAGATGTACAGATTCGTTTTGTACTATATCTTGAATCTTGTGAAATAAAGATTCCACCTCTGGTTAGCCTATATGCTCTAATGTACCTTAGTTCTAATAACTTTTATTTAAATTTCTTGGGTTTTTTTTGTTTGTTTACATCTTATGAAGAAACATTAGAATCTCAGAAGATCCTGGAAAAAAAAAGCATATTCAAATTCCAGACAATTTGACTCTTATTCACTCCTGGCTCCTGACCCTCACTACCTCCAACTAACCTTCAGCATCCTGAGTGAGTTGTCGTACGGGCCTGGATCAGCCAAGAAAACTTCATGCACGCATACACACATGCAACCGTATATGTATATGTGTGTATTCATATCTCTAGATCAGGGCTTCTTAAACTTTTTCCACCCAGCGCTTCTTAAACTGTGGGTCGGGACCCCATGGCTAGATTACATGATTACATATGCTCACCTGGGGCATAAAAAAGAAATCCTTCACTATACATGAACTAAATGCAAGTAGAATGGCATAGGTAGAAGAGGAAGAGAGGGACACCCTTCCAGTATATATACTCACTTCCAGTATATATACTCGTTGCTTTGGGGAAGCAATGGCAGCGCGATTCTCCCTGGGGGCGCTCACATAATCCAAGTGTGATGATGATAAACCACCACAGCCCCCTTGCCAACTGCACACAGGACCCAAAATAGGAGCCTCAATTCCAGAGGGCATCGCTCGATAGGCAACCCTAAATTCTCATGCAACACAAATTCATTTATTGTACCATCCTTATTTGAATTTTGATTTTACTAAAGTAAGATCCATTTCAGTTTTGGTAATTGGTTATGGCCCAGCAAAGTACTATAGGATCACAGAGTTAGAGGTGGAAGGAACCTCCAAGGCCATCTAGTCCAATGCCTTCATTTGTTGAAGAAACTGATTCCCGGAGTGGTTAAGAAACTTGCCCAAAGTCAACCAGTGTCACAGTAAGCAATAGAGGCAGGATTTGAACCCAAGTCCTGTTGATTCTAAATCCAGCCCTCTCGCCACTTCTCAGTGCAATAGCTGCATAATTTGTTTCTCTGCCGCAAGTCTCTTCCTATTCCACAAACCTTAGAACATTGAGATTGTTCTAAAGTGCTAGTCTGACTATGTTGCTTCCGTAAACAAACTTCACTATTTCCTTATTTCCTCTAGGATAAATCAAATTCTTCTGTTTAGCATTTGAAGCTCTTCACAACCTGGCCCCAACCTACTTTTCCAGCTTTATTACACATTACTCTCACATACACTGCAGTATAATCAGACAAGACTTTTTATTGTTCCTCAAATTAGGTTCTTGTCTCATGCTTTTATGTTGGATGTCCTCCATATCCAGAAAGTACTTCCTCCTCATCTCTGACTCCTGGAATCTAAAGTTGCCTTCGAGGCTCAGCTCAAACACTGCTTTCTACATGAAGTGTTTCCTCATCCACAAGGATAAGGAGCAACGAGGTGGCCCAGTGGGTGGCTAGGCAATGGATAGAGCACTGGATCTCTATTCGGCAAGACTCATCTTCCTGAGTCCAAATCTGGCCGCAGACACTTAGCAGCTGTGTGATCTTGGGCAAGTCACTTAACCCTGTTTGCCTTAGTTTCCTCATCTATAAAATGAGATGGAGAAGGAAATGGCAAACCACTCTAGTCATCTATGCTGGCTACTAGGTTTCCTGACTTTACCAACTTTGTTCTAGAATTTTGCCAGGAATTGACATCAAGTTTACCAAACATTTTGCAGAACCTACCCTTTCCCCCTCTTAAAAATTCAAGACATTTTGTCTTTCTCCATTCTTCTAGTACATATCCTATTTGTCATAATTACTCTAAAGTCACCCACAATGGATTCAGCCATATCTTCCACATGCTCTTTCAGTAATCCTAGGTGAATTTCTTCCATTCTAGGAAACACAAACTCATTTAATGTTGCTAAATGTTCTCAATACCCCTTCATCTATATTGGGCTTTAGTTCTCTCTTAACCAAGTTTGTTCCATCCTTTCTGATATGAAAATAATTTGCCTTGACAGGAGAAGCATCATTCACCACCAGGCACTGGATTTGTCCCATTCTTAATTCTTCTTTCCTCAAACATATGTAAAACACCTTTTTATGGCCCCTTACATACTTTTCATAAGGTTCAACTCATCTTGGCCCTAACCTTCCTCTACGGTAGTTACAGTACTCTTACTGTCTTGAAGGGTTAGCACTTCACTGGACCATAGGCCTGACACCCCCAATCCTAGGGTGCCTTCTTAATGTTCCGCATCTGCTGGGATAGCAACAGTAGAAAGCTTTCTCAAGTCTAGGAACAAGGATGTGTAAGTCTTATTCCATGACAGTCTTCCGGAGTGTATCCTTCCTGAAGTCGACTATGCTGAAAACTGGAGTCTAGGGTAACTCAGATCATAAAGATGTCTCATTCAGTACTAGCAGGAGTGGGAGTGGGCAGTACTATGGGATGGAGCACTGGGTCAATCCAGATTTGGGACATTAGAGGCAAATGGTAATTTTAAAAATAATACTAGCATTTATATAGCATCCTAAGGTTTGCAAAGCACTTCAAAAATATTACCTCATTTTATCTTCACAACAACCTAGGAGGTAGGTCCTGTTGGTATCCCCATCTTACAGATAAGGACTCTGCTGAGACACATAATAGTAAAGCCCACAGTTGTACAACTAGTAAGTATCTGAAATTGGTTTTGAACTCAGGACTTCCTGAGCCAGGTCCAAAACTATCCACTGTACTATCTAGCGGCCTGATAGAGCTAGGGAGGAAACACTGAACTCACCACCTGAGGAAGTACAACGAAGAATCTCAGGAAATAGCTTTGTAATTTTTTGAAGTTTATTGGTAAAGAACCATACTTGGTCTCCTACCTAGAGGGACTCAGGAAATGCAACTTGACACTTCTTTATAGGTTTCCCTGGTCCCCCTTTTTTTGGTGGGGGGAGGGTGAAGGTTTAGAGAGTGGCTTAGGCTACTTGCTGGTAATCATCTATGACAAGAATTTTAATTTAAGAGATAACAGCCAGGAAGGCTGGAGTAAAAGCTGTAGTCCTGAGTGGCTAAATAAAAAGATGTTATGATAAAACTTTATCAGGGCCAAAAGCTTTATGAGATCATGACAGGGCAAACATCCACCAGTGTTTCCCCACAAAATGTCCTGGGCCCACTACTCTTCCTTCCCTCCCTTGACAGTGATTAGTTTTCCCTAAAAGGAAACAAAGTGGTCCCAGGATGTGATTTGACCTCCCATTTCCCTGATGTAGCTTCCTGGTCACTTAAGGGCATAAAAAGTTGAATTCACATACAGTCATGACTCCTCTGACTTGGTGGATTTCTGAAGCCCACATGAGTCTACATGACCTTCGCCATATCCTGCCCAATGACCAAAGGAATTTCCATATGGAGATAAGAGGGAACCATGTCCAGAGAAGCTGAGTACCATCGTGTTGTTACTCTATATCTTTGTCGTGATAGGGCAAAGTAAATATCCTCTTGTTAACTGTTTAAATTAGTGGTGGGTGCCTCATTTCATCTCAACATCAAACCTGAACTGAGTACTGGCATTAGAGTCATAAACCTAGGACCTTACAACCATGTCCTAGTCTTCCCATTCTTGGCAGTTATGAACTCTACAATGACACAGTCCCTTTCTCCCCATATGTGTTGTTAAGCAAAATTGTCTCATTAGCATGGCTTTTGTTTCTTTTGAGTGGAAGTACTTTCAGCTGTTAAGTGCTAAGCCCCAGGCCCAGGGCCCTGTCAGGTGTGAAACCTGTGTGGGTGTGGATTGGTGACTTAAGAGGGGTGAGCGGGGAGAAAACTTCGGCGGCAGCGGAAGGTGTGGAAGCTGGAAGCTGCAGAAGCAGAAAGCTGTGGAAGCCAGAAGCTGTGGAGGCAGGAAGCTGAGGAAGCAGGGCTTACCCGAGTGCAAGCAGGAACGTGAGGCCAGTGAAAATGATTTGGCTAAATACTATCTTGTTTTTCTGTGGCCTCCTGGTTGCTCTTGTGAGATGGGCTTTCTGGGCCTGGAGTCTTTTTGTCAAGATGTTGGAATGGGGAGGCTGGTTCAAGTTTTTGCTGCGGTGGGGCCTAAATAAATTTCTTG
>CM053624.1:208109505-208154771 GCA_028646595.1 Phalanger gymnotis
AATAAAGGGGGATAGGTTAGGAAGAAGCAAAATATAGTTAGTCTTTCACAACATGAGTATTGTGGAAGGGTTATACATAATGATACGCATGTGGCCCATGTTGAATTGCTTGACTTCTTAGGGAGGGTGGATGGGAAGGGAAGAGGGGAGAGAATTTGGAACTCAAGGTTTTAAAAAAATAGATGTTCAAAAGTAAAAATTTTTTTTCATGCAACTAGAAAATAAGATGCACAGGCAATGGGGCATAGAGATTTATGTTGCCCTAAAAGAAAGGAAGGGAAAGGGGGATGGGAGGGGAATGGGGTGACGGAGGAGAGGGCAGACTGGGGAACAGGGCAACCAGAGTCTACTCCATCTTGGAGTGGGAGTGGGGAGGAAATGGGGAGAAAATTTGTAATTCAAATGCCTGTGAAAATCAATGCTGAAAACCAAACATGTTAAAAATAAATTAAAATTAAAAAAAGAGAAAAAAATTTTAAAAAAAAGAATGTCTCCAGTGCTTTTGATGACCACTTAGAGAAAATTTATGAACACCAAGAATGATACATGATGAAAAGGTATAGAAATATATCCTTCTTTGTCTAGGGAGCTACCAATGATGCAACCAATGCCCCCAAATACTAAATGTCCTCCATTAGCTTTGACTCTTGAATTCACGAAATTGAAAAGAGATAACACTCTGGGATCCTCTGTCACTCCTAACTGGTCTGTTTCTTTTGAACAAGGTATTGTGATATTTCAATTGTGACTCCCATCACACCAAATCCCAGAGATAGCTACAAAGTCACACTATTGTCTTAAGTTAAGCTTTCCAATTCATCAGTCATGGATTTAAATTCCCTCTTAACCTGTTTTATTAGGAGAACATGGTGTGTGTATGCATGTAAACATGCATGTATGTACACACATGTATATATGTATGTATATTTGTTCATTGTAGGAGTTCATTATTGTAGTGTATGAGTAAACAAGAAAGAACTAATATGTTAAAAAAAAACAGGATGTACCTGTACATGTATATACATGTGTTATATGTATGTGTTTATATGTTATTTGGAGGAGCTAATTATTCTAATGTGTTAGCAAGAAAAACTAATATATACTAAAAACATATACTAAAAGCTAATAATATGAATATGCATATACATATTTGTGTGTATATTTGTTATTTGGAGGACTTTATTATCTAGTGTATGAGTAAGCAAAAAAACTAATATAAATTAAATAATATATACTAAAAAACTAATAACATGTATATATGTATACACATGTTTGTGTGTTCTTTGGGGGAGTTCATTATTCTAGTCCATAAGTAAGCAAGAAAAAACTAATATGTACCAAATAATATATGCTAAAAACTAATAATATACATATGTGTGTAAGTACACATATGTATGTATATTTGTTCTTTGGAGGAATTCATTATTAATCAAGTGTGTAAGTAAGCAAGAAAACATTAGTATGTACTAAAAACTAATTACATATACATATATGTGTATATTTGTCCTTTGGAGGAGTTTATTATTCTAGTGCATGACTAAGCAAGGTATCTAAATTCAGTCCCTCTCAAATAAATCCCTTTCTAGATATTGACCTTCAGTAATTTCTGTTCCTCTTTCCACCTATGTCATTTCTACCACTGATTTCAAAGCCACTGTGATTTCACATGGCCTTGACTATGGGTTCAGAAAGATATGCTAACCTCTAAGTTCATTATAAGAATTGACATATGTGGAGCTTTTACCAAAATCCTTTTTTGTCTTCAACCTAATTTTCTTTCGACTCAGGTTAATTATTTTCAAATCCTGGCCTGCAGACTTATGTTCAATTATGCTGAATTTAAACTCTGAAAGATACCAAATCATGTAAAGTAATTCATTGAATTCTACACCAAATATTCAGTTAACTATGACTTCAGAATGCAGTGATGTCATGATTATGGCTTTTCTTAATCGAATTTGTGTTTACTTCCTTAATACTTCCTTTTAGATCTCTGTCTAAATGAATCAGTCCAGGCCACAGGATTTTAGAACTACAGCAATAACAGCTAGCATTAATATAAACTTTAAGATTCGCAAAGCATTTTAAATATATTATTTCATTTGCTACTCGTAACTATGCTATGAGGTAGCTATTATCATCTTTTTCTAGATGAAGAAACTGAGGATGAGAGAAATTAAGTGACACACATCTAATAAATATCTGTGGCAGGATTTGAACTCTGGTCTTCCTGACTCTGATGTCAGCACTCTAGCCACCACAAGAGAATTTAGAGTTTGTTCATCCAGCCCCTGAAGTTACAATTGAGGAAACTGGCCTTAAAGAGGTATGGTAACTTCTCCATTGTAGTAAGGGTCAGAGCTGGGATTTGAACACAGGTCCTTTTGCTCTAAGAACAGTTAGATGGTGCAGTGGATAGATTACTGGCCTTGGAGCCAGGAAAACTCATCTTCCTGAGTTCGTATCTGGCCTCAGATACTTACTAGCTGTGTGGCCCTGAGCAATTCACTTAGTTCCATTTGCCTCAGTTTCCTCATCTGTAAAATGAGCTAGAGAAGGACATAGCAAAGCACTCCAGTATCTCTGCCAAGAAAACCCTAAATGGGGTCAAGAAGAGTAGAATATAACTGAGCAACAACTTCTTACTTCAAATCCAATGTTTTCACTACACCACAGCTTCTTGGATTAGAAATGGGTTTTTTTTTTCCTCCTTCTAATGATTTCCACCATAGACACAAAACCATGGAATCAAGGGAAAAAAGATTTTTGATTTGAAAGCATACATACCACTGGGATTAATGAAGGATTAAAGATTTAAATATCAGTGAAAGGAAAACCAGGGGAACACCTCCCACCCACCTTCCTTCCCTCCAATGCCTTGAAGCAGATTTATTTCAAGATATGAAAACACCAATGTTTGACTGGGTTTCCCCCATCTTTGCCCAGTACAACCCCAAACATACATTCTTAGTACTGATTAATGAAACTCTTTTTTTTTGTTTGTTTTTAATGAAGTCCCTAGAGGCCTGTAGGAAGCATTACAAATTGGTGTTGAAAAAAAGTATATAACAGTAATCCAACTGGGCTTATTTCCCCTCTCATGATCCAGGGCAAGGTGACCATAGACGTGTTTCTCTTACTTCTACTCATTTTTGTATGTTTTCTGTTCTCTCTGTTATTGACATGGTGTTTGGAAAAGGCTCTTAGGCTGGCAGCATTACTGCTTGACATCTTGATATCCATGGGGCAGAATGGATGTCACAAATAACACACTTGATTTTACTGCTTAGCCAGAGAGGTGAAAACGGAGGTTGGTGTCTTCCCCATGGTCGTATTTGGATTCAGAAGAAATATGTTTTTTGAGCTGAATTGTCCCCACTGGAGCTATGGAGGATAGCCTTTATTATCACAAAGGTGAGAGGTACAGTCAGTGCAGAAGCTTGAGGCTTACTTAATTGGTATTTATCTTTTGTTGATCATCTGAGACTCTCAGAGAGCTTTGAAATTAATATACTTCATAATAGAACGAAGGGAGGTTCTTTGAAGTTTTCAAATTAGCCAACTAAAGAAGAAAAGACCTAGGGGTCTTGCCTTAGGCAGGCAGTAAGTTAAAGGTAGCTTGGACTCTTAGAACGTAGGACTCTCCCGCCTCTCTCTCACTTCCCAAAACTACACTAATAATAGCTCACATAGCAATAGCATTCTACAGTTTACAGTTTCTACATAGTCAAAGCCAACCAAAGCTGTAACTAGCAGTTGCTGCACCTGGGCCAAGAGGCAGGGAAGGGGCAGAGGCTTAGTTGAGGTGACGTCTAGGGAGTCGAAACTTGCCTTGGGACGCCATAAGATTTCCATGCTGCTGAAGAACTGGCTGATACTGGAAAGAAAGAGGTAGTGTCCAGGGGACACCAGAATGCATGCTTTTGGACACTAGGAATTGTCTCCGTTGCTGAAGGAGGCAGTGCTTGCCATGATTGGGGCTTGAAAATAGAAGGAGTTGTGCCCTAATACCATGCTATTCCTCTAAAAGGAACAAAATGCTTGGTATGGCAGAGCATACCTGTAATCCTCACTATTGGGGGAGCATGAAAGTGATAGATTGTTTGAGTTTAGGAGTGCTAAACTGCAGTCAGACTAAAGCCGATTGGGTTTCTGCACTAAGTCCGGAGCTAATATGGCAAGCCCCAGAATGCAGGGGTCCACCAGGAGGAGTGAATCAGTCTAGGTCAGAAAAATAGAGCAGGATCCATTCAGACCAGCATTGGTTGGGATCAGACCCATGAATGGCCACTGTACTTCCAGCTTAGAGATGTGAGAAGGTTCAGTCTCAACACCACCACCAACAACAACAACAATGATACATAAGTGAATAAATAAATAAAAAGTGCAAATTCCCAGTGACTCAACTTTAGTTATGTCTCAACTCATAAGAGCTCTGTGAGATATATTGCAAATGTATAATTATTCTTATTTTTTTAGATGGGAAATCCAAAGTAAGTGACTTACCCAAGGTCGCACATAATAAGACTGTAGAATTCAAATTTAGGTCTTCTAACTACTAAATCCAGCATTCTGTCCACTATGCCAATATGCCCTGGGTAAGATCCAACATCATTAAGGGCAGAAGAGGCCACAATTAATTTCATGCAAGTAGATTATGAAGAAGGGTAGAAGCTGCAGGGTATCCTGGAAAGTCCTAAGAGTAGCAAAACCTGAATTCAAGCCTCAGTTCTGCTATATGCTAGCTGTGTCTTTAGGTAAATCATTTACATTTTCAGTGCCTCAGTTTCTTAACCTATTAAAGGTATTAAAATAGGGGATCTGTAAGGTCCCTTCTGGCCTAGCATGGAGCACTGCACATATTATTTAATACATTCTTGTTAGATTAAATGGAATAGAATTACAGCTCTGATATGCTAGATTTTAAGGCATTTAACAAGATGGCAGAGGGCCAAATGTGTACCTCTATGGCTGTTGATTAAGTTCTTTGATCTCCAACTAGTCCCCCCCCCCCACATGCACACATTCTTCAAAAGTAAATTTAATCAGTACCTCTTATGTTTCAATCTTACTGGAGGTTCCATGAAATACAGACCTAAAAATTCAGGAAAGGAAAGATGGGGAAGTTTTAAGGAGATGCAGCATGCTTTAGTAAAAGATGAAAAGACTTAGGTTCTAGCTCCAGCTGTGTTAGTTAAGTCACATAGAATCTTGGGCCTCACCTTTATCACTTACAAAATGGCATTGAATGAAATTATTTCAAATATCCTTTCCAACTCTAATATTCTACTTTTCTAAGGTTTGTTGGCTACTGTGAAAGAAATGGAAATAGCCTTGCATTTTTCATTGACAAGTATTTTTATAGTCCATTGCTATGCTAAGAGAGAGAGAGAGAGAGAGAGAGAGAGAGAGAGAGAGAAAGAGAGAGACTGTCTATTATATCCTAGGAATGACTTTTTCCATAGAAGTAATTGTTTCCAAAAATTGCCAATAATTATACATTTTATATTTTGGAATAATGATATGTTAACAAATTCTTAAGGGATGCATAAATGCAGGATTGATGGGGTTTAAATAGAGAAAGTACTCAAAGCATCTATAACCAAGTAGAAGTTTTGAAGGGGCTTAGAAAATATATAAAATCTTTAAAAGGGAGTCTTGAAAAATTATAACTATCTTATGCATAGGAGGCACTTAATACTTATTCAGTTTAATTGAACTTTAATTATTTATTTTCCTATAGATAAAGAGAAAGAATTGTTTGGAAATTAAGGTCTCCCACAAACTTCTACTCTGACCAAAGCTTAAAAATGGGAAATTGACCAATTTTTTATCCTATCAAATGCTGACCTCCTTACCTTCATGCTTTAGAACCATTCTTTTAGTAGGGTCCCATCTGCCTTCTCTTTACCAACTTTGCAACTCTCACTAACCCTGGACCCATGTATTTTTCTGTTGATATTCAGGAGACAAGGCAAAGGATATGCTATCTCTTTCCCCAGACTAATGGCCCTAATCCAGACTCTTTTCCCAAGCTCCTTCAAAAATTCCACTGGGTTACAGATGTTCTTAGTTCCTTCCCTATAAACAGGACCCATCTATTCTGCATTTACTCTCCCTCCCTGCTTATAGACTCTATTAATATAAAATCATTATTCCAAAACAAAATTCTGATTTTTAAAAAATTGACATTTCCTTGTAATCAACACCCTCTCCACTAGAGGTCACCAAATATCTATTCAGCCACCTCGAGTTGGGCTTGTAGTGGAAAGTACAGCCCAGGTGTTGCTGCTGACCACTACAATACTGTTTTTATTTTGAAGGTAATGTAAAGACATCTAATATTTTTATTTTTAATATAAATTAAAATAGATACTAAGGTCCAATTTATTGGGTTTTTTTTCTCCAGAAAGGAGAAAAAAAGTCTCCAGACTTGTTCATCTTTGAATCCGCTCTTGCCTGCTCCCTTCTCCAGTTAGTGAGAAAATCAGTCACTAAGCGCTTACTGATCACCTACTATGTGCCAGACACTGTGCTAAGCATTGGAGATGCAAAGAAAAGCAAAAGATAGTCCTTGCTCTCAAGATGCTGACAGTCTAATGGAGGAGACAACCTGCAAACAACTATCTACAAAGAAGATATGTACAGGATAAATCAGAGATAATCAGCAGAGGGGAGGCATAGCATTCAGGGGGATTGAGGAAGACTTCTTCTGGAAGGTAGAATTTCAGCAGGGACTTGAAGAAAGCCAGAAATCAGGAGGAGGAGATTAGGAGGGGATGAGGTGGGAGAGAATTGAGTGTATGAAGGATGTCTTTGAAAATGCCCAGAATCCAAAAAGTGACCCTAATAGTCCAGGTGTGAAGTGGTGAAGACCTGCACAAAAGTGGCGGCAGTGACATAAGGGAGGCAACATGTTACAAAGTTGTCACAAAGGTAGAAAGGGCTACCTGGATGGTGGAACCCTCAATAGTAATAGGAAAGTTAGGAAGAGGGGAAGAGTTTGGGGGGAAAGTCTTATGGATTCTTCATTCATAATGTCTCTCTTGGGCATCACTTCCTTTCTATTCCCATTCCCACCACCATAGTCTAAATCCTCATGACTGCACACCTGGATTGTTATAATAGCCCCATGACTTGTTTCTCTGCTTCTATTCTGTACTCTCTTTAATTAGTCTGGAATACTACTACCAGATTAATCTTCCTCACAATTTTCATCGTCATTCCCTTATTAGGAACCTTTAGCGTTTACCATTACTTCTATTATAAAGCCAAAACTCTTTAACCTGGTATTTAGAACCCTCCACAATCTGGGCCCAATTGACCTTTCCAAACTTTTCTGCCATTATGTCCCCTATTTCCTCAGTTTCAGCCACACAAGTTATAATATCAATTCAGAATCCATCGAATCTAATTCTCTCATTTTACACATGAGGAAATTGAGGCCCAGAGAATTTAAGTGGCTTACTCAAGGTCACACAAATAGTATCAGAGGCAGAATTTGAACATAGGTCTCTGACTCCAGCCAGTACTTTTCTCAGTGTATCTCTAAACATAGCCATAGACCTTGTTCCTGTGTATTTACTTCCCCAAAATGTTTTCTCTCTCCATCTTTGTCTACCCAAATCCCACCTATCCCCATCACTCAAGACCTAGCTGAGTTTCCATCTCTCCCAGGAAGCCTTCCCCAAAGGCTTACGGTAGCCCCGAATCATCGTTCTCTCCTCTGAACTTCTCATAGTATTTGTTATTGTGATGCTCATTTAGTACCTGCTCATTTATTATCCTGTAACGAGATCTTATTCTATTATTTTTGATGTTTTAATGATGATCTCTTTTTTTACCCCACTGATACCTCCTACTAACTCCCTTAAAATAAGCAAATATAAGCAAAACAAGCCAATATGTTGGCTGTGTTTGTATGAAAGAAAAATTACCTTAAAAAGCTGTTCAAAAATGAAATGGGTAACCCTGGGGCATAAGGGTTCTGCCTCACAAGAAGTCTTCAAACAAAAGCAGGATGATGGTTTCTCAGATCAGGCTTGTAGATGGGATTCCTATATAAATTGGACTAGATAACTTTTGAAGACCTTTCCAACTCAGAGATTCTCTGGATCATCATGAATATCTCAGTCAGTCACATTTATTAAGCAACTGCTGTGTGCCAGGCACTGTGCTAAGTGCTAGGGATACAAATATGAGAAGAAGATAGTTCCTGTCTAATGGGGAAGCCAAAGCACAAAAGGTAGCTGAAAAGTCAAAACAAAGATATCAACTGTGTAAGGAGGAAGAAGGAGGCAGAGGCAAGAGATGTTTGAATCAATAAGATTTGGGGCAGCTAGGTGGTGCAGTGGGTAGAGCACCGGTCCTGGAGTCAAGAGGACTTGAGTTCAAATCTGACCTCAGATCCTTGACACACTTAGTGGTTGTGTGACCTTGGACAAGGTCCAACTGCCTTCCTCCCTCCAAAAAAAAAAAAGAATCAATGAGATTTGGCAACTGATTGGATATGTGAGGTGAGTGAAAGTTCAGGACAGTCAATCAACCAGCATTTATTAATTGCCTACTATATGTCAGGCTGAGATTGAAGACATGGGCGTGACTGCAAGGATGGTGGTACCATTAACTGAAGTGAGGAAGTTCAGAAGAGGAGTGGGATGGAAGGGGGGAGATAATGAATTCTGGGTTTATTTGTTTTTTATGGTGCCTATATAACATCCAACTTGAAATGTTCAATAAGCAGTTGGTGCACAGAGAGACTAGACCTGGATATTTAGATCTCTCAAGTAGGGATGATCATTAAATCCATGAGAACTGATACTGAGGTTCCCAAGAGAAAGAATGTAAAGAGAGAAAATGACCTGGAACTTGTAGCATACCCACAGTTAGGGGGTAGGATATGGATGAAGATCTCATAAAAGAGACGGAGAATGGACTTTGACACAGATGAGAAAATAACCGAGACAGAAGAGTGTCACAAAAACCAAGAGGAGAAAGTGTCTAGGAAGAGAGAGTGGTCAGTGGTGTCAAATGCTAAATAGAAGTCAACAAAGATGAAGACAGATAAAAGAGCTTCAGATTTGGCAATTAACAGATCATTGGTAATTTTGGTGAAGGTCTTTTTAAAAGAGGGATGAAGTCAGAAGCCAGATTGCAAAAGGTGGAGAAGTGAGAGGAGAGGATGTTGGGTCAAGGAATAGAGAAAGTTGTTTTTGTTTGTTTGTCTTGTTTTGTTTCATTTTGTTTTCAAGGAATTTGACTGGAAAGGGGAGTAAAGAGGTAGGGTGATACTTTGACAGTGTAGAGTTTAGGGAGGTTTTTTGTTTTTGTTTTTAATGATGGAGGAGACATTCATGTTTGCAGATAGCAGACAAAGAGAGGGAGAGAGAAAGAGAGAGAGAGAGAGAGAGAGAGAGAGAGAGAGAGAGAGAGAGAGAGAGAGAGACTGAATATTAGAGATAGGAGATAGTGACAGGAGTAATATTTATCATCATCATTGCTATTACTTTACTGATATTAGTGATTACAACCTTGAATAAATCAAAGCTAGATTTTCAAATTTTTATCATGTTAGCCGCTTTTTGACTTCTTGCCCTTCAGTGACATATAGCCAGTTCAACACACTTTGTACTTGGCCATTTTCCATCCCCTAGGCAGTAGTAAAATTTTACAGTATTTGAATTTCCAAACTGGAACTGAAATAAATACAAATGTAATACACTGGAATAAGAAATGTTTCCAGTTTTTTTAATCACTTTATTCGTTTCACGATCTGTTAGGTCAATTTTAAGTCAGCCAAGTCAACATTTATTAAACTTTAAGTACCCAAATTGTACTCAGGGCAATAAAGAAGGACTAGAAAAGTCTTTACTCTCAAGGAACTTAATATCTAGCTATGAAGTCAGAACATAAGTAGCATGTATGCAGAAGCTTTTAGGAAACTTAGAATATGTAATACAGGCAAGTAAAAATGGGTATAGTACAAATACATACAGTACTGAATGGAGCCTGGGGCTTAGAGTTTGTTTGGAGTCCTAAACCTCACTCTGAAACTTTTAATGAGTCATGCATTGGATTCACTGACTCACTCACTGTGTCTCTGTCCTTCCATCTGTCATATGAGGTTATTGGAATCATAGAATATTAACAATGAAAAGTACTCTAGAGATCACCTAGTCCATCCTGTTCATTTTATGGAGGAGGATTCTGAGGTCCAGAGAAACAAGTCATTTAACTTCTCAGGGTCTCAGTTTCCTCGTTTGTAAAAATGAAAAACTTATAAAACAGTGATAGATTCAAGGTACAGAATATGATATATATTTGTAACATAGCCAATGAAGGAATTAGTTTGCTTGCCTATATATGTTTTTTATAAGCAATTTGTTTTCCTTTTTCCTTTGGAGTGATGGTGGAAGAGAGAGAAGAAAATGAATTCTTGTTAATTTTTTTAATTTAATTTAAAAAATAAAGGCTGTGTGATAGAGTAGAGAAAACACTAAATCTGACATCTGGGTTCAAATATTAGTTCTACTTTTTAGTATCTATATGGTTTTGGATAAATCCCTTCATCTCCCTAGAGATTTCCTCATTGTTAACATAAGGGGACTGGATTAGGCGGTCCCTTCAAATTTTAAAGTCTATGAGCCCATCAAATGGGCTTTAAGGGCCCTTCATGCATTGCAGTGATATGATTTTCTAATTCTCTCAAGGGAAACTAATTCACAAAATGGCAGCTTGGTGCTCATTTTGACCTGATGCCCATATAAAAATGCTGGGACTGAGATAAGCTGTGACTTGTCCCTGCCCAGGAGTATGCTAGAGCCAGCTCAGAAAGCTTTGTACCAGTTGTTAAATTTCCAGCATAAGTATTTACATTCTGAATGAAAGCTACAAAACAGGGTTTGATTTATGGTTTTGTTGATTGTCTAGACTTAATAAAATGTTAAGAAAGAGAAAATGTTAATTATGCAGATTAAACTTTAAAGTGTGTCCTTTGTACATTTTTTTTTTCTGGGGAGCGGATTGTTAAACATTTACCTGTACGCCTCTGTCCCGGCCTGAATCTTCATAGAAAAAGTCCTACACGTAGGACTATCTTTGTGTGTTCTGGCAACATTTAAATATCCCATCATTTAGGCCAAAGGGGAAGTGTCCTGAAATGGTGCCAGCAGGTATTCATGACCTACCAAGCATTCAACCATTTGTCCAAAGTGCTGCCACTTTATTATGGTACATGTGAATGCATAGCCACGCTTGACCGGTGTGTGTAGGCTACTTTTGGTTGGCAGAGCATTTTGAAAGGCAGCTGAGAGAGGCTTTTCCCCATCATTTGCCCCACTGAGATGCAAATGAAGAATATCCAATTACATTATTTAAAGCAGGTACATTTGGCAGCTAAGTGAAGCCTATGGACCTCTCCTCAGAAAAATGTTCTTAAATGCATAAAATAAAGTATATGGGACTACAAAGAAAACTAGTTATTTTGGAATATAATTATCAAATTTAAAAAAATAAAAGCATATAGACTCCAGATTAAGAAGCCTTGATTTAAAGGTTGCTGGACTTATAGTCAAAGGACTTGAGTTCAAATTCTAGCTCTGAATAGGTACTTCCTACCTATGTGATCTTTGCACCTCAGTCTCCTCATCCATAAAATCAAGGTGTTGCACTAAATGACTCCTGAGGTAATCTCTAGCTCTAGAACTAAGATCTATAATTCTACAATTCTGGGTTTGAAAGGATGGTATGGGCTAGTGAAAATAACACTTGGTTAAGAGCTCAGGCAATTTGGGTTCTAATCCTGGCCCTACATTAAGTAAATATATGGGATCTACAAGTCATTTCTCCTCTCTGGTGACCCCATTTTTCATTATCTGTGAAATGAGCAATTGGACAAGCTGATAGAAGGTTCTTTCCAGTTCTAACATTGCCTCATAAAATACACCCTTGATTGAAGGGTGGTGTCTCTGAAATAGAAGCCCAAGTGTCCTCATAGTGGTGAGGTCATGGTGCACAGCTGTGACCTATTTCAAGTAAGCAGGTGATAGCTTTTGGTCTCCTCCTATGATTTTACTTCACAGGGAGAAGGAGACGACTGAAAGCCTGACACAAAAAGCAATTTGAGACCCCCTTGACTACATAAAAGGAATAGGGGGAAGGAAGGTTTTCCTCAGGAAACAAAAAAATTTCCTTCTTGCTCCCAAAAGAAAATAATTTTTATTGGGCAAGTTTTTGGAGTGAGGATACTTAGTCACTCTCTCTCTCTCTCTCTGATACGGCCACTTTGTGGCCAGTCACTTCTGTCCTGGGTCTCCTGTCACCTGGACTGGGACACAACAAACGAGTCAATCCCATATGCCTCCAACTGCAGGATTGTTTTTCCTGTTGGAAACATATCTGAGAAGAGAAAAACAATAAAAGGGTGTAGGTTCTCATAACTACCACAACTCTGCAAATGCCAAGTGCTCTCTGCCAGCTGGAAATGAAAAGGATTTTTGGAGGGGTGGGGGGAGGGCTTTATGGAGGGAATTTGTCAAATTGAGAGTTAACCAAGCATTTTGCTGGAATTATCTCCCCAGGCACTGAAAAGCTTGGCCCAAATTGTTAATATAATAAATGTATGAATAATTGCTGGTGTATCTACAGCAAGGCCATTTACATGCATTATATCATTTGACCCTCACAACCCTGTGAAATAGGTAACACAGGTATTACTCCCATTGTTACAGCTGAAGAAACTGAGGCTCTGAGAGGTTGAGTGATCACATGGCCAAGAGCACAAAGTTATCATAGTGTTGGAAGTGGGATTCAAACCAATGTTTTCCTGGCTGCAAGTCCAGCACTCTGGCTTCTACTACTCCATATTGGAGATATGCATTGGGTTGTGTCCATCTAAGCATCTGATAGCATTGACTAATGTTGTGTTTTTCAAGGACTTTTCATGTTTTCATTTTTAAAAATGGTACTCTGAGGCAGAACCACTTCCTACAATTATTGGATCCTCAGAGATAGCTATGGGGCACATAATTTGATTTCACAAACACTGATCAACTGCCTGCAAAGCAGCTAGATGGTTCAGTAGATAGAGTGCCAAGCCTGAAGTCAGGAAGACTTAGCTTCCTGAGTTCAAATCCAGCTTCAGACATTTACTAGCTGTCTGACCCTGGGCAAGTCATTTAACCCTGTTTGCCCTAGTTCCTCAACCGTAAAATGAGCTGGAGAAGGAAATGGCAAACCACTGAAGTATCTTTGCCAAGAGAACCCCAAACGGGGTCATGAAGAGTTGGACACAACTAAAACCATAAAACAACAACGAAATATGCAAGGCACTATAGACACAAAAAGAGGAAAATCAGACAACCTCTTGGAGCTTGGCAGTGGTAGGGGGGATGCATACAAAAATAACTATAACACAAGTTAGATTAAATATGTAGATGAAATCATACATCCACAGATCAGACCTTCACTTCCCTCAAGGATGTTGGCTCAGGAGATCAGGAAAAGCCTAATGGAGGAAGTTAATACCTGAGTTGGCCTTTGAAGGAGTGGTAGAAACTCACTAAGTGAAAATGGAAGTGTGCCACAGTCCATTCCAGCCACAAGGGGATGGTGTGTGCTAAGGCACAGGAGGCATAAAAAAGGACTGGAAATGTATGTTGAATTCAAATTATGGAAAGATTTGATTGCCGAGCTAAGGAGTTTGTATTATTTTTTTATTTCTTTGTTGAAAGCAGTGTGATGTAATGGATGAAGTATTAACCTAGATTCAACTCTCACCTCAGTTACTTACAGGCTATGTGACTCTAGGTAAATCTCAGATGAGTTTCCTTATTTGAGGCTCTCTGAGCCTCAGTTTTCTCATCTGCAAAACTGAGATAGTAACAGCACATAACTCACAAGGTTGCTCTGACGATCAAGTGATGAAAATATTGCTAGCTATAGTGCTTTATATAGTGCTTTAAGGTTTGCAGAACACTTTACAAATAATCTCTTATTTTATCCTCACAACAACCTTGGGAAGTAGGTGCTGTTAATATTCCCATTTTATAGTAAGGCAATCCAGGCAACCAGTGTTGCCCAGGGTCATGCAGCTAGTAAATATCTGAGGAAGGATTCAAACTCAGGTCTTCCTGACTCTAAGTCATTCTATCTACTACACCACTTATCTGCCTAAGATGAGATAATGCTTGTAAAGCCCTGCACAAATCTTAAAGTTCTATACAAATGTGAGCTATTTTTTTTAAATTTAGTAAGCAAGGTGGAGTCGCTGAAAAGCAAGGTGGGGTCACTAAAATTGTTTGTGTATAATTGGATCTGAATATTAGAAATATTACTTTGGCTGTGGTATGAAGGGTAAGTTGGACATGGGGGAGACTGGAGGCAGAGAGAACAGAGAACAGTTGATAGTTACAGTAGTGCAAGTAGAGGTGATGTGGATCTGAACCAGGGTCCTTGTAAAGAGAGGTGGGGAGGCAGAATAGAGATGAGACAGATTTTAGAGGTAGAATCAACAATGTTTGGCAACTCACTATATTTTGGGAGTAAGGGAAAGGGAAGAGTCAAGAATGACTGGGAAGTCATTTAAGCCTGGTTCATTGAGTAAATGGTAGTGCCAACAACAGAAATGAAGAATTTGAGAAGGTGCACAGGTTTAGGAAAGAAGATGAGGAGTTGAATTTTATATTAACTAAAAACAAAAAAAAATCATACATTATATATGAATTAGACTACTGTGGGACAGATTACTTTTACCATATGAATGAACATGCTAATGAGATAGCCAGGTGGAAGTACCTAGGAGGCATTTGGAAATGTAGGACTAGAGTTCAGTGTAAGGGTTGGAGATATAGATTTGGAAGTCTTACACATGCATGAAAATTAGAGCCAAGAGGGGAGATGGGATTTTTCAAGGGAGAGAAAAAAAGGGTCAAGGATTCCCTGACAGACACCCATCTGGAAGATTAAGAATACAGAATAAAAAGAGGGCCAAGAACACGGCCTTTAGGAATTCTCACATTTATGGCTTGGGAGGAGAAAAGGGAGACTGAGAAATAGCTTCCAGAAACATGGAGAGCTGAAATCGATCTGTGTCATAGAATCCAAACAAAGAGACTATCATAGAAGGAGGGATAGCCAACAGTTAAAGCCAGGATGGTGTGATGAGAGATGGTGTGATATCATGGAAAAATTACTGGAATTGGAGTCAGAAAACTGGGTTCCAATTTTTGCTCTGCCTCTTTATGTACTAAACGCATGACTTTGGGCAAATCATTTAATCTCTCTAATCTTTGGTTTCTTCACACGTAATCATTTTTGTAAGACATACTTCATGAGATAGGTGTTAAATATTAAATATTAAAGGATTAAATAAGATAATGTATATAAACTGTTTTGTAAATAAAAAACCATTGACATCAATGTAAGCTACTATTATTATAAATACTATAGTGTTCTATCCAAAATTCTCTATACAAGATGTGAAAGTCCCCAGTGATCCACTGATCAGGACTTTGTTCTAATATCTATGTTTTTATTTTAATAAGGTGAAAATCTCTTGCCTTGTCCTGGGTTGCCCCATTTGTACTAACATAGAGGATGGCTGACAGTTCACAGCTGGTTCATGGACCTGGGTTAAACCCTTGAACCTGGTCTTGGAGTTTGAAAGGGAGTGCTGAGACCCAGAAGAATGATCATCCAAGCTGGGAAGTTAGACAAAAACAAGTGGTACACTCACAGACTTGGTTCCTTGGTGAGAAGTCTACCTAGCTTTGTGCTCCTTCCAGGGAATCATGTGCATCAAAGAAGTGGTGGGAGATGAAGGGAACCAAAGGGATAAGTTTTTAAACCAAGCAGGAAATGGAATCACAGGTAGCAGCCAAGGACAGAGCCACAGTGAAGGAGCAGACCTGGAACTTGCCCTTCATTGGGTCTATGAATTAAATGGATTGTGCAGGTTTGGAGAAAGGTGTTGAGCCACCTTACTGCTATTCTCTTACAGGGGGTGCCATGACCCAAGGAAGTTACTATAAATTTAGAGAACTTTAAAGGTCCCTGGAGGGCAAGAGTATGCTGGTGAATATTCAACAACTAGTTCTCTGGGAAGAAAAAAGTTTTTAAGTTTAAAACTTTGAAATTTAGTCTGCATTATTAATATTTTCTCTATTGCTTTCTTAAGTCTGGATAGCCAATAAAATAACAAACCCAGCCCTGATGTTTGCTCATTTCAGAGGTATAGATGTTCACACTGAAAATTCAGTTCACAGGAGACAGTTTGAACATTCTCCAGTACATTCCTGCTGGAAGGGAGGGTTGCTTTATTCTCGGATAAACCTGTGTGTGCAGGAAGAGTCACCAGGCTGGTACATGGAGGACCATATAAGTCCATGGAGGAGGTAAGGCTTACCAAAAGAGAAGGTGAGTTATTTTGACTATTTATGGACTCAAGCATGAACCCTCTGTATTTTACAGTTTTTGGCAGGTTAAATAAAGCACATTCTATAATGAGTGTTAGCTTGAGTACTTATGTCAGACGTAGGGAACTCTTTCCTTTTTTGTAGGGACCTAGACATCAACCAACGACAGTTAGGTGATACAGTAGACAGAGCATTGGACCTTGACTCGAGAAGACTCATCTTCTTGAGTTCAAATACAGCCTCAGACACTTCCTAGCTGTGTGACCCTGGGCAAGTCACTTAACCCTGTTTACTTCAGTTTCCTCATCTGTCAAATGAGCTGGAGAAGGAAATAGCAAACTGTTCTAGTATCTTTACCAAGAAAACCCAAAATGGGATCACGAAGAGTTAGATACGGCTAAAAAAAAGGACTCAAAAAAACATGAGTCAAATTCTTATCATTCTAGGGGAAAATACAAGCCAAAGTAACTTGCATGAGAAACTCCCCCAAACTGAACCCAATTCATATAAACCCAAAGCTTCAGTTCTAGGTCATGAGTTAGATAAGAAAGGTCAAAGATGAAGACTGAATAGAAACTATTGACTTGGGCAATTAAAAGATTTCTTATAATTTTGAAGAGAACATTTTCAGTAAAGTAGTTAGATCACAAGCTTTTATTAAGGACTTACTGTGTGCTGTGCTAAGCAGTGCTAACAGTTTCAGAGAACTGAGGAGTGAATAGGTGGTAAGGGAGAAGAGACAGTGAACAAAGATTGCTGCACGGGAAGGGAACTTCCAGGTGTGCCCAGAGAAGGCAGTGTTTAGAAATTCTCCAGCATGGCTACAAAATCTGCCTTAAAATGTGGCCAAATGTGAAATTAATAGCAGAGAACTAAATACGAGTCATTGTTGAAACCCACTAAAGGAATCAGGTGGCATGTAGGAAATAAAAAAAGGTGGGAATGGTATTTAGGAAGCATGTGAGAATGACTGGGATTTGCAGTGAAGCTTATGAGGTAGGGGCTTCCTGAACATCTGGATTCAGATCCTGAAAAGAGCTATGATTTGATAACAATTAGCAACAAATCCAATAACATTACTGCTCCTATTCATCGCGAGAAAGGATGGGACTGGAATTGTCTTTTTTAGTTGGATAACTTCAAATGATTGATGATAGTAATTATTATTGGTTCATAATACCTACTGGTCTAGGGCAGTATGCAGATGATGTCGGACTCAATACTATCTTTGACTAATGGAACATTTTCTTATTAAAGTTTGGCATGTCATCTGTTTCTTGTATTTTCCTCTCTCTTCCTGAGACTTTAAGTTAATCTATAAATGACTGTTACAAAAGACTCCCTTTATCCATTTACAGCCTCAAAGTTTGAAGTGTTCTTCATTCTCTTTTTCCATTTGTTATAACTGAAATCTATGAGCTTCCTCAAACGGGGAAACCTGAACTTCTTTCAAGGAATCTCATTTGATTAAAAGCCTGCTTGGAATAGTAAGAACCATCCACATTTTGAATTGTAAATAAGCTGACAAGCAGCCTGTACTGAAATTGGATTCTCCACAAACAAACCCACAAACCAGAGACTCAGACACTTATTCCTCATTTTGGAGCTATTTTCCTATAATGGATATCCTTTAACTTGGATTCCCCAGCACAGTCTGATGAGAAAAGCATGGGAGTCAAGAAACAAGTTCTATCTTGAATAGTTATGTAACATGAAATTACTCTCTTTTCCTCAATTTTCTCATCTGTCAGATTGGGATATACACATACTTCCCTACCTACCTATAAAAGTCACTTTAAGACTTAAAAGGAGATAATATCCTGGAAAGTACTTTGAAAAATTAAAATCACAGCTAAAGAATGAAATTATTTTTTATCATATTCTTTTAGGATAGGCACATCAATCAGTCAGCAAGCCTCCCATGATTTTACCTAGAGTTGTAGTTGGCAATAACTGTTATAAAAACAAAAGCAAAAAAAATGGAAATGAACTTTTGTTCATTCATTCATGTATAGTATAGAGTATATGGAGGACTGTATACATCCTTAGGGGAAGCTGGGGTTTACCAAGAAGGAAGGAGAGTTATTTTAACTATTTATGAATTCAAGTATGAACCCTCTATACTTTGCAGGGTTTTTTTTGTCAAGTTATATAAAGCATGTTCTATAATCAGTATTAGCCTGAGTATTGCCTCAGAGTCTAAAGCAGACCTGTACAACCTAGCAGTAGGTAGGGGCTAAAATTAAAATAGACTAAAATTCTTCAGGTTGCAGATAGATTAGTCTAGAGACAGACTGATGGTTGGTTGCCACGAGTCATGTGACAAACAGAAGAGTGCACAGTGGCAACCCTACATTTTTCAAGGGCCACCCAAAATTCTTTGACTGGCCCTAGGGCCCTTTGTTGTGCTGGTCTGGTCTAAAGTTTAAAAAAGAATGTACATGAAACAGTTAACAGCACAATTAAGTGTTGAACTGTGTAATACCAAATCTAACTATAATAGAATGTCAAGCAACAAAAATTCTTATCAGTTGGAGTGGTTAGATAAGGTTCTGTGGAGGAGGTGGAACTCAGCTGAGCTGGGCTTTGAAGGGATGGTTAAGATTTAGATAGTAACTCACAGGTGCACAGCTTTTCAAGGTTTGCAAAGCACTTTCCTCACAACAGCCATTTTTACAAATATTGCTACTCTCATTTTACAAGTACCCCTCAACTCAGGGGGGTTCCTTCTCCTGAGAAGCTCTGACTCACATCAAGGCAGATTCATCTGAGGGGTAAGTCCTGACCCCAAATAGGAAGGGTCAGTTTTCCTTTTCTCCAGTTCATTGCCCCACTTGGAATAAAATTTAGGGGAATTTCTAAATCAAAGTGTAGGTATGATTCATGTGTAGGGTCTTCTAAAAAGTATATACGCATTTACCTTCTAGAAAATGTTTTGTTCAGTAGTGTCCGACTCCATGTCTTCATTTAGGGTTTTCTTAGCAAAGCCACTGGAATGGTTTTCCAATTCCTTCTCCAGCTCATTTTATAGATGAAGAAACTGAGGCAAACAGAGTTTAGGTGGCTTGCCCAGGGTCACACGGCTAGTATCTGAGGCTAGATTTGAACTCAGGAAGATGAGTCTTCCTGACTCCAGACCTGGCACTCGATCCACTGTGCCATCTAGCTGCTCTTATCATTGGGGACCAATCAGGAGTTGCTATGTCATCCTAGCAAGGCACATATCACTCAGTAAAGAGCCAAAGTGCTTAGAGACGTTCCTCTGATTACCCTTGTTACATATAGATTCAGAAACAGCTCATAAAGGTTAAACCACATGCCCAAATTAAAACACCAGTAAGTATCAGAACAAAGATTAGAATCCTGTTCTCTCCAGCATTTGTTCTACTTACACCATGATAATGCTTGCTTTCTTTATAGCCAGAAAAATGGAGGGTGCACAAGAATTCCAGGATGGAAGGAACAGTACTGGATTGGAATGCTATTCAATGGATTAGCAGCAGGAAATGAGCATGGTGTATTATAGGACAATGAAAATTCCAGTTTGACTAGAGCAGCAGGTGTTTATTGAAGATGAGGAGTAGGAAAATTTAAAGATTTAATAGAGGAGATGAAACTAAATGATAAAAGACTTAGGAAACCAGACAGAGGAGTTTGAACTTGATTTCGTAGAGAATAGAGAACCTCTGGAGGTTGTAATGAGTGGGAGTAATGGGGGAATTACATGATTGACAGAAAGCAATCTTCAAGGAAGATTAGTGTGGCAGAATGTATGCTGGATGTATTGGAGTAGGTGGGGGAGGGGAGAGAAAACATGGATAAGGAGTTATAGTAATCCAAGTATGAGATGATGACAGATTTAACTGGAATGGTGATGGTCTAGGAATAAAGAGGAAGGAGAGAATGGAACAACCATTTCTAGGAAACAATAGGACTTACTGACAAATTAGTTTAAGGAAATGAAGACTATATCAAAGGTGGTTTCAAGTTCAGGTGAGTCGGAAAATAATGATTCTATTGGCAGAGCCTGGAGAATTCGGAGAGGAAGACTGGAAATAAAATTAGTTTAAGGGGGAAGATGACAACATGAATGGAGTGCTTATCTAATTTGCAGCTGACTGACTCAAAGGTGGGAAAGATAGGCAATGTGTTAGATAACAGAATTAGGATCCAAACAAATCTCAATGGACTCAAAGGATAGACCTAGAGATAAATGTAAAGTCCTACACTTAATATGCTTTTTAAATGAGCAACTGCACAGAATCAGGGAGACATGATTATACAGAAGTTTATGTGGAAAAAGATATGGGATTTGCATGAACTGCTAGCTCAGTTTGAGTCATCAGTGGGAATGACAGCCACAAAACCTAATGTAACTCTCTGGCAAATGAGGACAGATGCGCCAACTTCAATCTCAGATACTTATCAACGATTTCCATATTTCTACATTGCCTCAGGCCATATAAATCCAGCAACAACTGAATTTAGAGTATATCTAGAGTATTGAGTTCAGCTCATCCACAAAAGTCCAAAGCTTCAAATCAGCATTTAACCATAGAACATTTATTTATTCAGGATGGTAATGGGACAGAGAAGGGGTATTTATTGCCCATCTTTCTGGTGAGTACAGTTTATAAATCCCTCCCTCTTTCCACCATAGTTTCATCTCCATCTCTACCAAAAAAGGCTCATACCCATTGGGAACTGTCTGGGGAGCACTGCTGGATGAGTCCTGTGACAAATACAGCTTTTACATCCTCATCTTCCAGACTGTTCCACCTGTTCACCATATTTCCAACCTGGCCCCTATAGATCCCAGCTTGCCTTAGAAGTGCTAATAACCTTTTGCCCTGGAAACAGTTGTTTCCTGAATATTCCACTCTCTTAGAAGCCATCTCTTCTTCCTCTTCAGTTATTCTTCCAGCACTCCTGCCCTGGTCCTTTTTGATCACGTACATGCAGTCCACGTTATTCTGCGAAAAGTTGTTTTTTCCTCCTTACACTATCTGCTACAGAACAATTGGTATGCATCTTTCCTCTTCTAATCCCTCCACCCCTCTCAAGAGGCAGGAAAGGAGAAAAAAAACTCAGCCATCTGTCAGCTCTTATACATGTCTGCTACACTAATATTCCTTTAATCTTTATTAATAGGAAATTGGTGCCAAGAACAAGAGAGGAGACAGCCATACCACATTCATTATGCCCTGCTCAAAAAGTATCTGGAGTTTTATGTTTAGTTCTTGGGGCTAAAAATCAGTATTGTGTAGTGGTAAGAGAGCTGTCCTCAGAGCCACAAAAGCCAGGGCTCAAGTCCCCACCTGTAATACATGCCTTACCCTGGGCAGGTCACTTAACCTCTCCATTCTCAATAGGCATTTCTCTAAGACCACAAAATTACAAAGAAGGTGCTGACCAGCATTGGTAGAGGGAACTTCCTCATCTGGAAGCTCCCTAAAGCTATAATATCACAGACCTTGTCCTTATTCCTACCTGCAGACTATTTTTTAGGAGAGATGTTAACAAACAGGAACACATATAGATAATTCCAACCATGATAATGAGGGCACTCTGAAACTATGCCATATAAGGATCAGTTGAAGAAAAATGGAATGTTTAACCTGGAAGAAGACTTGTTGACAACATGATTAAGATCTTAAAATGTCTGAATGTTTGTCTTATAAAAGAAAGATTTGATTTATCCTGCTTGGTCCTAGAGGATAGAGCTAAACCAATGAATGGAAGTTACAAGGAGGTAGATTTTGACTCAGAATAAGGAAAAAACTTCCTAACAAAGCTATCCCAAAATGGAATGGATGCACTAACAGAAAGTATTGAGTTTCCTCTTCTCTATCTCTCACCAGACTGCACTTGGGACTCTTCCACCATGCCCCTGAAATCCCTTCATCCTGGAAGATCATTTTAGCCCTGAAATTCACTCCTCAGAAGTACTTTCTACTCTTGTAGCCCTTCCTTCTGATTGGATGGTACTTCCCAGAGCTTCCCTTTAAAGAGTGTGGCCCAGTCAGCCATTTCTTTGTTTCTTACCAGGCTGCAGTCCAGATTTGTCCATCACGTTCCCTCAGCTGGGTGCTTTCCTTCCTTTACCCTCTCCTTTTCAGCTTCCTTTTATGCATTGTCTTCTCCCCTTGGAATGTAAGCTACTTGAGGGGAGGGACTAACTTTTTTTGTTCATAGTCCTATCCCCAGTACTTAACACAAAGTCTTTCTCATAGTAAACATTTAATAAATGCGCATTTACTGACTGACTGATTTCCCATCACATCGAGCTGAGGCAGGAGGGCCACTTTTCACAGATGTTGAAGTCACAATTCACCTCTTAGGAAAAGGGTAACCAAATGACTCAAGGTTCTTTCCAACTCTGAGGTTCTATGATGAGTTCAGTTTTGAGTGTGTTGGATTTGCCTGGCTGAGTGGGGTGATTCTATAGGCTAATAATCAAAGATGAAGATTGAGATTTGAGACATCCACATAGAAGTAAGAGTTGAAGCATAGAAGTAATCATACATAATAATAACACTCTCATTTGCATAGTATCTTATATTTGTATAGTACTTTATAATTTTCTAAGCACTTTCACATTTGACCTTCACAACAATTATGAAGTAGACCAACAGGTAGCATTAGTATCACTTTATAGCTGGAGAAACTGAGACCCCGGAAGGCTAAATGATTTGTTTCTGATCTCATAGCTAATCAGTCAGTCGACAAACATTATTAAATGCTTTCTAGACTTTAAGTGCTGAGGATACAAGGAAAGGCAAAAACAACTCCTGACTTCAACAAGTTTACATTTGAATGAGAGAGGCTAGGCATTAGGTTCATAGATAGATGGAAAGTTGATAGAAATTTCAGAGGTAAAGGTCCTAGTAGCCAGAGGGATGGGGAAAGGACTCCTACACAAAGTGAGATTTGAACTTGGTCTTGAAGAAATCCAGGGAAGCTGAGGGGGACAAGTGAAGAGGGAGAATGTTCCAAGTATGAAAGACAAGCAGTGTAAAGGCATGGGAGATGGAAGATGAAGTTTTATTAAAGCAGCTGCAATGAGATCAATTTGACTAGATAAGAGAATAAATGAAGGAAAATGATTTAGAATAAGTCTGGACAAGTAGATCAGAGGTGGGCTGTGAATGGCTTTAAATGCCAGACAATGGAATTTGTATTCCATTGTAGAGGTAATAAGCAGTGGAATGACATGGTCCAACCCACCTACATTTTAGGAATATCACTTGGTAATGCCTGAGAAAATGGTTTACACAAAGCGTTGTAGTTGAAAGCTTGATTGCAGTGAATTAAGAAGGTAAATGGATGGATAGGAAGTAGAGACAATGAGTATAAATGGTTAGTTTAAGGAATTCAGTAGTAAAAAAAAAAAAAAGAAAGAAACTTGGAACACAGCTAGAAAAAAAGCTGTAAAAATCAGCTAAGGCACAGGAGGGCCTGAAATGTAACCTCCCTCACAACACTTTTTTAAACTTTCAATCAAAGCTTTCATTGTAGGGAACTCTCTGAATAGGAAGAATTCCAAAGAGACCAGCCAAGATGGCCTAGCAGGAAGAAGCACTACAACCAATCTCTTCCCTGTAACTATTCCACAGAAATGAAAAAGTGGACCAAATTTTCACCAAGAAATACAAGAGAAAAAACTACAGTAAGTTATTTTTTCCAGGCCAGGTTTGCATATGGAGCTAGAAAAGTATATGACACTGGGGACAGAGTCCATCTAGGAGAAGCAACATAAAGCATTCCAGGGTAGGGACTGAACCAAGCTGTGCAGTAGGGCAAGAAGAGGTCCCAGATCTGACACAGGAGGGCCCAATTAGGAGTGTGCTCATGTGAGAGATCAGTGAAAATTAAGTTTCCACAGAATAATTAATGAAGTGTCATCTTGGGCAAAAAAGGGAATAAATATTAACTAAGGCAGGTAGATCCAGCCAATCAGAGAAGAGCTAGTAGTTTTCGGAAAACCACAAATTCAGGATATAGGCAGAACTGATCTAAACCAGCCAAATAACAGGGTTGAAGAAAGAACTGAGTCAAATGGCTACCACGCATGCTTAGTTGGCTAATTGAATATTACCTTACTAACCCACAGGGAGGAGTTTTCCACCATTTTTGAACATGGGACATATTTTGAGGCGGAGAACATACCAAGGAGTTACATGTGAGGGGCATATAGGGAAGAATGCAACCCAGAAGGGAGTGGACCAATTCATTCTCTGAAGGGAGGTACTGAGCTGATGCTGCATTAATCTGTGTCAGTCTAACAGAATAAAGCTGGTCTCCTGTATTCTCCATTCCCTCTTCCCAAAGAAGAGTGAGGCCCACTCCTGGCTAGGAACGTCAGCCCAATTCCTTTGGATTCCTCAATAATAATAAATTGCCCTTGATACCTAAATCTCTGTGCCAAGCATGTTTCTAACAGCTCCTAAATGTTTAACAATCAGCTTTCAGAATAAAAAAGTATGCATGACATGCTTTTAAGTGTAATCTGCATTATTACCATTTTCTCTCACTTTCTTAGGTCTAGACAATCCACAAAATGATAAATCAAGCCCTGATTTGGAATGTTTGCTGATTTCTAATGTGCAAATGCTCAAGTTGAAAGTTTAAGTTGGCTCTTGAAAGCCAGTTAGAGCTGGCTTCAGCACACCCCAGGACCCTTGTGTAAGGAGCAAAAACAAGGAGCCAAGCTCCTGGAAGCTCTGTTGCTCACTTCCCAATTCTGGATCACAGATTCAATAGAGATGGAGGAGGGGACCTGTGCCTGGGTGTGGCATTACAGGACAAGCAGTGATTTAAGGGCCTCAGCTATATACTGGGCAAGAAACATGTATGGAAGGAAGTAGTAGTTATGTGACTTTAATCCTGGGAGCAGAGTGGAGTGTCATATCCAACCCAGCACAGTCTCAAATCTTCAGCTGAATAACCAGGGCAGGAAGCTCAGACCAAAGGGGAGCCTGGAGCTCTGTCACTGAACTCTCAGAGTTTTCCATTTAGCTAATGGTGATGGCTAAGTCCAGCAGCAGTATACAAGAGTTCCAAGCAGTGTTTTACTTATATCGCCCTACAGAATAGGAACTTGCAAAGCTCAGACCAAGAGGATAGCACTCAGATTTCACCTCGGATTAGACCACTTTGGGCACACTGAAGGACTACAGATCCCTTGCCTGAGCTGTCTCAGATCCTAGAATGACACTCAATTCCCAAAGAAAGCAGTAGCAGGACCCAAGAGAACACACAACAGGACCAACTATGGCCCAAACATTGTCTCCAAAAGTGCACACAGCCTGGACCTGACAGTCAGAAGTCAGAAAGCAAGGCTAGGAAGAACAAGCAAACAAAAACAGAATTCCACCAATAAGAGCTATTATGGTGACAGGGATGCATGCTCAACAAACCCAGAAAAAAAAAAGAAAAACTCCAAAGTATCTACAAGCCAAGAAACAAATTAAAACACAGTCTGGGTACAAGTTCAACTAGAATTCCTGTGATATATGAAGCAAGAATTTTTTTTAAAGAGCTAAAAATTATTTTATAAATGAAATGAGAGAGCTAGAGAAAAAATGAAAAAGAAATGAGAACACAAGAGGAAAAAATTGGGAAAGCAATGGGAGCAAGGGAAGAAAAACTTGGAAAGAGAATTAACAGCTTGGAACTTTAAAGGGGGACTGTTTCTTTCCTTAAACATAGGCTTGATTCTAAAAGGAAAAATGCAACTTAGGGAAAAGCACCAGAAAAGAAGGTGGAGGAGGTCAAGAAGAAAATGCATTTTTGTTCTTGGGACAATATCATGTTAGGGTAGAATGATAATTTAAGAAAAGTAAAAAGAAGTTGAGGGTATATCCCCGATCCTTCAGTACCAGCTAAAATGCTTCTTCTTTCATAAAGCCTTTCTCCATTCAGATATCACATAGTATTTTGCTTGCATCTCTTGTATAGACTTATTATGCAGTGTTTTGTATTACAGCTATGCTTGCTTGGGTCACATGGGTCAGATTGTAAGTTCAAATAGAGAAGGAACTTGGGATTTATCTAAGCCTTTTATCTTTCCTAGGGCCCTGTACCTTTCTCTCCACACAGTCGATGCTTAAAAATGGAGGGCAATTCCCAGGACGTCCAACAGAACAGCTTTTGGTGACATTACCAGAGAAAGATTAATAGATTAAATAACTGGTCTAGTCCAGTATGGGATTTCTGACATATGGCAGCCATTGTTTCCTCCTAAAGATACCACATCTCTTAGCACTCTCTCCTATGCTGACTGTTCCTTATAGATAAAGATGAAAGAGACCTTAAAGAAAATGTAGCCCAACCTCTTCATTTTCCAGATGAGAAGACTAAGGCCCATTGGGTTTACATGACTTAATCGAAGTCACACTGGTGGCAAGCATCAGAGGCAGAGTTTGAATGAAGGCCCTTTGATTCCAGGATATAAAACTACATTCTTTCATATAGACCTCTGACACCCAGGCCAATCTCCTTGTTTATTACTACCACTTGTTGTGGGCAATCTCCTTGTTTATTACTACCACTTTTAGACCCTTCATCTATTACCTCCATTCAGCGAACCATCTGTCCTTCTTAACCTTTTTAAAATTCCATGAGCTCCCAGTTTCCCACTTCCTCAATTCCTATGACTTCTGTTTGCAATCTATCTTGACCCTTGGATTTAAGTGAAGGAGGGCTATGCAAAGTCACCAGCCTTACTCTCTCTTCTGGAGACATCTGGGTCCAGCAGCAAGACATAGATGAAAATGACTGGAGATGGCTCTGGATACAGTGGGAGACCTTGGCCTTTTTAAGCTAAAGTCTTTATCAGGCCTCAGTTTGACTGGGGCAACACTTATTCAGTGATTGATTCCCTGACCCCATCCACACACTGAATTTACCCCCAGGTAAGAGAATTCCTAGCTTTGGCTAATATTGGATCAGCCACTCAAACACCTGGTAATAATGTAAACCCAAATTAAATTCCTGGCCTAGGTTAGGAACAGGGACAGAACTTCAGCAAATTAAATTTTGTTTCAGCTGATGCCTAAACCCACTTCCCACCTTTTGTTGAAAGTTCTCTTCACAAGTACAAATCAACCTACTTCCTGCCTAAATTACTTTTCATGAGAGGCAAGGGGTTTGCCTATAACCAGTCTGTCACTTCTTCCAATGGGAAATCAGCTGTTTGCCAATTAATATGGGCAGGAGAAAACTTGGCTGTTCTTGCTGCCTGAGTTCTGGGCACAGAGGCTTCTCAAAGTAAATGACCTTATGCCTTACCCTTCAGTAAACCTGAGAATAATGGAATGTTATCCCATCTGAATTCCTTCAAAGTGGAGCAGGGCAGTTTTTCAAAAAGCTCTTTACTTCCCTGACAAGGCAAATTATTGGCTCAAGGGCTATCCTGTCAAATCTGAGAACTTATTAGATGGAAAAATAGTATTAAAATGCTAATATAATGGCTTTCCAAAGTATAAATATGTCTAAACTTAAGAACCTTTAAAATCTTATGAATGAATGATAAAACAATTAAGTACTTAGTATGTACCAGGCACAGAGCTAAGTGCTAGAGATACAAATGCAAAAATTGCAATAGTCCATGCCCTCTGGGAGCTTACATTTAAGTGTGTGTGTGTATGTGTGTGTGTGTGTGTGTGTGTGTGTGTGTGTGTGTATGTAGATTGCACATTTAGAGGAAGGAAAGGGAATTTTTGTCTGTAGAGTCACAGGTACAGTGACAATCATGCCCTTGATTTGATGACTGTGCCTAAAAGCATGAGGTGGAAAATTGGAGATCAAAGGAATATTGGTCAATGACAGGGCATATGGCAAGATGGACTGGATGGTTGGGTGGTAAAGCATGAACTTCACATCTATCAAGCTAGATCTAGGATATGGGTTCCATTTTACAGCAGTTGTGCCTTGACCACGTATCAAATCTATACATGCTTATTAAGTGCCTAATACATGCCAAACGCTGTGCTAACCTTTGGGGATAAAAGAAAGGCAAAAACAGAACTTCCTGTTCTCAAGGAGCTCACAGTCTTGATGGTGTTACTTGTATTTATGCCCTTCTGCTTATGAACTCTATGAGAGTTTATTCTTTTCCATGACTGCATATTTGTGGGTGACAGGCTTCAGGGGGGAAATGTCTTGTTTCTTACTATGACATTTTGGTAAATGTCTTTATTTTGAACTAGTTATGACCTCTGGATCACTTCTGAAAGAAAACACAGAGCAGTTGACTTGTGGGCCATAGTTTCATGAATGAAGACCGACAGAATACCTTGAACCTGGGATAGCTGTCAGGGTGACCTAATCTGCCAATGTGAGTGTGTGTGGCGGGGAGGGGGTGCCTGGGAGGGGAGGTAACCCAGAGGACCCCATACTGTTGGCTTACTTTGTTCTAAAATTATCTGTCAAGATGCCAGGGGAGAGAGGTAGGTGCATCGAACCGATGGAATTGGCATAATAAGACCTAAAGGAGAAAACAGATTTATAAATATTTTAATACAAGGGCTTAGCATAAATAGGAATAAGGAAAGCTGAAGTGCAATAACAGAAGGAATACCTTGTTTAATTAATACAAATTAATTAAGCCCTTACTATGGGTCAGGTCCTGTGCTAATTATTGCATATACAAAGGGGAAAAAGTGAAATAGTTCTTGCCCAAAGACATTTTGTGTATAAAAAAGATATGCAAAATATTTATCAAATAAATAAATACAAGATAATTTTGTCAGGGAGACAGTTGAGTGGATTAGTCAAGGCCCTGTAGGTGATGAGCCTTGAGCTGAACTTTAAAGGAAACTGGAGGATTCTAAGAGGCAGAGGTGAAGAGAAAGCAAATTCCAGGCATGAGAGACAGTCTGTGTCGAGGCTCAGAGATGAGAGAGGGGATGTTTTGTATGAAGAGTGGCAAATAGGCCAGTACACTTGGAAGGGAGAGTACTTGAAGGAATATGATATGTAATATACCTTAAAAAGTTCATAGCTCTGGAAAGAACTAGAAAGGCCTTCTAGTCCCATCTCTCCTCCCCTTATTTTACAGAGGACAATACTGAAACTAAGGGAAATTAAGTATCTTGCCCATAGAAGAAAGGTTGGAGGTAAGATTTTTGAACCTGTCACCTGACTCCAACATTTTGGCTCTTTATCGTACTGCTTCCAGGTGCCTCTAAGGTGTCTGGAGCCAGAGTTTAAAGGGCTTCAAATGCTAGAGGAGTTTTATTTTGTTTAGAGGCCAAAGGGAGCCATTGGGACTCACTGAGCATGGGCATTACAAGGTCACACTTGTGTTTTAGGGATATCAATATAGCACTTGTGTGGAGGTTGGATTAGAGATGCAGAAACTTGAGGTGGAAATACACTTCATTGTATTGGGATTTCACTGTTTTGTGTCCATCGTTTTGGAGTCTGTGCCTAGAATTCAGACAAGAAGAACAGCCAAATTTTCTCCTGCCTGTGTTTTCAATTTCACTTTTCATGTGAAAATGTTATTTATTATTAGAGCCATAACTAGACATTCTAGCACATACTGTAAACATCATCAAAATGCTGTGGGGAAGCAATCTAAATGGCACCCTCATATCAGTTTTTTGTTGAAGGCTTTGAACTGGGGGACACAAGTCATGTACAAAAAGAAACTCTTAGACACTGTCCACAGCAGAGATTCCAAGACATCACCGGAGACATCTTGAAGAGGAGGCAAGATTGGACGAGCTAGGAAAGGAACTTACCTAGGATGCAGGTGCCTGGAAGAAGCCTCATATGGTAGTTTCCCATTTTAACTAAAATATTATGCCTAACTAGATGCTAGTCTTAATTGTACAGTGCCGTCACTGCTCTCTAAAGAGCAGATAAGTGACCACCTCTCTCTAGCTACAACCCTACTCCCTACCTCAAGACGCAAAGCTCTATCAGCAGGAACCACGTCTTAAACAGATTCGTAGGAAGCGCTAGGGCCTACAGTATCTAGCATAGTGCCTTATACACCGTGTGCATGCGTGTGTGTGTATGTAAAAACAGATTAGTCCCTCTGCCTTGCTCTAATGCTGCGTTTCTAGAAACCATTGTGCAAGTATATAATAGTGAGGTGAAAAAGCTTAATTGGAGCACTGGTCATTCCAGTGCCTAAAAACCACGTGGGGTAGAGAGTACTCTGCATCCTCAGTGTTTTACAAGCTGGCACGCAGGGACAGCGTGGGTGGGAACTGCTTAGACGTGATCGTATTCCCCGCCCCCAGTCCCCACCATCCCCACCACGCACACACAGGTTTCACCGCCCAGGAGTCCCTCAGTTCTGGCCTGAGCCGCGACCTGGACAGTTACGCAACTACGGATTAAGAGGAAGCCTTCGGAACACAGAGAAACCCCGAGGGTCTCCCCTGCCCCGCATCCCTACTCCTCCTGCTTGGCTTCCTGCACTGCCCAATCAGGTCGCTCCTCCAGCTTCTGCTCTGGCCAATCAGGAGCGGCGGGAGCGAGGCTGGGGTTGGGAGCAGGGAGCTCCTAGCCCTGGGCTCAGAGCGCAGTCGGAGCACTCACTCTCCACGATTCTTCTGCCGGGCGCCTGTGGACTGCATCGCCACTGCCACAGCTGCTACTGCTTTGTGACTTCTCTGCAGGCGTCCGTGGACCCTGCTGGCAGTTCTCGAGGTAACCTCAGCCCTGCCTTCCCAGGTACCGCCACTCCTTTGCTCGCTCCTCGTAAACCTTTAGAAGTGTCTCTAGAGACCCAAGGGAAAGGCAGGTGGAGCTAGGGGAGAGAGAAGGGACGTCTGCTAGGTCCTAGTGCCATTGAGGTTCCCTTCACCTCTGGCTCTTCCTTCCACCGACCCGAGGAAGCCAGCTTTGCTCCTGCTCGCCCCTCTGGCTACTTCTAGCTTCAGCTTCCCCCAGCCAGTCTGGGTGCCTCTGTTCGGGCTAGAACTTACTATGAATCTGGTTCATCTGAGTGTGTAATTCCTAAGGGGGCGACGGGACGGTGGGGAGAAAAAAAAGTGTTAGGAATGGGGGTTAGGAAGCAAGGTGTTCCCAAGGACCCTCATCAACCTCCCCAGACGCCTGCCCAGGGTACTGCTACGGCTAGCTTAGAGGGATGGTAGGGCTGCGCGGGGGTGAATAATTCAAGCGGGGGGTAGGTTGAAAAGAAAGCTCGAAGGCACTTTTGTTAGTGTGACCTCCCCCAAGGGAGATCTGAAAGTGCTGAAAATTCCCTCCCTCGGTGTGTGTGTGTGTGTGTGTGTGTGTACGTGTTGGACTTTCCTCTAGGATGGTGGTAGTATAGGGTCTGTTTAGAGATTGCTGGGCTGAGCAGGTGACCGACTAGACACATTTCCCTCTCCTTGGCTCCTTCTACTTATTATTCTCCAGTGCTTTGTCCTGGAGCACCTCAGCGTCTGTCTCTCTCTTTAGTGATGCAGACGCCAGCAGCTGCTCTCAGTCCCATTGCCTACTTGTCATCCGAAAGTGATTGGCTCTAGTAATGAGGACTCAAACCTTCCTTTTGCTGAAACCTCATAGTCTTGTTTCTGGTGGTCTTCTCTTCAACATTCCCTCTCTGTCCATTGTGCTTATACCTTCTGCTTGCCAAGTATAAGGAGAAGGAAATGCATATTTATTTGCCACATCTAAACTATAGCTTCCTTCCAACTGGTCTGGTTGTCTTTTGGAGCTAGAGTTATGAGTGGATCTGCTTATCTGAGTGTGTAACACCAGAGGGGGACAGTGGGACGGTGGGGGTGAGAAAAGTGCATTTGTTTGCATGTCCCCTTCAGCAAAGGAGCTGCTGAAAGCCAGTTTCCCATCAAGAGAACAAACTCTCTTGATTCCCCTACACAGAAGGGAGCTGGCAGTGTGGGATGGACATGTGAGTGAATCATTAAGAATGGTATTTGGAAGCTGTTGGCACCTCTACCTGGATCAGCAAATGTTCTCTACCATTTCTCCATTTGTATGACTGGCTATCACTATTCTTCCAGGCTTGAGTAAATAAGTGTGAATGCTCCCTTTAGCTTAATGTACTGCAAATGTATTTCCACTATTTGGGAGGGGGGCAAGGGGAGAGATGGAAAAAAAAATCTTTACCTACAGTCATAAATTTTACTTCTGTTAGAGATATCTTACAGGTCAACTAGTCCAACCTCTTCATTCTACAGATAAGGAAAAAACTGAGGCCTAGAATGAAATGTTTGGCCTGAGCTACACAGACAGTTAATGGGAAGCTGAGATTCAAACCCAGACCTCTTCATTTAAAATGCAGTGCTATTTCCACTATCTTGTTCTATTTTGTTCCAAAATCCAAACATCAAATTATAAAAACAAGAGGATTTGAGTGTCCTTTTGGCTCTTCTTAGCTCTTTACTCCCTTCCTGTTTGAGGCCAGATAGAATTAGATAATTCTCTTGGCTTTATTCTCGTTCTCCATAATGTATGTGTTTCTGTTGAAATAATTCTTTCCCTCTTTGAAACTTGTCTCTGTGCAGCCTCATTTTTAAAAGACGTACGAAAAGAGTAAGCCAGGATTGTTCAACTTGTGGCCCTGGGCCTGCCTAAGCTCTTCACTTTTGTGTGACCCAGAGCCAACTAGGAAAAAAAGGGGCATTGCCATTTGTATTCGTGTTGTGATTAAAAGTGACATTACATACTTTGAAAGTGCTAAAATATTAGAATATAAAGACATACAAAGGGGCTTTTGCCAACTAGCAATAGAAAAGAAATGTTTTGATGCCTCAGTGAATTGGAAGTAGAAATTTGGGGTGGGGTAAATTTAGGAAAGACTAATCAGTGAGGGATTTTGTTGAAGACACTGGTGAATTCTGGTTCCTAGGAGCAAATGTTTAAAGCTGTATTAGTCCTCTCATTTGTAATTTCAAGTGTTCTGGCCAGTTACGCATATGTCCTGATGATTTGATTCATTTATGTATCACTGTTTCCTGTTTCTTTTCCTTGCTTAATCCTGTAAGTTGTTCAAACAAACATCCTTGCCCTGTTTATTTTCTTTAAAACCTAAGATATCAACATGTTACTGCTTCAGTTAGTATTCTTAAATTCTTTTCTCTCTCTCACTCTCACTCTCTCTCTCTCTCTCTCTCTCTCTCTCTCATAACTCACACATACTCACACACACACACTCCCTCCAAGGCCTTCTGGTCATCCCTATTCTTTTGGGAAACAGTAGCAAGAATATGTGTATTTAAACATGCTTTTCCTATGCAGGAAAATGAGTAAAAGGGATTGGTAAAATATTACATTTCAACTAGGGAGTTAAGTTTCTGATTGAGCAAGTATTGGAATATGTGCACAGTATTTTTTATGCTTTATTCATAGTCATAGGTTTTTTAGTATTGTGAAGCATGAAGCACCGATTCAGTCCTTGTTGATGTTTATTAGATCTAACCATCAAAGTAGAACAAAGGTACCCAGTGAATGATAGAAGCGAGACTGACAGTGATGTAGTAGAAAGAATTCCAGACTTGGAGAAAGAAGTTAATAACTCAACAAACATTTATTAAGGGCCTACAATGTGACAGGCACTGTGCTGAGCACTGAGAATACAAATAAGAAAAAGATAGTCCTGCCCTCAAGGAGCTTACAGTCTAATGGGGGAAGACCAAACAACAAAAAGAGGTTGGAAAAGATGTAGGGGCGGGGGGGGGGGGGGGGGGGGGGGGGGGGGGGGGGGGGGGGGGGGGGGGGGGGGGGGGGGGGAATGGGTTGGGGAGGGCAGGTATCTTCTTCCATGGAGTTGAAACTGCCCTGAGCTGCAGGTAGATGCGAGGTAGATTGAACTGAGAGTCCAATTTCCATCCTTTATATAGGAAGTTTTTGGGAGGAGTTTGGTAACTCTACCCTCCAGCCTCCAGTTAGAGGGTGGTGGTATTTGGGTTTGAGTTAACTGCTTGCTGACTAGATTAGAAGTGATGTGTTTACCCCTGGAGGGGTACCTTGTTCTGTGGAGTTGATACCAGGCACAGGTGAAGATACAAAGTAGTATTCTTAAATTCTTCTCTCTCTCTCTGTCTCTCTCTCTCTCTCTCTCTCTCTCTCTCTCTCTCTCTCTCTCTCTCTCACACACACACACACACACACACACCTTGATCCCTTAGCTGTGTGACCCTAGGAAGATTGTTTAACATCTTTTGAGATTAGTCTTCTCATCCAGAAAATGGAGACTATAACCAACATAGGGTCATTTTATAAATGGTAAAATGCTATATAAATATGTATTATTATTATTGCATAGTGTGATTTGATATACAGGCTTCTATTCTACACCGCCCCCCCAGGTATTTCTCTTACCACCTCTCAATGGTGCCAGAAACTGTACCATGAGCAGTCTGTTCCTTTGGATTTTTGTTGTTCGGTTGTGTCCTGCTCTTCCTGACCCCATTTGGGGTTTTCTTGGCAAAGATACTAGAGTGGTTGGCCATTTTTCTTTTCCAGCTCATTTTAGAGATGAGGAAACTGAGGTAAACAGGATTAAGTGACTTGCCCAGGATTACACAACTAGTAAGTGTCTGAGGCCAGATTTGCATTTAGAAAGTTGAGTCTTCCTGATTCCAGGCCTGGCACTCTATCACTGTGCCACCTTGCTGCCTTTATTCCTTTGGCTATTAAAGGCTTTCCCCCCACAAAAGCCATTTATACAAATGCAAACATTCTTGGAGGGGCAACACCTTAGGCCATTTTATTATCAGCCAACGTTTTAAAAATTAAATACCTTTTCAATTATCAAGCGTTCGTTTTTCTTTCTACTTCCGGCTCCTTGAAAAAAGAAAGAAAAACAAATTTTTTTTTTTTAGCAAACAAGCATACTCGAGCCAAACAAATGCCCATCTTGCCCACGTCCAAAATGTATATCTCATTCTGCATAGTTATTTTGATCTCCTTTTTGTTATGAGGTAGGTAGCATTCTTCTTCACCATCAGTCCTCTGGAATCATGGTTGATCATTGTGTTCTTAAGTCTTTCAGAATTGTTTGTTTTTACAGGGCATTAGTTAATAAAAACGATTTTCTCTGGGAATTGGTTGATGGTTTAGGAGCATGAAGAGAACAGAGCTCAAGAAATCAGAATGTGGAAGGACACTAAAGACAGACTTTGCCTACTTTACATTTTTGTTTATGGACCTGCCCTGAGTATGGACAGTGGAGTCTATACAAATGATTGGGTCTCCTTGTGTTAAGTAGAGTTAATTTTCATTAGTGAGGACTGGTAAGAAACCAGGTTAGGGAAAACAGGAAATATACAAGTCTTGCCTTGTCCTGCCCCTTTGAAACTCTGTCCAGACTCCCATAATCCTGGTTTAGAGCATCCTGTCATTTAGGTCAAAGCTCCTCACCAACATTTGTCAACATATCCCAGTCCTAAACCAAAACACCTCTCACTGTACCCCATTTAGAACTGAATGTGCTTGCTTGGTGGTAATTTTGGGTAGTTTTCATAGGAATCAACAAAGCTCTGATTTCACTTGGGATCACTAGTAAGCTAGTGTTGGTGCCGCTTGGTCATCCTAATTATAACTGCCTCCCTCATTAACCAAGGTGAATGACCTAAGAGGACCCAAGTTAATACAGAACAGTGTTCTTAGGTTGCCTTAAGATTGTGGGTGGAGTAACAGCCGTTCCCTTAACAGTAGTGACTCATTACATCTATAATGACAGTGCATTCCCAGAATTGCCTTTGAGGAGAAAAGGCTTACATTCCAGTATGGTACACAACACAAGTATGATACAGATAGATGATGAGGTTTGTTTTTGCTTTTACTAGGTCTTTGCTTATCCCAAAACTTGAACTCTACTGAGGCTCTAATGGCTTGCTCAGTTTTTGGCTGAGTTAAAAACAGTCCTCTAAATACCTAAACAGGATTCTAAACATGTTACCATTGGTAACTGAAGTGAAAGCCAGGTATATGGTCAGTATCAGGCTGACCTCCCATGGTTCCTCTCACAAACTTTCTACTTACTAACCTTCTCCTTCCCTCCCCCCATCTTTTGGTAAAGATATTTCATAGATGAGAGGTTATCCAATAATTTTTGGAGCCATAATGACTTAGCACAGTCTCAGTTTTGACATTTGCATTATAACTTCAAAAAATAACAATCGTTAAGTATTTATGCACTTCCCAGAATTTCTCTCTGCTTTGGAGAAATTCCTGAGCTTTTGGCACACAGTAGGCGTGAATGATAGATGAAAAATGGACCACTGAGATGTCAATTTACAAATAACCCCAATGGAACTTTGATTAAGAAACATCAATAGAGGCAGAAACGTGGGAGTCAGGAGACCTGGATTTGAATCTCAGCCCTGATACCTACTAACTGGGGGACCCTGGGCAATCATCTCACTTCTTTCTCTGAGTCCTGGTTTTCTCTTCTGTAGAATGGAAACAACATTTGCCCTACCTTGGCCATCAGGTGGTTATAAAGAAAGTGCTTTATAAACCTTAAAGTCCTCTAGAAGTTGGAGTTACAGAACTATTATTATAAATATTAAATATTATTATTTGTGTTCTGCAAAGTCCCCCAAAGTAGTAATATACTTTCTTGGTTCTGTGACACTCTGGAATCTCTAATTATCTCTAGGGTTGTTGAAAAAAATTCTTAAAAGGAAACTACTTTTAATTCATGCACTTGGATTTCTTGTTTCTCACATAGATAACATTTGTTAAGCACTTGTGCTAAATGCTAGGTATACAATAAAGGCAAAATGAACGATCCTTGCGTTCGAGGAACTCACCTTTCCAAGAAGAGTTAGAAAGGGGGAGAGTGTCTAGGAAGTATTTCAGAGGCCTGGAGTTAAGCAAGGTGAGACCAAAGATGGCCTGTGTAAGCCTTGGGTGGCTTCAGAACAGAATCCAATTCTCTGGTGGGGAGGGTTAGTGGGAAGTGTTGGCTGGAGTGGAGTGGAGATGACATGGCTCCTAAGAAAGTTATTTAGCACATATTGATATATACATAATCAAAACATTTTTATTCTAAAATAAATGTAACAAGGTGGGCTCCTTTTCCTCCCGCCCCCAAATTGGGAAATCATTGCCCTATTTCAATCCAGTGAATATTCACCATGTGCCTACTGCTTGCCTGGGATTGAGCAGTATGGAGCAAAGAAAGGGAATATAAGATAGACATAATCTAAAAAGCCTTCTATCTTTTGTAAACATGTAAACTGAAGCCTAGAAAAATAACAGTCGATTATCTTTATCTAGTACTTTAAGGTTGCAAAGTGTTTTCACATAGATAGCTCATAGCTACCCCAATCCGTTGAAATTTTACTTATTGCTATCTTCTCATCATGCTGTTTTCTACACAAATATTCATATTACTTTCCTCCTAAGGCCAGGGAGCCTGGTGATCTTCAGCTACAAATTGAGAAACCTGGGTTAGGATTAAAACAAAGTTGTCCAGCTAGAAGGTATATTTTTGAGCCAGAAACAAGATTTTGATGAATTTGCTAAGGTTATGCATATACTTGTCATTTAGCTGAATCTGCTGGATATGGGTGAAAAAGCTGTGGGATATAACCTCACCAGGAGGGTTTAGGCTACATCCAGCATTGGTCAGAACCATTTGTTTGCATCTGTAGTTAACTTCAGAAAGTCCATCTTCCATTACCACCACCCCCTCCTCATTGTGTGCTTTGCCGCAGTAATTCCTTCCCTTTGTCAATTCAGTAATAAACTCCTGCAGTTCCCTCCTCCTTAGGTTTCCCTGGAAACTCAGCCTGAAGTTTCAAAAGCAGCAAGCAACACCCCATAAGAGTGAGAGCCTGTGGGGAAGGGGGTGAGGAAACCATTCAGGAGGTATTTAAAACCCTTAACACATTCACTGGGAGGTGTTACAAACACCATTTATCTAGCAATTTGATATTTACAAAATGCCTTCTGTTGCCTTAGACCCCTCCCTACTCTCCATCTTCTACCCACTTCCCCCCACCCCACCTCCCAGCAATTCCAGAAGGCAGGTTTCTAGTATTATCTCTGTCTCTGTGAGATGAGGTAACCAAGAGACCGAGAGTTTGCCAGGCTTATACAGGCAGGAAATGTCAGCACTGGGATTGAAATGCATGGCTCCTCAAATGCCTAGCTCTCTACTAAGTATTCTGGGCCAAGACTACATTCTACAGTATAGTCTCAGTTACCAATAAGAAATGACAGATGGTCTTTTCTTTTTGTGAAGGCTAGTTAAAAAGAGGGGTTGGAAGCCACCCTGAAGCATGCTTGTCGTGCACTTACTAAGCACCTACTATATGCCAGGCACTGTGCTAAGCACTGCAGCTATACAGAAAGGCAAAAGACAATACCTACCCTTAGATTGAGAAGATCACAATCTAATGGGAGACAACACACAAACAAGCTATATATAGGACAAAAAGGAAACAATCAATAGAGGGGAGGTACAAGTATTTAGAGGAATTAGAAAGGCTTCATGTAGAAGGTGGGATTTTAGCTGAGACTTGAAGGAAGCCAGGGAAGCCAAGAGGTGGAGATGAGACGGGAGAACCTTCCAGACATAGGTTATAGCTAGATTGCTGAGAGATGCAGTGCCTTGTTTAAGGCAGAGCAAAGAGGCTGCCGTACCTGGATCAAAGAGGAGGGGGTGGTTTGAAATGTAAGGTGTAAAAATACTGGAAATCACTTGTTAATTTTTATATAGATAATTTTTTTAAAGTTCGTGGTAAAATAATATTGGAAAGGAGGATAGGAAAGGTAGATTATAAAAGGCATTGAATGCCAAATGGGATTTTATATTTGATACTGGAGGTGATAGGAAGTCAGTAGTCTTGGGAAGGAGACATGAAGCAAGGTGTGAACAGATATTTAGTAAGTACCTACTATGTGCACTGTTAGGGGTTATGACAGCTATCAAGCATACCACTTAGTCCTTTGCCATCTAGGAGTAATAGTATAGGTTAGAGATAAGGCACAATTACAGGAAAAACCCATAGGCTTTAGAGCTGGAGGGGACTTTAGATATTATCTAATTCAAATTTTCTATTTTATAGGTGAGGTAATTAATAATAGTAACAGTAACTAACACTTACGTAGTTACTTACTATATCATTAGTGCTTTGCAGTGATTCTCTCACTTGAGCCTTACAAGAACCGTGGAAGGGAGGTGCTATTATCACCATCCACATTTTAACAAATGAGAAAACTGAGGCAAATAGGTTGAGTTTACGTACTGTCACATAGCTAGTAAATGTCTGAGATCAGATTGGAACTCAAGTCTTCCTGATTCTAGGCCCAGTGCTCTATCTACTGTATTACCTAAGTCCTAGAAAGGTAAAATGACTTCCCTAAAGGCATATAGATAGTGAGGAGCAGAGGCAGAATTTGAACTCAGGTTCTCTGATGCCAAATATACTATTCCCTCCATTATACCACACCTTCTAGCAAAAGAATAATAATACAAGGTAGGAATTAATAGCAACAACAAATGTTAAAATGAAGTCCTATTTCAGTACAGTTCAGAAACGGAGGTGACCCTGGGATCTCAAAGGCTGTTCCAGCAGAAGACAAATTCTGATGGGTTCTGCCAATATGTAAAGTCTTTGGGGACAAACTGCCTGCCATTGGAGGATAAGTATAGCTAAAAATGGAAAGTTGATTATCAGTAAGTTGGGCCTTAGGTGGTTCATTTTTTTGGCTGTGGCAACATAGGAAGCAAAAAAATGCTGTCTCTTATTCTTGTGGCTACTTCCCACCCCCCTCCCCCCAACTTCCCTCTGTCCCCTTTTCATTTCACTACCGACAGTGATAGAGAAGTGAAAAAGGCATTGGAAGGTATCCAGCAGTTACTAGGACATCTTGAAAATAATTAATTTTTAGAATTCTAAATATGAAATCTTTCTTCAGTAACCACCAAGGTTACATACTTAAAAGAACCAAATCATATCAGTATTGATGTTCTCCTCATGAATGAAATCTAAAGCAATAAGGAAATTGCAGCTAAATGGAAAGATGGATGGCTCACAGACACTACTTGGAGAGTCAAATAAAGGAGTTGCCCAAGGTCAAATTATGCCAAAGGATGACAAGAAACATCATTTCATGGGACATTCAGTCATCTTAGCGTTCATGATGAATATAATGGGCATCATGAGTCTTGTCTTTAGCTTTTATCCTCAGAGACACACACAGTGCCTTGTGAAATGGATGTCTGTAAAATTATACATTAGTATCTCTTGCAAAGAATAAGGAGGTAGAGAAATTATACTAAGAACTTAAAAAGATTTTTCAAAACTAAATCAATATGCAAGTATGTATTCAGTGTCTACTTTGTGCCAAGCTCCATGCTAGGCACCGATAATTCAAAAACAAAAGTCCCTGCCCACAGAGATCTTACATTCTACGAGGGGAAACCACATGAACATAGTAAATGCATATACATATATATACATATATCTATATTTATATATTAATATATTTGTTATACACATACGTACATATATAAAATACAAAAAACAATTTCAGAGAGAGGAGGAAACAGTTATCTACTTAGGGAGTATCAGAAAAGACCTCATGTAGGAGGCAATATTGGTCTGAATTTGGAAAGAAGCTAGAGATTCTCAGAGGTAAATAAGAGATGTGCATTTCAGGCATGATAGAGAGCCTGTGCAAAGGAACACAGATGAGATTTCATGATCTAGAAGAGGTGCACTAAGTAGGTCAGTTTAGCTTCCATTTAACATTCATTGATACTTGGTTGACCTTGGATTTCCTGATTTGCTTTCAGAACTTGGTTCACGCACTGCTTTCTTCATGAAGTCTTTCATGGTGCCTTCAGCTACCAGTACACTCTCTCCCAAAATCACCTTGAATTCATTTTGTATGTATTCTGTGTACATATGTATGTGTGTGTACACAACCTTAAAGGTTCTTCTCCACTTGGAGTCTCCTGTGTATTTATTAAGATCATAGAAGATTCCTTGATAAATACAACCAGAGAAATAATCAGAAGATCATTGAACAAAGCTTAGCTATCAATATCAAGTGAGATATAAAACAGGAAGATATAATCTAGCTAGTGGTGTTTTTTTTTTTTGTCATGGAGGATATCCTGCACAGGGTCTAAATGGAAAAAAATTCACTATAGGTAGTAAAGTCTTCCAGATAGCCCTTTTTATGGATGACATGCCAACTGCTTCAAGTTACTAAAAATTACAGGATCTCCTCAATGAGATCCACAAAAGAGAAATCAATCTAACTATCTGTAGGATCATAAGATTTGGATTTGAATGGGGCTTAGTCCAGCTTCTTGATTTCTGAGATTAATTTTGAGGGCATTAGAACCCATGGAGGTAAAGTGATTGACCCAAAGTCATAGAGCTGGTGAATGGCAGAACCAAGATTCAGTTTCTGGTCATTTACTCCAAATAGTACCTTTCCCTCTGTACCAGGAATTCTTAACTTCTTTTTTTATGCCATGGGCCCTTTTCACAATCTGGGGAAGCCTATGGACTCTGTTTTCAAAATAATGTTTTTTAATATGTAAAATAAATAGGATTGCAGAATTCTTTTGAAATACAGTTATCAACATATTTAAATGACCAAATATACAAATCCCAGGTTGAGAACCTTATTCTATATTGCAATCTATACTGTGACATGCAGTTGGATAGGCAGCCCATTGAATTAGAGCATTAGTACATATATCTGTGACAGGAGCTACAAGTAGACAATGAGTTTCTGGAGTCAGAATTGAATAAGAGGAAATAGAGTGGGCTGCATTCTTTTAAAAAAAATTGCATGGCATTTTCAGTGATTCCAAAGCTGCCCCCTGATGCACAAACCCATTTCTTTAACAATGATTTTTGAAGATTTAAAATTGAAAATGTCTCAAATGGCAGTGGAGAGGAGCATTCTGTGTATAAATAGAAAGAGGACTTGTGACTTCAATGGCATAGAAAACTCCCAGGTGAGGAAGTGCTCTTCTAGTGCAGATTACGCACCTTCTCTGTAACATAGCACTAGCCGGCTAAAGCACTGTGTTTAAATGATTTTCACAAGGTCATCCAACTAGTATGTATCAGAGGTGGGATTTGAACCCAGGTCTTCTTGGCTTGCAAAGCAGCTCTTCATCTACAACTCCACGCTGTCTCCCTGGCTGCAAATAGGGCATAACAAAATACCAATTAGGACTTGCATACAGTTTTATGAAGGATACCCAGAAAACATGTGGGTGGAAAAGCAAGTGGGCCAGTCTTAAAATAAGAGGAAATGATAACATGGAAAACCCAGCTGCTGCCGTAGAACCACAGAATGTCTAAAAGGCCTAAAAGAACATGTCTGCTGTTATTGAGTAGATTCTTTAAGGAAGATTTATGGTCAAATGTGAATGGGTCATGATTTGTACCATTGGGGGCAGTGTTCACATTGTCGAGATCATGGAAACATTGATATACTGTGTTATTATTTACCATGTTACCAAATGAATATTACAGACAGTGAGCCCATTGGGTTTGGAGTTAGGAAAGATCACTATGAGCTGAAATAGAATAAAGACATGTTGAGGAGAAAATAGAATTTGAGCTGGGTTTTCAAAGACGAATAGGATTTGGATGGGCAAAGATAAAAGAGGAAGATATTATGAAGTTATTTTATCTGTGACTTGGAAAATGCCACAGGTGGCACGATTATCACATTTGCAAATGGCACAAAGTAGATAAATTAGATCTACGGTATCCAGAAATATCTCAGCAAACTAGATTACAGAATTCTGAACCAAATCAAATAAGATAAAATTTCATTCGGATAAAGGTAGTCTTATACTTGAGTTAAAAAAAGTTTCATAGTGTGTTTCATGATAGCATAGATATGGCTAGGGAGCAGTTTGAAAATAATTCAAAGGTTTTAGTGGACGGCAAATTTTTTTTTTCTTTTAAGATTATTTTTAAAAATTCTGAGCTTAAATACCAAAAGAATTCCATATACAGAGCAGTAAATAGACTACAAATGTAAAACTGTCAATGTTGTATTATGATAGTCAAGAAGGGAAATATAATTTTAGGTTTCATCAAGAGAAGTGTAATATACTAGACTGAAGAGGTAATGGTATCTATGTACATGTCCTGGTCAGAGTACATCTGGAGTATTGTTTTCAGTTCTGATAAATACATTTTAAGAAGCACATCACTAACATGGAGGAGATTGATCAGAGGAGGGCAGCCTAGATGGTGAAGCGTCTCAACATTATGCAGGAAATAAGGATGCTTAGCCTGGAGACAGAGGACTTGAAAGTGTGGGAATAGAATAGTTAACTTCAGGTATTTGAAGGGCCTTCGGTGTGGTAGAGGGAGTCGACTATTCTGCTAAATCCTAGAGAGCAGCACTAGAAGGGTAGATGAAGAGAGGCTGATTTAGGCTTGATGCTGGATAGCTCTAACAAATGAGAGCTGTCTGAACATGGAATGGACTGCTTCAGGAGGTAGAGGCTTACCTCTATCTAGAGGTTTTCAGGCAGAGCCTGGTCGACAGCTTGTTGGGTATGTCATAGAGCAAAGGTGTTAAACTCAAATAGAAACAGCCACTAAACCACATATTGACTTAGAAAACCACAAATTAACATTATCTTTGTTCTATTATATTTTCATTCCTTTTGTTAAAATATTTCCCTGCCAGCAGCGTGTTTGATGCCTCTGTTGTAGTGGGAGGAGCATTCTTGTTCTGAGAAGGGTTGAACTAGTTGACTCTGAATTCCTTTACAACTTTGAGATTCTCTGATTCAAGTGGGGAGAGCAGCATGCAACAAGACTAAGGTAAAAAGTTCAAGGAATGTTTTGGAAATGAGAAATGGAATCTGGGTAGATTGTAAGGTTTTATAAAGGGGCGATAGAGCAATACTAGAAGAGTACAATTTCTCATTTGCATTTTTTCTGTGTTTTAAGTTCTAAGTACATTTCTTTTTCACATAAGCAAAGGTCTGTCTGAGGTACCTTGGCATAGTCACAGGTCATGGAGTTAGGAAGACCTGGGCCTAGGTCCTGCCTCCAATGAATATTGACTGTGTCTCTCTGCAGGCTACTTCTCTCAGTACCCTGGGCAACTCACCAAATCTCTAAGTTGCAGAGCAGGTGATAGTTTGCATTGGCCAAAGAAGCGTTCTCATCAGGAGTTTTCCATACTACTTAAATCACAGGTTTGGTTAAAAAAAATTGGGCATCTGAATACCCACTCATACAATAGGAGATAATACAAGTGGTCAAGAATAATCATAAATATATGGTATCAGCTATGATCATTATTATTGTTCTTGGTTTTGGTTAGGCTGGGGATAAGGGATTTATGATTTCTTCCGTGTAGGCAGATTCCAGCATGGAAACACTCTTCACTGATACAGATCTATGACTTGTTTAGACAAAGTTAACATTGAAAGGTTAAAAAACTTAACCATGTTCACACAGCCCGTATGTGTCAGGCACAGGATTTGTATCCAGATCTTCCTGACTCCAAGGCTAATTTTCTGTTTACCATGTCTTGTTGCCCCTTTACTGTTATCATCCCTGACCACTTGTCTCCTGTTGAATGGTGACTTTTTATTTGATAACTAACCACAAGTGTCCGTGACCTTTCTGAGATAGCCATTTTATGGATAAAGACAGACCTTTATCCCAATACTTTTAAGAAGATCTAATCCTGTTGTACCCTCTCTCTGGTAGCATGTGTTCAAATTCTGAAGCACATGCCACAAAACCACAGCCAAAAGTAGTACCTTCTTTTCGTCTCTACCCTCCAAGTGAAAATTAAAGAGAACCCTTAGGGGATTAGAGAAACTCTGCTATTATCCGGTAAAACTCTAGCAAAAAGGTCAGACATCAATTCGATGACCACATTCACAAA
>CM053624.1:208155271-208177322 GCA_028646595.1 Phalanger gymnotis
AGCCTCCAGGCCCAGCAGGCCCGCCTCACAAGAGTAACCAGGAGGCCACAGAAAAATAAGATGGCATAAATCATATTCACTGGCCTCAAGTCCTCACTTGAACTCCTGGGTCCACACACGGGTTGTCTCTGCTTTGGCTTCAGCTGCAGTTTCTCGCCTCTCCTCGCAGTGAAGCCTCTGGCGTTCTCAAGCTCCGCCTCAATGACCAGAGTCCAGAGACCACTGGTTCCCGAGTTGGCCCCTCTTAAGTTATTAATCTACGCCCACACAGGTTTCACAACTGATAGGGCTTTGGGCCTGGGGCTTAGCACTTAACAGGTGAAAGTACTTTCAAAATAAACAAAAGCCAAACTCCTCAAGTGCACCCCTTAAACTAAGTACTAAGGAGCCCATTTTGCATTACTGACACAGGCCTGTCCCCTCCCTTTATCCCTTCCCCTTCTCCTCACTGGAGAGCTCCTAGATCCTTCATTTAAGGAGGGAACCCAGGGCAGCCATGTCATAATTTCCCACTTGGCAGCAGGACGTCATCATGGTCTCACCCCAAGTACCCTCCTCCCCCTGCCTGCCATCCCTCATTTTCAGCTTCTTTTTAAGTGTGGTATTCTCCTATTAGACTGTGAGGTCCTGGAGGGCAAGGTCTGTCTTTTGCTTTTTTTTTTTTTTATTCCCAGCACTTAGTACAGGGCCTGGCTCATAACAGGAACTTAATACTGACAGCTATCTCAAATGAAACCCATATATACATGATGGAGAACTTGAAAAGGAAGGAAGATGAGTTTTACTTCTCTTACAATAAGCACTTACCTCTGACACCCAGTGGCATGGAACATGCGCGCGCGCACGCGCACTCGCCCCTCTCTAGTCATATAGTAGAAGAGGAAGAATCTTAAGATAATGATTTTTAAATATCCTGCCAGGAAACTTTTCATTTAATTTAGCTATCCTGACTAGCCAATGTCAACCCCATCAAGGTGAATTCTATATTCAGCAGTAGGGAATCAAGATTTTTAAAATTATCATTTATAAATATAATTTATAATTTATTTTTATTATATGTAATTTATCATAATATAAATAAAATTTATAAATATAAAATTAAAAATTATAAAAACTTTATAAAAATTTTTGAAAAAGTTTAAAAACAAGTTAAGATTTGTCCCTGACCCCGAAGAGAACATGGGCCTGGGGCAGTTATATTCGTTCAATTCTGTGAATGGAAGCCTGCCAGGCTATCAAAGGAATGTGTGACTTATACTTCTACCAAATGATTCAGATTCAGATATCAACAATTTTGATACATAGTTCACTGCTTTACCTCAGTTCCCAGTAGCCTGAAGGGGCAGGAACAAATAAAGAACTCTTACAGTCCCTTCTATTTCTAAGATAATAATAGAACTATACCATACCATACCATAGAACCAAGATAACAATAGGTACCATTTCTGTAGCTCTTTAAAGTTTGCCGATCCCTTTACATACATTATCTCATTTGATCCAGAATCCTAACGTTAGAGTTAATCGAGTTTACTCCATTGTGAGTGCACCAGCTCCTGAAGCCTCAAAGCAGAGGAGTGGACTCTTTGGCATCTGGGAGTCTGCTTCTACTTTCCTTATTCAAGAGCCTCCCAAGTCCAGAAAACAATGAAGACGAACAGAGACTCTAGTTAAGTTAAAAGAGACCTCTTAGAAGAGGGATTTGCCTATCATTTGTCTCCTAACTGTAGCTGAACAAGCTTCTTAAGGCAGTTTGGCCCTGAAGATAAGGCAGGGAAATGAGATTTTAACTGGTGAAATCTTGTTCACGTTACTGAGATAGTATTCATCACAGATAATTCTGTCCTCAACAGCTGATAATCAAAGTCATCTACAGGAAACAAGCAAATGTGGCTTCCTGATATACTTCACTTAGGCAAATGGGAAATTCGTCTATTTTGCCTAATCGCACAACAGCTAGAGGGTTATGGTGAGTCAGCCCGGATTTAACATTTGTTGCGGATAATTGAGAGTTGATTCTACCTGTACAAACCTTGGAAAACCAGTACATACTATCAAGCAAATTCTTAGAGTGCATTCAGAACAATTTTCTATTGCAGAAAGTAAAGGGAAATCTGGTGACTTTCTGTCACAGAATATTGTTCGGTAAATACTTGTTGACTGATTTATTAGGAACAAGAATGGATTTAATCTTGCCAATGGCCCTGCTAGTGAAAGACATTAAATCATTGGAATAGGTTATGGAAGGGAGAATGTAGACTTTCCTTCTTGAGAAATTATTTGTAAAAATGGCAGATTCTTATCTATATAAGAATAAAGGAACACAGTCACACAATAAGGAGATAAAATCCAGCCTAAAAGAAGTGATTAATGATAACAATTAATGAGGAGAAGGAGAAAAAGGAGAAGGGGGAGGAAGCAGCATGTTTAGAGCACTTTAATATCTGTAAAGTGCTTTACAAATATTATCTCATTTTATTATCTTCATTTTACACATGAACAAACTGATACATACAGTCTAACCACCCGACTTGCCCAAAGTCACAAAGCTAATACATGTCTGAGGTTGATTTCAAACTCAGAACACCTAGCTTTGTAGCCGCTGCTGCTGCTGCTGCAGCATCGTTTCAGCTGTGTCCAACTCTTTGTGACCCCATTTGAGGTTTTCTTGGCAAAGACACTGAAGTGGCTTGCCACTTCCATCTTCAGCTCATTTTATAGATGAGGAAACTGAGGCAAACAGGGTTAAGTGACTTGCCCAGGGTCGCACAGCTAGTAAGTATCTGAGGCCAGATAGGATAGAACTCAGGAAGATGAGTCTTCCTGACTCCAGACCCGGCACTCTATCTGCTCTGTGCCATCCAGCTGCCTGAAAAGATAGGAAGGGTGGAAGAGTAGCTAAATTATTTCAGAAGACCTCCTAGTTGAGAATAGTGGAATGCAGCTGATATTTTGTAGGAATTTCCTAAATGTGTCTGGGCAAGGATTATCAGATAAGTGAACCGGTCAGAAATCCTGTTGTAAAAAAGCTATCCCTCTCTATCTTATACTACCACTATTAAATCCTTGTTACCGGATCAACTTTTTAAAAATTCTCAGATCCTGAATTGTTGATGACATCTGAGGCAATCTGGCCACAATAGTTCTCTTAGCTAGTCTAACACCTGAATTGCTCCTCAGAGATTTTTCATCTTTCCAATCAATTTTTTATCCATACCCCTGGTTTTCTCATTGCCTTTTGGACTGGAAGAGAGGGGAGGGGAGGAGAGATGTATTGAACCTTCACTTCTGATGAGTGAAGAGAACATTTATAATAGTTTCCTTATTTTGTGCATATTCTTTGTGCAGGTAAATAACCCTATGTTGAAGCTTTGCAAGATTAAGAACTCTGATAAATGCAGTGATCCACCATAATTCCAAAGAACCCAGGATGAAAAAATTCAACTCCTCTCCTGACAAGAGAGGTGACAGATTCAGGGTGCAGATTGAAATGTATTTTTTGGACGTGGCTTAATATATGGCTTGATTTTGCTTCACTAAGCATATTTGTTCTGAGGATTTCTTCCACTCACTGGGGTCGGGGAAGATATAGGAAGGAGAGAAAAGTTTTTTTTTTTAATTTAAAAATATGCATATTTTTTAAAATCCTGTATTAGAATGGAGCTCTATCCCATAAGGATGTAGTTGGTATTTTCTTACTATTTTATTTCTTTGTTTTATGAAGAGAAAAGAGTAAATCCCAAGACTCTTATAATGATTTAACAAGAACTTGTTTTTTAAAACTGCTTTTCCCCATGCCTTCCTCCTGAATTCATTCCCCCTCATGTCTGCTTCCTAAAACCCATAATTTCCTTCAAGGTACAAATCAGGTGTGACTTCCTTCAAGAAGCCTTTCTAATACCTTTAGGTGTTAGTGCCCTTCTCCCTATCCCCCCAAATTACTCTGTACTTATTTTGAACATTTGAGAGTAATTTTTGTGTAGCACAGTGTGCTGTATATAGTAGGTGCTTAATAAATACTTGCTGAATTGAATAGTTTGTTCCTTTCTAGATTGCTTCACAACATAGCAAGAAACGGTAAAGGGAAAGCAAGTTTATTATTTTAAATTAATTTCTACTTTTATTCTGAACTCAAACCACCAAATAGGATGGGTATTTACAAGTATGTATGTAGAAGAGAAAAATGTTAGTACATGAAACTTGACATTTATAAACACAATTTGTTTTGTTTTCCAAGTATACAATAAGATCAATCTATGGCTTTCAAAATTGTCACAACCATCCTTTTTGTCACTCCTGTTATTTTTTCCCCACTTTAAAAAAATAGATGCCTCAATGACCCTCTTTTCTTGCTTTATTCTTTTTTGCTACCTTATCCCTATTCTTCCTTGTCCTCCCACCTCTCCATCACCATTGGAAAAGAAAAACAAACCTAATTGTACAAGAAAAATAAGCTTAATGAAAACTTGGGGCCACACCTCACTAAGCAAAGTCATTCCAAGGACTGTAAGGATGAAATTGGAAAGAAGACAACAAATATGGAAACAACAAACAGGAGATTTGTAAATATTTTTATAACAAACATTTTACCATTAATTAGAGCAGAGCCATTGCTGGACACCAACATCACAGTTTCTCATGTGCTACACGAGGGAGCTGAATGGTGCTAAAAAACAAAAAAGATAGGAAGAACAGCTGGACTGGAACAAATACTTACAAAGGAGGTCTGTGTAACACAATTTTGAATGTTTTGATGGACTGAGTCTCAAGATTCTCTAAGATAGGGAGGAGACCAAAGGATATCAAAAAAAATTTGGAGCTTATAGTTACATAAAAGATGACCTAATGTCTATTTTTTTCATTTCTACAAAGATTTCATGGTAATCTATACACACAAATCACAGATCTTCTTGAAGAAGTTGGAAGGCTTTTACTTAGTCATTATTAGGTGCCTTCTGTGTTCCAGGCACTGTGCTAAGCACTGGGGATACAAAGAGAGGCAAAAGACAGTCCCTGCTCTCAAAAAGCACACAGACTAATGGAGTAGACAACATGCAAACAACTATGTACAAACAAGCTATGTGCAACAGAAATAAGAAATAATCAACAGAGGAAAGGAACTAGAATTGAGGAGGATCCAGAAACCCTTCTTTGATGAGGTAAGATTTTAGCTGGGATTTGAAGGAAGCTGGGAAGCCCAAAGGAAGTAATGAGGAAGACAGCATTCTGGGTATCAGAGACAGCCAGTGAAAATGCTCAGAGTCAGGATAGAATGTCTTGTTCAAAACCAGTGTCACTGGATTAAAGAATACATAGAGTGTCAGAAGACTGGAATGGTGGAAGAGTAAAGCCCTTCTTTTCAACAAGATTCTTCTAGTGATATTCTATTGTTTTGAATCATGAAATGACAGAGTCTATGAAGAATTAGAGTTGAAGGCCACCCAAAGAGCAGTGGAGAGGTACATGTTGGGTATGATTCAACAACACATTATCAAGCACAAGAGAAACAACATCATAAAGAATGTCATCAGAGATGTATTAAAAAAAGGCAGGTAGGTGGTCTCCCGGAAGTGGGAGATAACATAACAGTGCTGCCCTCAGCCCCAATATTCTAACTTCGTTATAGGCCCACTGAAGCTACCTATTACACACCCCCACCTCCACCAATGTCCTAACTTATGCCCCCCTGCTCACTGGAACAATAGCTTTAGTTCCCACAGAAACTCTTAGTTCCCACAGAAACTCTTAGTTCCCAGGTGTGTCAATGTGATAGAAGCCCAGCACTGCCTCCAGACCCTTTCCCATGAAACCGGTATGCAATCACAATCACATCACCCATTTAGCCCAAGACAAGACCACAATATCTAACTATTTATCTTGACCAGACAGGACCACAATAGCTAGCCACCTGGGGGGCAGCACGACCAGAATGCTCGACCACCTCACCTTAGAAGATCCCACCCTAAGATAGCACCTGCGCAGTTTTACTGAGGCTAGGACCCCTCCTCCGTTACCTAATCCTTTAACAAATTCCTCCTGCCTTTTTAATATTAATCACATTCCTGTATTCTATGTGAATTTCTGTTATGTAATTGCATCTTTACCCTATAAAAATCCATCTTTCTTTCTCTTGGAACTTAGCCCACTCCATGAGAGGCGTCAATCTCAATAAATGCCTATACCTGGATTAGAAATGGTCTGACTGAATTCTTTGAGACAGTTCCACCACAACACACCTTGAAACTGCAACAGTTTTTGGCCCTAGGTAGGCAGAGACTGAACTTCAACAATGGGAACACAATGTCAAGAAAACTAGAGGAGGATCCCAATACATTGGTTTTCTACTACCCTCCCCACTTCCATGGCAGTGCGGGGGGAGAGAAATAAATGAATAAAGGTTAAACTGTATGTAAAGGCATGGATGGCTCACAATCTGCATCACTGGAGGAAATATTGATATTGATAAGCTCACAGATCTATACAAGTACTGAAGCAATGACAAGCTACAACACTTTCAGAGAAAGGCAAACAAGGTGGTGAGGGGCCTAATCATGCTGATGGGTTGAAGGAACTGAGATCTTTAGCCTGGAGAAGAGAAGATGGAGGTGGTGTAGACGCAGACAGCTGTTTTCAATTATTTGAAGGAATGCCATTTGGAAAGCTTATTCTTTTGGCCCCAAAGGTCAGAACCAGGAGGAATGGATAAGATTTGCATGCTAAAAATCAGTGAAAATTTAGACAGATGTCTAAAAGTGAAATGGAGCTTTTGAAGGATATAGTGAATTTTATGCAGTGAAGGTCTTGAAGCTTAGGCTGGAGGATTTCTTGTCAGAGTTTATGTAAATGGGATTCCTACTAAACCGAGATTTGGAATATATGTTCTCTAAGGTCCTTTCAGGCTTCAAAAAGCTATGATTCTCAAACACTAATGATAATAAGGAATTCAAATTTATGTGACTCCTTATGATTTACAAAGCATTTTCCTGTAACAAGCCTCTGGGGTATTGTCATTCTCATTTTACAGATGAGGAATCTGATACTGAGAGTATGTGATTTGCCCATGGTTACCTAGCTATTGTCAGTGTTAAGCTTCAAACCCAGTTCTCCTGATTCCAAAGCCATCAATCTTTCCATTATACATGTCACGTAGATACAGTTCCTTTCTTTCTTAGGAATCTATGAGTTAACATGCTTAGCAAGAAAGAAGGTGGCATTCCTGTCACCACATTTTTAATCAATCATTTACTTTGCCTCAGTTCCTTATCAATGAAAAATAGATAATAATATCTTAACTGCTAGAAGGACAAGGGTTTGGTCACATGATGTCTAGTCACACTGCTACACGGCAGACAAAAAATAAGCCACAGAGTTGTCCTTAAGAGCAACAGTAGGGAGCATGTCTGACAACATGAAAAAGGAGATTTTTTTCCATTTGATTTCTTATAACCAGGGGAAGGAAAAAATGAAGGAAGGAAGGAAGGCGGGCAAAGAAAAGGAAGAAAGAAAGAAACCTAAAGCATTAAATATAAAATGTGATGATTCTGCCATGAGAAAGTGTTTATAAAACTCTAGGTGAGATTTCATTTCAGACTGATCAATAAATAAAATGAGGCTAGAGATGACAATGTAGGGACAGACATCAAGACTCAAGCTCAATCCTATAGAGACTTATCCTAGGCAATCTCATTTCCCTTCTTAAGAGCGGCTTATATGAAATAAGGGGTTGCAATAGCAGAGCATTAGACCAGGGCTTCTTAAACTTTTTCCACTCACAACCCCTTTTCGGTTTCCATGGGCAGTGTGAAGTACACATGCTTTGTGTTCAGAATCAAGGCTACAGTGAAGCTGTAAAGCAACACAGCCAAGAGCCGCTAGAAACACAATGCATTTGTTACAAGTTTGATTTTGAATTAATTTGTTTGTCGCACATTCAGAAACCTTTTACTGTTGCCATATTTTTCATGACCCCATATGCGGTTGTGGCCCTCAGTTTAAGAAATACTGCACTAGACGAAGAGTTAGGAAACCCAGTGTGTCCTTTTTCCCACTAGTTTTGTATGCTCTTTGGAAAACTAATTAAACAAACATTTATTGACTATATGAACAAACAGTGAGGATATAAGGATAAATCAACAGTCCTCAAGGATTTTATTGGGGGAACAACATGCACACATATAAATAGAAAGTACATACAAAATAATTTCCAGAGGGATGGCACAGGGTTCGTGAGAATTATTAGACACAAAAATTTTATTAGAATTTCTCTTAGAAATAAAAATTTTGTCCTATCTCTAATTTTCTTTGTCCTTATGTATTTTATAAAGTATTTCTTTAATTGACACAGCTTGTTTATTCCAGTCCTTCTAGTGCCAACAAAAGAAAAGGAGCTCTAGAGGGCTCAATGGAAGCAAAGAGAAACATGGAACAAGAACACCAGAGGGATAGGGCTGACACATATGGTTAGGCCAGAGCCAGGAAGCACTGATCTGAGAAAAAAGCTTCCAGCACGGACAGCCTCCAACTCTGAAGACTTAGGAGGTGTAGGGTCCAACTTGCCATGATAAGCAGGCCATCTGGTCTCCCAGTAGCATTTATCGTGAGTATATATCTAAAGAGAACTCATTATGACATACCAAGTGGACACATTTCTCCAAAGTTCCTTCCCTGTCTTGGAGGTCCATGATTCCACAAGTTCAGCAATAATAAGGATAGCTATTCTTTTTCCACAACTGTAAACAATCAGCTACATACTGGACATTTATTTCCATTCTCTTCTCTTCACCCACACAGCCATCACCTTAGCTCAGGCCCTCTTCACCTATCACCTAGGCTAAAGCAAGAGCCTCATAACTGGCTTCCCTGGCTCAGCTCTCTCCCAATTCCAATCCATTCTACACATCGCTGCCAAAGTGACTTCCCTAAAGCACAGATCTCCCCTGCTTAATAAACTCCATCATAATAAACTCTTATTCCCTCTAGAATCAAATATAAATAAACTTCTCTGTTTGGCACATAAAGTCTCAAAAATGCTTTTTGATTTACAAGACGTCGAGTCCCTGAATGGTATATGCTGCTGCCATATTCTCTTAGACAAGAGATCCACTGTTGCAATCATCAAAAATCTAGAGGGTTCTCTTCCCCAAATGGAAAGTCAAGAGTGATCAACTTTTCTGGAAAAGAGAGATAGGGACTACACCTGTGATTTTACTGGTATAGGGCACTTCTTCAACAAGTATTAAGTCAGTATCTTCTTTACACCTTATTAATTGTATGACCCTGGGCAAATCTGCCTCAGTTTCTGCAACTGTAAAATAGAGATAATATCATTTACCTCATAGGGTTGTTGTGACGATAAAAGTAGGTGATTAATAAATGTTCCTGTTTTTTTGCCTTCAAGATCAACGTTAGCTATCTTTTTGTCTTCGAGGCCAACTCTCTATACCACCATACCATACTGATTCTTCTGGAAAATAGTAAGAATATAACCAAATAAGCCCTATACGATAACCAGTCTTACTTAGAATTGGAATTACAGGAGTTAACACTGGATCTGCCAAAAACAATGAGCCTTTACTTTAGAGAATAACTCATAGTTCTCTCCAAGGAAGAAAAACTATGATTAAAAGAAAATATAGCCTCGGGCCATACTAAGCTGTGGCAGACCCGTTGAGCTGGCTCCACTGAGTTGGATTCAATGAAACTCTTTCACAAAGTGGCAGAGCATTAATCTTCTTGGCAAATGGCAGAAATGGAAAGCATCTATCTCCCCTGCCTTCTTTCCAACAGATGAAATTTTCTGTCAAGATTCAGCAGCCAAATCTCCACAGACCTCTCCCTGCTATGCCTTATCCTCTAGCCCAGGCTTAAAAGGGTTATAACGCTTATAATACTCGATCAAGATAAAGGCTTTGGTCAGTTTAAAAAAGAAGCAGAAATGCAGTGCAATTCAATAAACAATCAAGTGCCCACTGCATACAAGGCACTGTGCTAGGTACTAGGGATTTAAAAAAAAAGAGAGATTGAGTAATTTGGTCCTCAAATAGCATATACTGTAGAATGGGACACAACTTATATACCAATAAGTAAATCAAAAGAACTTATAAAATAAGTACAAATAATTTGGGAGGAATAGGATGAGAGTTCTAATTACTGAGTAAGTGAAAATGTGTGACTGGATCTGAGTAATCCATAACTACATTTCACAATTCGAAGTGCTCATCCTACTTGAAACTGATCCACTTAGCCTCATCCATACACATAAGAACAACACAGTGGTTTTACAAGATTGGTTACGAACATAGTGCTAGAAAAGACTACCCACTTTAATGTTAGCCCTGGTCTCCTGGATAATTGTAGTATCCTCTTCCTGGCTAGGAGACACAGAAGAACTTAAATCTTTTATGATATAAGTACTTGGCACATACTAATTGGTGGACAGCTCTCTAGGGAAATAATCTACTGTACTCTTTCCAAGTCCATCTCAAGTCTGCTGGTACTTCCAGGAACCTGTATAACATTAAACACTACCAAGAAGTAGGTGCCACCTGTATATCCTCCTTCAATTATATCTGGGCTCCTCCCCTGTTAGGGTCCCTCTTACCCCAAACTCCCAAGCCTTTGTCCAGCAAAGGCCTGATCTCACGGGCAATGAACGAGGCAGGAGGCATAAGATGGTGAGTAGCTCCGTTTATTCAAGTTAGTACCCAAACTTTTATAGCTTTGATTACTTAGCAATAGGGCCGCCTTGGTCCCGCCTACTCTCCTCCTACTCTCCTCCCCTTTCCTTCCCGCGCTCTCCCCATAATTCACCTGTGCACAGGTAAATCCGGAAAAGAACCCAGCACCACGTTGACAACAAAGGCGAGACCCTTCCTCCTGACTCCATCTTGTCCCACCCATACCTCAGAGCCCTGAGTTTACCTCAGCAGGCCCTGGGCATGGAGGTCCAGCGAGGGCAGAGGTTGGCTCTAACTCTCCCGTTACACTCCCCCTCCTCACCCCCAGTTCCAAAATACACTAAACTTTAGATCTAGGAATCACCTATATTAATTCAATAATTCAAACCAACAAATATTTGATTCCAGTAACATAGGATATAGAATTAAAGCTAGATAGGATTTAAGGCCATTTAATCCAACCTTCTCACTTCATGGATAGGGCAACTGAGATTCAGGAAAGAAATGACTTGCCCAGAGAGAGGCACACAAGACATAAAGGGCAGGAGGGAGATTTGAAACTACGTCTTTTAAATATTAATAATGCCTTAAAGTTTACAAAGCACTTTATTCATATAATGTCATTTGAACCCCACAACAACCCTGTTAGGAAGATAACAAGTATCATACCTCTTGTGTTCCAGGCAACCCTTCGTAGTGCCAGTCCCATCCCAATACTTAAGTAAAAATATAATTCAAGATTTTTCTCCCTGGTATTGCTTTCACTATATACAGAATACCTATTCACCTGTGCCCACACATTTACTCTGAATCACCTTGGTTCCTTGTCAGTTCTTTCAGCTCCAAGTCAAACAGAATGTGGTTATAGCTTGAAATATAACCACTCTAAATGCAGTCTTGTAAGTAGTAGAAATTTAGCCAGCACACACTATTCTTTTTAAACAGCCTGTATGCCTCCACTGAGGTGATAAGATGGATACCAGCAGTATTTTTTACTCACTTGGCAGAGATTGCAAGTCACCCTGAGCAAGTAAGCAAATATCTATTTTCAGTGATGCTCTTCACCACCAGCTCACTGAGTCGACTTTCTCAAGTCACCTAACTTCATTGCATCTCAGTTTCAGCTAATGTAAAAAGAGACTAAGAGCTCTTAACTGAAGAGTCATTGAAGAGTCTTAGAAATTGGGGAAGGAGAGTAAACCATTGAACTTGATTGGTTCTTAAATTGCACCAAATTCTCACTTGGTTTTCAAATAGAAGGGAGAAACTAAAAGGTCCAAATGTGAACACTATTCATGGAAAATTATTGTTTTTCACTTCCTTAACAAATCACAAATCGCTTTTTCATACCCACGAAGAATTTTTAGAGGTGGAAAGCAACACTTGGTCAGGTTTCACCAAAATCTGTATGGGGTATAAGACTAAAGGAATTTCTATCACTCTCTAAATTTTCACTTAAGAATGGGAAAAACCAGATTACAGAACTAGTTAAGGATGAAGTGGCAATTAAGAAACATAGAGCAGGAATTGGAGAAAGGGCAATATTGTGTTATCTTTGATCACTGAAAAGCACATCTGGAGACTTGTATGACAAGATCTAAGTGGGCTGCCCTTACCTGTTAACAAATGATTGTAGGACTAAGAGCTGGAAAGGATCTTACACTAGAATAACGATTCTTAACCCAGGGTCCATTATTTAATAATTATTTAATAATTTTATCATTAAATTTCAATATAATTGGTTTTCTTTGTAATCCTATATTTTGTTTTATGCATTTTAAAATGTTATTCTAAAAAGCAGTCCATAGGTTTCACCACACTGTTAAAGGGGTTCATGAGGCAAAACATTTTAAGAACCCCAAGACTAAAGAATCTAGTCTAACCCTTTCATGATACAAAGGAAGAAACTTTGAATCTGGACAAGTGAAATGATTTCTTCACAGTCACTTGTATAAGGAGCAGCAGTAGTATTTGAACCTGGGTCTTCTGACTCCATGTCTAATCTTAAGATTCCCAGGTACATAACAGCATAACATACCATATTCTAAAATGAGTACAATTTAAAAAAACCCTCCTCTTCTTGCCCCAACCCCATAATAGTTACAGATTATAATTACAGAATAGGGATTAGACCTGTGATTTCATTGATATAGGCAGTTCCTAGATAAGGAAACTCCTACAAATGCAGGTCAGCACCTTCTCTGAAGCTTATAGACGTAGAGAACTGTCTAGAGTACTGAGAGGTTATGTAATTTGGTTAGGGTTACACAGCCAGCATGTTATAGACAGCACTTGAATCCAGCTCTCTATTCAAGATGCCACGCTGTCTGTCTGTCCATATATGCACATGTGTACACACACACACACACACACACAAAATCACTTTAAAGGGTGCAATGCGTTTTACATAGATTATCTCACTTTATCCTCAGTCTAATTTTATGGGACAATTACTAATGTTATTATCCTCATTTAAAGGTGGGGAAATGAAGACTCAGAGAATTCAAGTGACTTTCCCTTGTCACACAGCTATTGTCAGGGATATGAATATGAACCCATGTCTTTGTTCCTCCAAAACCCAGCGTCTGTTCTCAAGGAGCTCAATCTGGTGGGAAGATAACATGCAAGTAACTATGTACAAACAAAACATATGTAGGTTAATTGGAGATGATAAAATATACAGGATTACAAAGGAAACCAACTAAACTGAAATAAAGATTTTTTTTTCCAATCCAAGTTCACAGAATCTCTGAAATCTAGGTGGCCCTACCCCAGACTCCAGGTAAGAACCCCTTGAATTAAAGGATACCTGGACAAGATCAGAAACAGTAGGAAGGGAGATGAGGTGTTAAACAGAAAAGTAAAAGACTTTTAATCTGTTTCTTCACAATTCAATTCGATGCAGCAAATGCTCAGTAAACACCTTCTCTGTGCATGTGCAAAACACTGACTGGGCACACACGAAGATTAATAAAGGAGAATGAATCTTTTAGTTGTCTGAAGTGTGGGCTTCTTGGGCTACTGCATAAGATTAACTGCTTGTCATGCTATGCATAAACCAAACTAGCAGTGATGCTTGGGAGCTAGTGTGAGAAATACAAGAAAGGTTTAGATGATGGATTCCTCCTCAAACAACCTTTATACTCTATGTATCTAGTCTCTTCCATAGCCTTCAAAACAAAACCAAAAATCATTCCAAAGAAGTATAGTTGAAGGAAGGAAGGGACTTGTGGCTTCGGCTGACCCCTCACTGATAACTCTCTGTTTCCCCTGACAGGGGAGGGGAAGGAGATCTTCCCTTTTCTGAGAAAAAAAAAAACCAACCCATCCACATACGGTAAAACAAAACAGCAACAGCAGCACACCCAAATGTTATTATCTCACGCAGTTGCAGCACATCTCCTAAAACAGACACATGGCAAGGGTTCTTTTCAGTTTGAATGTTGACTGATCACACGGAATGAGATGTAAACTCCTTAGTTTGTTATTTAAAGGTCACTCACAATTTGGTCTTTCCAGGCTTGCTGTATATTAGTCCCCTACATACACTCCACCATAGGTGTGCTCAGGACCCTGGGGGATCATTCCCATTGTCTCTGAGGAGTGAAAAGGCCACTGGGAATGCTCCCCTAGAGTGTCAGCACACATGGCCAGTACCTCTACCTTACAATCAAACTAACCTACCAGCCACGCTCCATGCAGGATGTATTATATATCCCATTTCTTTGCTTTTCCACGCGGACTGTCCCCCATTAGTGGAAGGCACTCTCTCCTTGCTTCCACCTCTCAGAATCCCTAGCTGCCTTTATAGGCTCCACCTAAGTACTTTCCCTTTCTTGAAGCCTTTCCTGATAACTAATTGTTAGAGTCCTTTCCTCAACAGATATTATTTTGTATTTACTTTTTCTATATATTTTGTAGCTACTTATCTGCAATCACATTTCACTCCAACAGACTCCAAGACTGCTGAGGACAGATTGTTTTCGTTTTTTTCCACTTTGTCTTTGTATGCTCTGTGCCTAGTGCAGTGCCTGCCACATAACAAATACTAAATAAATTCTTGCTACATAAAGGAAAGCCATCACCAAAGGAAAATGGCATGAAACTGAGCTCCAAAGGAGAAACTATTCCAAGTTTTGCTGGCTGGGGGTTGGGGAAGGGGAATAAGAAACAAATTTGGATAGAGACAGAGGCCAAAGAAACTGTCAAGAACTGCAGATTGCAAATCTAGAAGGGTTACCTCTCCATTTATTGTGACAGTCTTGGATTCTGACTCATAATAATGAAAAAGAGGTCCTACTTCAAGAAAGCCCAGTATAGAAGTCCAAACTTAAGAGAACAGATAAATTAGCAGACTATTCAGTTCAACAAACATTAAGACCTTTTATGTGCATAGAACAGTGTTGGGTGCTGGGGGATGATAGATAAATTAGATCCAATCTTTGTTCTCAAGGAGTTTATAATGTAAGAAAGTTAAGAGAGACATAACAAACAACCCTAACACACACACACACACGTGCTTTTTTTCACTTCGAAGATTCATAATTCCATTAGTATGAAATCCCATCTTTCCAAGAAGTCTTTCTGGGGCTCTATCTTTCTAAAATCGCAACTTTCTTTTTATTTTCAGTTGCAAAATTTTTCCTTCTCTCCACCCCTTCCCCCAACACCCATTGAGGAGGCAAGAAATACAATACCCTTTATACATGTGAAGTCATGCAAAACACATTTCCACATTAGTCATATTCTGAAAAAGAAAAAAGAATCCAAGAAAAAGAAACAAAAAAAATGCTTCAATCAGCACTCTCAGTCCTTCAGTTCTCTATCTGGAGGTGGAGAATGTATTTTATCATGAGTCCTTTGGAATTTGGATGGATCATTGTATTCAGCAGAGTTACTAAGTCTTTCAGAGTTAATTATGTTTACAATATTGCTGATATTTGTTCTCCTAGTTCTACTCACTTCATTTTGGATCAGTTTTCTTTGGGTCCCTTTCAATGGAAAAAGGCCATCCCTTTGAGATTACCTCTCATTTACGGTATACACAATTTACTCTTGAATATACATGGTTGTTTGTGTATTGTCACACTCATCAGACTGTGGTGTGAGCTTTCTAAGGACAGAGACAGTTTTGGCCTCTCTTTGCCACTTCAATGCTTAGCACAGTGCTGGGCACACAGTAAGCATTTAATAAATGCTTATTGACTTATTGACTTGCATGGACACTTTTTCCACCAATACAAACTACTTCATGAGTTTCTGTGGCCAAAAAAGAGGTCATAACCTTTAACCAGTGACCAGTCTTGTGGTGAGGAGTCCTATCGAATTACCAACACATACCATTAAAAAAAAAAGACTGAAGTGATAATATGATGAATACAAGTAGTCTTTTTTTTTCATCACTTGCACAGACATTTGTAAAGTGCTTTGCCAACCTTAAAGCACTATATAAATGTTAGCTCTCATTATTTCAACTCATCCTAAGCAAGTATGCATATACTGAGACAGCTACACAGTCTGTTGCTGGACCAGTACACAAGATCTTTCCAGTTTTGTAGGTCTTGCCAGGGCTTCTGTTCTGCGTGCATAGCCTCTGACAATACAGGGTCACTACCAAAATGAGCCATGAACAATGCACAGGTGATACAAATAAGGAATTATGTGAGGTTCAAGAATAGAATGATTTTTTCTGCTTCTAGGGCTAGGAAAATTAGGGAAGATTAGATACGAAGATGTAGTAGGAAGGCCGAATTTATAATCTCAAATATAATCATGTATATGTTTGAATGGTTCGAAATCGCAAGGTATGAGAGATTCTCTAAGTAGAAAACAACAAAAAAATTTATTTAGGCCCCACCGCAGCTTATCCGTGAACCAGCCTCCCCATTCTGACATCTTGACAAAAAGACTCCAGGCCCAGAAAGCCCGCCTCACAAGAGTAACCAGGAAGCCACAGAAAAACAAGATAGTATTTAACCAAATTATATTCACTGGCCTCAAGTCCTTGCTCGAACTCCTGGGTCCACACACGGGTCGGCTCTGTTTCCGCAGCTTCCTGCTTTGGCTTCAGCTTTTTTTTCAGCTTCAGCTGTAGCTGTCTCTTGGCCTGCCTTTCCTCTCAGCTGAGCCTCTATTGTCCTCAAGCCCTGCCTGAATGACCAGAGACCATTGATTCCCGAGTTGGCCCCTCTTAAGTAATTAATCTACACCCACACAGGTTTCACACCTGATAGGGCTTTGGGCCTGGGGCTTAGCACTTAACAGCTGAAAGTACTTCCACTCAAAAGAAACAAAAGCCATGCTAAGGATACAATTTTGCTTAACAACACAGAAGAACAACCTGTGTGTTTATATGAAGTTTTACAATTTACAAAGTGCTTTTTCAGCATTATTGGCCCATTTTACAGGTAAGAAATCCAAAACTCAAAGGAGTTAAGCGTCTTGCCAGCAGACATATAATTTAAAAAGTATGTAGCAGAGAAGGAATATAAATCCAGGTCTTATGACAGTGATTTCACCATTAAATCATACTTTCTAGAGGTGATGGCATTGAAGCTGGGTCCTAAAACATGGCTAGAATTTTAGCAAGTGGAGATTTTGGGGTAGGAGTGTGTCAGACCTAGGCACAAGGTAGTTTTATGGTGCAATGAATAGAATTCTAGACCTAGAGTCAGGAAGTTGTTGTTCAGTTGTTTTCAGTCATGTTCGACTCTTCATAACCTCATTTGGGATTGTTTTTGGCAAAGATACTGGAGTGGTTTTCCATTTCCTTTTCCAATGAGGAAACTGAGGCAAACAGGGTTAAGTGACTTGCCCAGGGTCACACAGCTGGTAAGTGTCAGAGGCCAGGAAAATGAGTCTTTCTGACTCTAGGCCTGGAGCTCTATCCACTGTGCCACCTAGCTGCCAAGTCAGGAAAATCTGAATTGAAATCCAAACTCATACACTTAGTAATTGTGTGACTGAGCGAGTTACTTACTTAACCTGTTTGCCTCAGTTTCCCCATCTGTAAAATACAGAAAATAACAGCCTCTACCTCCCAAGGTTGCTGTGAGGATAAAGTGAGACATTTGTAAAGTACTTTGTGCAAACCAAAAAGCACTCTAAGCACCCTATGCTGTGTAGTAGTTTACTCTAGCTATCATTATAGGGAAAGTGATGATCAAATACAATCAATAATCTGGAGCTAAGAAAGCATGGGATATATTCAGAGGAAAGTGAATAGTTCAGTTTGGTTAGCATGCCAAATGCTAGGGAGTAGAGGTAAAGAAGAAATGTGAGATAAGCTTGGAAAGGTCAGTAATAGCAGATTGTGATAACCTGACATGTAAAATCCTCATTTTATGAACACGCACACCACTGGGCACATTTAAATGCTCTGATGCCAGACACGTTAAAGAGGTATCTTTGCTTGCTCACATGACTCTTGACTTTGTTTGGAATAGCCTTTGTCTCAAACCAGTATCCTAGTCTCACCTCACACTTCCTTTATACTTTCAGCACCACTGGCCTCCCAGATGCCCTCCCATTCCACTCCTCACCCCTCCATGAGAACTACAACAGTTCCCAAGAGGCTGATATTGTCCAGGAGGGAAGGTGCAGATGGGTAGATCTAGAACACTTAGGGAGGTTTTTAATAAAACAAGGTGACCTATCTCCAGCCAGAAGGTCCAGTCTCTAATAATTACCATACAGGACCAGGGGTCACTCTATTCTCCTTAATCATACTCTCCCACCACAGGGTCCCTGAACCACTGACTAGTGGAGGACCTTTGAGTCCCTTTCTTCCACAAAGACCAGGTTTAATCAGGACGGTATGGGACAGTATAGAAAGTAATCAAAGGATTTAGGGCCAGGAGGGATCCTACTAAGAGTAACAATTAGGAGTTTTGAAAGGAATTGCCTCTGTCACTTATTATATGGACTTGTTTCTGGGGTCTCAGTTTCTTTATCTATAAAACGTGAGGGGAAATGGAGAGGAAAGAGACACACGCATGGAATAAATGATCTCCATGCTCCCTTCTAGCCCTAATGTTGTGCCATTTATTATCTAAAACTGAAGTATTACTTTTAGATGGAAGGAGTTGTCAATAAAAAGCAAATGGGAAGCAGTTATTTGGCCTTGTGACTCCCTGTCTCTATCATTTTGATGGCTAAGTATTACGCACGCTATTGTTTTTCCAAGTTGATGGAAATTTCCCACAGTTTATGCCTATTCTCTCTACCTCCTCATCCTGGACAGTTGAAATAGAAAACTGAATAAATAGTTCTGTCCTATAAGTTTATTCCACTTTACTTTTTATAACTTATTCAAAGGCCAAACATTCATCGAATGCCTACTATGTGCAACACATTATGCCTGTCACTAAGGGAGAGATAAAAATAAGTAAAAAGACTGCTGAATTTGGGGGTCAGAAGAATTCCTGTCCAAATCTCAACTCTGCCACCTACTGCCTACGTGACCTGGGCAAGTTTGGGCTTCAGTTTCCTCATATGTAAAATAAGAGGTTGAACAATCCAAACTTTAAGGCCTTTTCCAGGCTTTATCTATGACTCCTTACTCTCAAGGGATTTCTCTATGTCTTCACCCTTCCAAGCTGCATGTGAATACTGATTCTTGAAAATTCCATTGAGGATTTAGACACAAACCTTTACTACATACACTTAGTCATACCACCACTAATAGTATTATTTCCCATGCTAGACTTATCATTGTCAGCAGCTCTTACGAAACAGAAAAACCACAAATTCAAACCATATAAGCCATAAATGGAAACAGCAGATTTCCTCATTAGGGAATATAAGAGGCAAACTCAGTTCTCGAAGATCTCAGGTTTTTTATTTGGCTTTCAAAGAGACACTCAATTCCAGAGGAGGTTCAGTTACTTCACCTGAAATGTAAAATAACTCCTTGCCTGCCTGACAAAGAGTAGTAGGAAGTGGGAACTGAATTGCTTTTGCCAAACAGATTACTATTGTCCTTTTCCATCTTTCAGCCTTCGTGAACCAGTGTAAAGACTGTCATTTATACTGACCAGATTGAGTCTCTATGCAATTATGGAAATATAAAAGGGGAAGAACATGTGTGAGAGATTTATTGCTGTCTGCTCTTCTCCTCACCACATACTTATTTAATAAAGAAAGAAGATTAGGTAGAAAAATTCCTGCCCCATGAAATAATTTAAAATGTGGTCTGAAGTTCAGGAAAAATATGAAAGGGTTCTAGGAAGTTTGAAGAGTCACTATTCTTGGTCTGCTGAACTGGCTGGCCAATGAAGCAATATCATGAGGGCTGATCCAACAGGAAAAGACTTTAACTAATGGAGTCCAACTTATATCCCTCTGGGGGAAATTCAAAGAGGCTAGTTATCCCCTGGCAAAATGAAGCAGAGAATTGAGGCAAATGGATATCCAGATAGCTTAAGGCCAATATGGCTTCTTCATGTGAATTTTCTGTAATTTCCTTAATGTTCTGTTTTGCCCATGGAGACATAAGCACTCTTAGAAAGATGCTTTTAATTTCACCTCAGGTGGCAGTTTCAGTCTTCACGAGATTTACAGGTAGGACCACAGTATCAGTCACTGCAGAGGCTGCAATATTTACACCATCCATAGCAGTACATTCAGTTCTGAATAACCAGGCAACAATAGGCCAGTTAATTCCAACTACTGAGGCAAAGTAACACATATACCAGTGCTTCCACTTTATGCAGATTCAGTCTAGGAAATACATTCATAATTGGTTAAATGAGGGAGGAATTATTCACTTTAAAGAAATGATGATTTGTTTTACAAAATTAATTCCTAATAGGATTCTTTTAAATGGTGAGAATGCCAGGATTTAGAAAATGATTCCATTTTCAAGAATATATCGATAGTATAAAAAGCAAGCTTCACTTGTAAATATGCTATCCTTTACATGTTTCTAAGGACCCACTATCCAAAAGGCAAAATTTTGGTTTTTTTCCCTAATGATATAGATATGTTTGCACTAATTTATCTATGCATTCTCATATGATGTTGTTTGCGACCAATGACAGCCATTTATAAAGTGATTGGACAATGTTAACAGTGCAAGGTATGTTTTTTAAAAGACCAAAGCAAAGCTCTGAACCGAAGGTCATTCCCATGACTTTGGGGAATAGAATTATGCTCTAACCAAAATGGTTATCCACAGCCAAAGACTTATATGAAAAGAAAAAGAATGACCTTTAACGGCAGACATTAAAAAACAAACAAACCCGTATTACTACCTGAGTCAGGAGGGTAGGAGAGAAAGGAACTAAACAACAACAACAAAAAAAAACCAGTGCCAATCTTGGTAGATATGGGACATTTACTTCTGCATAATAGGTTGGTAACTGAGACATCTGCTTTATTTACTCAAATAGACGTACTTCTTTACCCTTTATTTATTGAATGTGGTAGGGGGTGTTTAAGTAAAGGAGAGAGAAAAATCAATCTTTGGCTGTGTCACCTATAGGATGAAACTAAAGTACAATGAAGAGGAAGAGGATTTCTCCCTAGCAGAGCCTCTGAAGACCTGGTCAAAGAAGATGACTCCTTTCAATGCTGGTTTAAAGCATTCTTTCTTTTACTCTCAAACAAGGTCATTCAATCTTTCAACTGCTCTGAACAAACCTTGAGACTAAAGCAAGAAGGACAAAATATCAGAAAAGGAATGATACAGAGAGAGGAAAACTGAAGACTGAGGTAAGTGCAAGGGTAACATGGAGAAGGAAAAATATGTAAGTGAATATAAGATTAACAAAGCCCTGAATGTTCACACAACAGGCAGCATTTTGAGAATTTATTCTTAGATTATCCCATCTTTGCAAAATTATTCCACATGGATGTATCAGAATGTATAAACATAATCTTTCCTTCTATTGTGATCTATTTTCCCAACAGGACACTTGAAAGTATTCATTTCAATAGCTAAGTGCTATGACATCAACAAGGAAAGCCATACATTTGGAGTTTCAAAATGATATATTAATGGTTCTGAAAATGTTTTAATTTTTAAGCATTTTCATACCTCTTCAGTTTCAAGGGTCTCCATTCAAGTGATGCCATTGAGCTTATAAGGACACAATGTTGTACCTTAAGACATCTAGGCAGAGAAAAAGGTCTCTAGGGAAGTGCAATACTTGCTGTCATTGGGCATGAAATTGAGCATGAAAATGCTGAGAATGCAGTTTCTTTCAAATTCTGAAGCACACACCACAAAACCACAGCCAAAAGTAGTACCTTCTTTTCGTCTCTACCCTCCAAGTGAAAATTAAAGAGAACCCTTAGGGGATTAGAGAAACTCTGCTATTATCCGGTAAAACTCTAGCAAAAAGGTCAGACATCAATTCGATGACCACATTCACAAA
>CM053624.1:208177822-208198107 GCA_028646595.1 Phalanger gymnotis
TATATGATCCTTTTTGAGATCATAAATTCGGCCTTCCTACTACAAGGCCTCAGAGACATGGGGTGCTGAGGAGGCATGGATGTCAGAGTTGATGTGAAGTCCTTGGTTCCTTTCTGTTCCTCAATAGGAGAGGGAAGTGGTCAGTTTCTTTTTGTTCTCTAGACATTAATTTGGGAGGTAAGGACGAAAACAAAAACGGGCAAGGTCAGAGTAGCAAAGGATACTCTTCCCCTCCAACTGCATCAAAGTATAGAATCTGGAGTCAAGAGGACACGAGCTTGGATCCCAGCTCTTCTATATTCTTAGCAGTGGAATTTAGGAAAGGCTTCATCTGTATCTTTACCTTTAACTCCCTGGACTTGAATTTCCTCACCTAACAAATGAGGCAACTCATTTCTTCTCTCCATTAATAAATATTTGAAGTACTTGTGAAGATTTTAGAACTTTTTAGTACTTCACATTTAGTACTTCACTGCTTAGTACTTGTGAAGTACTTTAGAAGATTTTAATTTTCACTTTTCAGGCATGTGGTAGAGAGGATTCCTCTTTAGGGACAGATTGGACTAGATGACCTACTGAGGTCTCTTCCTACTTTGATATGGGTCTGTACAGAAAAACTAGGAAGATGAATTAGGTCCAGATTAGGTCCACACTGGAGCCTCTGGAATGCCAGATTAAGGAGTTTGACCTTGATTCTCTTGCTTAAAAAAAAAAAATAGCTTCAGTAGCTCCCTATTTCCTATAAGATGTGTGTTTTTTAAGAATTACTCTAATAATCCTATAAAATGGATTTCTTGGGAAGAAAGTACAGGTGGAAAGTCTGAGATCTCTTTTCCTTTGAGCTAAATCTTTCCTCTGCCCTAAACGGTGTGACCTCTTCTCTGTCCCTACCAACATGTCTTTTCATTCCCTGTTTCAGGCCTTTGTTCATGTGTTTCTCCCCACTTGGAATGCCATCCCTTCTTCCTTATATCTATCCAAATGCTATGTGTCCACCTAGCCTTAAATGGAATAATTCATCATATAACTTCCCTGACTACTCCAGCCTCACTGATCTCTCCCTCTCTTTCTTATGAACTCCTATATTTAGGGTTTTTTGCCATATTGTTTGGTGTTTTTAGTCTTTATTTAGTCTTATTTCTTATTAGTCTCATCTCCCCAACTAGTTTGTAAGTTGCTTGGGGAAAGACAGGGAGAAGGAACCCTTCTGGACACACTGCAGGGGGTATTGTAGAAGGAGATATTGTAGAATTCTATAATTCCGTGATTCTACTTCTTCATGCCTACCATGGTGCTAGATAAATGTATTATTTGATAAATATTTGTTTATTTCATATAGTAATAGTAAGAAAAGATCTTTAAGTTCTAGCTTCCCAAGACTCCTCCCTTTGGCACTAATACAAACACAGTTTGAATTCAGAGGATCTGAGTTTTAATCCCACCTCATATACCTTACTTGGGCAAGCTATCATTAGCTCTTGGGGTTGCTGTGTCCTTGCCTGTAAAGTGAGAGGTTTGGAGTAGATTTTGAAGGTTCCTTCCAACTCAGAATCCTATGATCTCATTGAAAAAGAGGTATTTTTCTGAAATGCTGACATTCCTAGAATGTGATTTATCCTTCTCTTGCCTAGAATCTCTGGGGGTAGCTCTGTTGAAGATTTTGAGTCATTGGCTTGCAGCGACTGAACGTTGGCATGCTATGCACATCGAAAGAATGGGGTGGGAGGCGGGTTTGTTTTGTCTTGTTCCAAGCTTCTCCAGTGGGAAGTGGAGCCTTACAATTTGTACCAGGAAAACAGAGACAGCTGCTTCTGCAGCATTCCTGAAGGTGTAGTGTCTTATTCTGCATGTTGAATGTGGTCATTTCACAGTAAATACCTGAGACCCATTTAACAGCATTACAATGTATAGGTGGGGCTGGCCTGTAATAAGATGTTTCAGCCATCCTCTTGTGGGATTTCTTAATTCTTATAACCAGCTTACATCTGGATCTGAAATAGGGAGGCCAAGGAAAGGTGGGTGAGTCCTCAGGGAAAACTGTGCAGTCTTCTGTAGTCCACATTTTCTGAGTTATGTCCTTAGTGCAATCTGCATTACATGCCTAATCTGTCTGAGAAACATGTTTGTAAATAGGAATTTTCAGAATCTGCCTTGGGGCCTCTGATATTGGGTCTCTGCCCTTACAGCTGGTCTCACTCTTAACTCATACGGAGATGGGAAATTATTAAAACCAGAGAGTGGTGAAGGGACATGTAGGATTGGGAGTCAGAAAATCTGACTCTCCCACTAAGTTGCTGTGTGACTTTTGGCAAATCAATTAATCTCTCTGAGCCTGTTTCTTCCTTTTGAAAATAATAGAATTGAACTAAATCTTTAAGATCCCTTTCAGTTCTAAAGTTGTATGAATTTAAAGGAGCTTCTAGATGGCTTTTCACCTCTATCTTATTCCCCTCATTTAAACCATTTGTTTTGATTCTCCAGTGTAGTGCACTATCTGAGATGTTTGTTTATTTTCCCTCATTGGGTTATGACAGTGCATATGTCAATGTACTTACTCATTTAATGACTTGAATTTTTTAAAATTTGCTTGTTTTTGTGTGGTAGTGCTGGTAGTGGTGAGAGGGGAAATCTGACTCTTGAATTTTATAATCTTATCTTGGCCAGCAGACCTTACAGTAGTGAGGGGCATTGTGTCTGACAGGACGTGAAAATGGCTGTGTGCCTAGAAATTCGAACAGATATGATGTTTTGGTTTGTGGGCACTACGCCTACTTTGCTACTGGGAGAGCAGGATTCATGTTTAATTCTTGTTCCTATGGTGCTTGCTGAAGTTTGGCTCCACAGATGGGAGTAAGAGCTTGGTGAAAGGGGATATTGGACTTTCCATAGTCTGGCTTTGGTCTCCCGGCTAGTTTTTATGTGAGTAATTTTCTTCAGGGACTTATACTAGGCCAGCATTTCTCACATTATTTATCCACAAAACTCGGGCCTGAAATTATTCACAGAATCACAGAGGAGGTCTGGGTCTATAGGCTACACCCAGGATTAAAGGGTGTTGGGGCAATTTGGGGTCAAAATAAAAGAAACAAAACCCATTTTCTTGGTTTCTTTTTTAAAGATTACATATATGTATGTATATGTATATATATGTATGTATTAAACATTTGAATATGTAATCTCATAGTATCCCTAGGATTGTAATTTCATTGATCTAGGTAATTCCTGGTTGAGGAACCTCATTCCCACAATGCCTGTTGAAGATTGTGTTGTCCAGGATCACAGTATGATCCATGATCCACTATGTGTCTAAGGTAGGAACTGAACACAGGTGTTCAGTTTAGCCCACTACACAACACCACACTGGGTCTCATTTCCTTTCACGTCTGCCATTTTGGAAGAGAAAATATTGTTAGCATTAGAATTTCCTCACAGCACCCCCAATCTCATTGAGTGGAACTACAGTTTTCTAAGGAATACAGCCTGGGAAATTTCACACTAAGTAATTGTTATATTCCCTTAGCAATTTATATATGAAAAGTGCTTTTCTCAGTAAGTTAGGTCAATGGTCTCCAAACTTTTCAATCATAATTCTCTATCAGTAAAAATATTTTTGAATAAAGGCTTCAATATGTATATAATTTATTGATAAACTATGAATATACTAATAATAATTATATATATCATGATATATGTGCAAAACTAGAAATTTTAAGAGATAACAAGATGAAGAAATTATTTTTTATTCTAGGATAACAGGGAGCCATTGGAATGTATTGAGTAGGAAAATGACAATACTAGATCTAGACTTTAGGAAAAGTCACCTTACAATCTGTGTGGAAGAGAAGTTGAAGTAGGGAGACTTAGGGATAGTCTGGACGAGAGGTCATGAATTTTCCAGTGAAACCTGTATAGCTACTGCTGCTTTGTTGGCTTGGACTTATAACTATCCTGAGTAGTGGCCAATGCCTAGATCACACAAAGGAGGTTGGGAGTTTGTACAGAAGAAAGAGAGGGAAGACTTGTTGGATTATCAGGGAATAAGAGTCAGTGTGGTTTTGTTGTAGACAAGCCATATGGCTATTGTGGGGACAGTAGGTGTGCAACAATCTGCTAGCAGCTGCTGTAAGGGTGTAAGACCCACCAACAACCAACACACAGAAAGCTGCCAACATAGGTTCTTTTGATCTGCTTTACTAAGGAAAGCAATGTTAAGGGGTTAACAATATTATTTCAATCCAACATACAAATATCATTCACTTAGTTCAGGGGAAAAAGCAAAACTTCAGAGCAAATACAAACAAATTACAAACATCAGTAGACAGACCTTGTCTGATTCAAATCTCAATGCATAGTTACATTACATCAATGTATACGTACATCATAGTATACATTACATCAGTGCAGGGTTTAACAAAGTCCTAACATCCGAATTTATAAGCTGGAGGGGTCTTAGCTACAGCTGCCCAGAGTCTCCACATCAACACACCACCAGGAGTGAGAACCCTAAGTAAATTGCTCTGTTCTCTCTTTTTATGCACTCTTTACCCATCATCAAATGACATCTGAGCGACCAGAACTCAGGCTCCTACTATTGGCTCTGGTCTTAGCAACTCCCCTTAGGACGCTGAGGGCTTCATGCCCACATAGGCTTAGCCACCTAGTAGATAGAGGTTTGGGCCTGGGGTTTAGCACCTAGTAAGACTCAATCAAAGACACCCAACTTAACTGATTTTGCAGTAGGATGCAACCTATCTTCTCGCCTTCTGATTGGTTGATCACATAGTTTCGTTTGGAGACCACTGCTTTAGATAATCATTTATCATGTATAGTAATGTACGAAGCCATTTCCCAATTGATGAGCATGTTCTTGGCTTTCCAGTTCTTTTCTACTACAAAAAGAGCTGCTACAAATATGTACAGGGCTCTTCTTTTCATCGCGTACAGGGCTTTTCTTTTTGTCATTTTCCCTTGGGGGTATATATCTAGACTGTGAATCAAAGGATATGGACATTTGAGCTATTTTATTTGCATAATTCCAAATTGATTTCCAGAATGGTTGGAAAAATACAAGCTCCAATAATGAATGAGCATGCCCATCTTTCAGCAACTCTTTCAAAAACCTTGACTGTTCCGGTTTTTGCCATTTTTACCAGTTTTTGGGTTGACTTGATTTACATTTTTCTTATTATTAAGTATTCGAAACATTTAATATGATGGGGAAAGTGAAAGGAATTAGCATTTACATAGTGTTACTATGTGACTGACTCTATACAAAACACTTTTTACAAATATCTCATTTGATCCTCACAATAACCCTGTGAGGTAGGTGCTATACTTGAGGAAATTGAGGCAAACAGAGGTTAAGTGACTTGGGCCAAGGTCACACATCTACTAGGTGTCTGAGGCCAAACCGAACTCAGGTTTTCTTTTCTCTAGGTCAAGTGCTCTATCTACTGCACCAATATCCTTTGTCCACTTATCTGTCGAAATATGGCTTTTGGTCTTACGTATTTCTGTTAATTTTTTACATGTAATGAAGACCATCACAGAGGGCATACTCAGAGTTGTTCTTCCTGGTTCTAATTGACCACTGGGTGCTTTGGAGCCTGCTTCTATTGTTGTGACATCTTTCCTTTTTTTTTTTTGGATTGTTTAGTCCATTCACTTTTAAAATAACTATATAGTCAGGTTGTGGTTTCCTCCATTTGTATCTTTAATATTGTAAAAAAAATTAGTCCCTTTGCTCTTTCACATCAAAACTTTGTTTTGGTTTTGCTTGTACTACTTGAATGCTGTTTTATTCCCAGAAGATCTCTTTCCTCCCTCCCACAACTCCCTTGCTGTCTTTTGCCAACAGTTTTCCTAGGTTGGGGATTTTACTTAAATTACCAGTTTCTTTTTATTTCTTCTAGAAAAGAAATGAGTCAGAGGACAGGGTATGTCTTTAAAGTTTGCTGAAAGAGCTCTCAATATGGGCCCCCAGCACATGCTTATGAGGGTGGGGCAGGGATGGGCTGGTTAGGTAGGGTGTTAATCAGTGATTGACATTTTCCTGTGTTAATTTAATTCATAAGGATTTTTTAGTTTGTGTCAGTTCTCTCTTCTTTCTATGGATTCAGTTATAATTGCTCTCTATTTAGCAAATAATGCTTCTTTGAAAGCTTTGAGAGTTAGTGCATTACATCCTGGACAAAGTGTTCAAAGCACCATCTTGATAATTCTGTTTGCCAAATAACTTTTACAAATATTATTTCCTTTGATCTTCCCAACATTTATATTTTATAATTTTATAAATAACAAAATTAAGACTGAAACTTTAAGTAATTTGCTTATGACTGCATAACTAGTATGTTTTGGAATCAGGATGTGAACCCAGGTCTTCTCGCCTCCAAGTCCAGGACCCTATCCACCATGCTACCTTGCCCCCTGTGGTACCAGAAAGAGTTTCTCTAGCTGTCCAAAATCCAAAGAGTTGAGGCAGAAGTGAAAAACTGATTGCAGGAATATAGATTTATCTTGGGGTGAAGGGGGTGGGGATGTCAGTATTAGATTATAAGGCAAAATGCAGGTTTCAAGAATCTGATTATTCGCCCGACCCAACATGTTTTCCTATAGCTTCTACCTTTTGTGACAGATGCCTTTGTTCCTCACTCTCACTTTGTGTGCCTAGTCACTAGTATGTAATGGCCTCTCTTAACCCAGCGGTGCCAATAGGGTTAGAAGCTTATTAGCTCCAATATGAGTAAGCATGTAATGGGCTTCTGTTCTTATGCTGTGAAACGTGCTTGGCTAAGTTCTCTGGACGCTTTTTATCTTTAAACTTCAGTAGATTGTGCCACAGATTTAAATGAGTCTTGCAAATAGTTACCTGACAAATGCAATTACAATGCTGAATGAATAGCAGAGAAGACTGACTTTATTTTACTATCTGTCAAGAGAATGTCAAAGTGCTTGACAAGTATAAGGCCCTTGGAATTGTAAAGCTAGTGAAATATTGTAATGATACAAATTATATCCTTGAGAGATTGATGAGTTAATTAAAATGTTTGGCACCTTAGTAAAATTTGTGGACTTTAAAAAAAACAAAGCTGATTTAAAGGCTAATTTTTTGAGGTCCTATTATGACACTTCCTGAATTAGGGCAAGGGAACAGGGCAAGGAATAAAGTAAGCTGAATGTTTGCTTGGGGTAGATTAGTTCATCACCTTCAAATAATTCACATTTGTGAGTCTTTTTTTAAAAAGAGTCTTACATTTATTGCATACTATGTTTAATTATTTTAAAATTATTTTATAATGCATTTAATCATCCATAAGCACAAATGTCTCCATATACAAAGAACAAAAAAGATTATATAGAAATCTGAACTTACATGTTAGTTTTCTTTGAAAAAAGGCATATATTAAACATAAAAAGATCATAACAAAAGTCTTATATCCTCTTCTGGATTTATTTTTGCATTTTCAGTATATATTAATAGATTTTTATTGACCTTTTTTTTTCATTGTCCATGTTTCCCCCCTTATCTCCTTCCTAGAGAGCCATTTATTCATTGTATTTTAGTGTTTTATTAACACTTTGCTTTTTCTTTTTTTTCCCATTTAATCACCGAGAAAACATGATGTAGTTGAGGGCTAGGCTGGAAGCCAGGAAGACCTAGGTCCAAGTCCTCTGTCTGCCATGTCCTGGCTCTGTGACCTTGCTCAGTGTCCTAGACAGCAGAGGTAGCAACCTTCATTGATAGAGCAAGTTCCCTCACTTTGGTGTTATGTATGCCAATAAAATCGCAAGTCCAGTCTCTATCTCTATTCCTATCTTTATATTGCTACCCACTAACTCACACCTTCCCAAGCCACAGCGCTCTCTAGTAACAAGTATAGCTGGAGCAAAACAAATTGGCACATTGTTCATGTCTGAAATTGTCTTCATATGTAATTTCAGTATTTTTTTTTCAACAGGGTGTTTCCACTCCGTTGGGAAGCGTGAGGAAAGAGGGGTCAGTCTCTAAGAAGTGATTAGTATTCTTGGCTGTTTGGGTACATCATTTATTGCTTTACTGCAACCAAGACATTGCCAAAGGGTCTAATTGAAATGAGCTGTGGAAAGATGCATCTCTAGTATGACGACCCTTAGCAATGTCATCGCCACCCACCAGTCTGAGTGGGTATCTTTCAATGAGGAGTCACTTTTTCCTGTTACTTCAGAAGGTAAAGTCTCCTGTTATTTCCTAGAATTAAAAAAAAAACTAACAAATCACAATGTATATTTTTGCTGCTTCTGGTACTTCAGTTTTAGCCATCCATAGGCTTGGTTCTACTATTAAAATAAGGTACATTGGTCACTAGAAAGAGATCCATGAGCTCTTCCATTTAGTAGACTAGATAGAATAGGGCGTCTCTATTTCTTTGATGACAACCTGAAAAACCAAATTCACTTCTGAACAGTAAGAAATCTGTTCTTTTTCTACAAGCTCTGTAGTTGTAGAGCACTTCATCATGATGGGATTATAGAAACTAGAGTTGGAAGGGATATTAGAGATAATTTTATAGATGATTGCATCATGCAGTTATTTTCCTTCACAGCAATGTAGCTATCCGGCCTATTGTAGTCCTTCTATTCTGTTTGTGAAACGAGTACACAGAGGGACCCCAAAGTGGCGCAGTGGACTGAGCCCTGAAGTCAGGAGGACCAGACTTCAGACACTTGACACTTAATAACTGTGCGATCCTGGGCAAGTCACTTAACCCTGATTGCCTTGCCAAAAAAGAAAGAGAAAGAAAGAAAAGAAGGAAGAAAGAGAGAAAGAAAGAGAAAAAGAGAGAAAGAGAAAGAAACTACTATACAGAGATGTTAAATAATTTTTCCCTCAAGACAGGATTATGTGTCAAGGCAATGTCTAGTAAACTTCAGTTGGCTCAAATCATTTGGTTCTAGTGTGGCTGCCATTATTCATTGTTATTCTCTTATACTATTTAGTCATCTCTATGACTGAACTTAATGGGTTTAATTGGATATGAGTGGGTCTTTTTCGTTTGGAATATGATTTAAAAATTTTTCGTTTTATTTTTTTAATTGAAGATAGGGATTTTATCTTGCTTTTAAGAAAAATTTGTTACTTACTAATGACTTTGTTCCATTATCAGGAAGTTTAAAGCTCAGGAGAGATATTTACAGAAAGACTGAATTTCAGAGTTGGAGGAGACATCAGTGGTCATCTAGTCTGACCCATATCTTGAAAAAGATGTCCATTTAAACACACCTGAGAAGTCATTATCTAGCCTTTATTTGAAGACGTACAACAAGGGGGCAGAGGGCAGGACATGCTAGTTCTCTTACTCGTTGATCCTAATTCTGCCCTCTGGGACCATGCAGGACCTATGAATCAGAGCTGTGTGATGAATAGAGCTTTAGCCTTGTGAGAAAGCCTGGAATTTGAAGCCTGCCTTAGTCACTCAGCTGTTTGACCTTTAGCAAGCCACTTAACAACTCCTAGCTTCAGTTTCCTATGTGTAAAATGAAGGGGTGAAACTCAGTTACCTTTCACTTCTTAAATCTATGATCCTGTGTCTGATACCTCTTCCACATGAGGGCCCTTTAGATACTTGCAGACAACTCTCATGTTTCCCATAAGACTCCTCTTCTCCAGGTTTCTTTGCTTTACTTTAATTTTGCTAAAGTCCTTTTTTATTTAGGGAGTTTTAGTCAGAGCACTATTTGAATGTTAATATGTTAATCATTATACCATATGTGTAATATTTTAACTTTGACCCATTATTAGAGAGAACTATCACATTAGTACAGAACTGGCTGTTCTTGCTGCCCTCGCTCCCCACTCTCTCCCCACCCCACTACCTTTATTAGAAATTCTTACGGCTTCTGTATAGCTGTACTTTTCCCTTCTCTGTCTCATTTGTCTTCTTTAAGGTAGTTCTGAATAGTGGACTATACTGAGATATCTGTATTTTCTTTGTTTCAGGTGGCCCTGAGAATCTTGTTACAGGGCTGTCTTCTTCCTCAGACAGGTCAGAGAGTTCCTCTGGGGAAAACCAGACAGTGGATGGAGAATCCCAGGACCTCTGTCACTCAGAGCAGGGTGATAGCTCAGAGAAGCTGGGTCTCATCTCAGAGCCATCATCCCCACCTGACAACCTTGTACAGCCCAAACCTGACTTGGCCTCCGCCATTAGCACCTGGGTTCAATTTGAAGAAGATACACAATGGACCAGCACTTTGACAGCTCACAAAGAAACAGGTGGGGCTGGTGGAAAGGGTAAGATACTAAACTTCCTGGGGAGTTTCTTCTATGGAAAAGGATTCTCTATATGAATATATCTGATGCTCTTGATTTTGCCTGTCTGGAAATATTGAATTAAGCAACCACATTGAGGGCTCCACACAGATCTAATTTGGTTTCATCAAGAAACTAGCTTTTGTTAATTTAAGCAAATTGTGTAATGAGACAAACCCTTATCTTTTTGAATCCTTTATCCCTGGCTTTGACTGCTAATTGTGTTTATAAGCACATCTCTGTGTATCTACTGAAATCTTACTCCAATGCCTCATTCTGATCCAGAGTTCTTCAGATCTTATTTAGGACAGCAAAAGCCTCAGAAGGTCCTACCAATCCATTTCTATTTAACAAACTTATGAACCACCTACTACGTACAAGTCATGGTACCAAATGCTGGGCATACAAAGACAAATGAAACAGCCCCGTACTCAAGCAACAAAGGTTCTACTAGAGGGATCCAACATCTATAAATAGATATAAAGAAAACTGGGAAGGCTGTCATTGTAAGGGCCTGGTGACAGACTGTGGGTCTCCTATCTGAATACTTGCTTATTTGATTGGTTTATCATAAGAGGTTTGGAAAGCTGTTGAATTTATTCATCCACAGGAATTCATGAAAACTATCTTCTCAAGTGTAGGAAGGTTGAATCTGCATTGGTAGGGGAAGACTCAGGGCAGGTAAGTGGGGCAGCGGATAGAGCACGGGGCTTGGAATTGGAAAGATTCCTCTCCACATGTTCAAATCTGGCCTCAGACACTTAGTAGCTGTGTGACCCTGGGCAAGTCACTTATCCTTGTTTGCTTCAGTTTCCTCATCTGTAAAAATGGGCTAGAGAAGGAAATGGCAAGCTACTCTAGTATCTTTGCCAAGAAAGTTCCAAAAGGGATCATGAAGAGTCAGACGCAACAGAACGGACTCAACAATAGCAATATCTATGTATAAAAATATGCATCAATCCACTAGGCACTGGGATTATTACCCACTCAACTTCCACTGAACTAGGTAGTAACTATTTCTTAAGTGCTAGAATTATGCCTTATTCACCTTTTTCATGAATTACAGCTGTTTCATCCATAGCATCTAGGGCGACAGCATGGCTATAGTCCTCAAAACACTTCAACAGGTCTGGAGTATTTTGCTTGTCGTAACAAGTTGGTGCTAACTGTATAGACAGCTGTTTCAGGAATGACTCCCACATCAGTAATGAGTTGCTTCCTGCATGTTACAACATAATCGGTTTTATTTTTGGTGATGTTACGTGGTGCACACCATGTGCACCTTTGCCTACCAGTTCTTTTCTCAAAGAAAGTATGCGTAACACACAGCCTACAAGTTTTTTACTTCTTTCATTCTTTATTCCTGATCTATATTGGGTGTCCCAAAAGTCTTAGTGCAGTTTTCAGCTATTAAAGCTTAAAGGATTTTATAATTTAGAGTATCACCAGACTGTCTTTAAACCATAAGCTATTAAAGCTTTAAAGTGAACTATGACTTTAGGAACATGCTGCATATCCTAAAAAATTTCTTGTCATCTATTCCTTTCTTTGCTTTATAGTTCCTGAGGAACATAGTATTTGTTGATTTAACTTATTGAGTTCTTCATAGAATTTCTTTTACCTTTTTATCCTCAGTAACAGGTGTTTCTGCCTAAGACGCAACTATTTTCATGGTAGAACAGTCCTGCCAACAGAATGACTACCCCCTCCCCAACCCCAAGGGTCAGAGGCTTATTACCACTGTCAGATTCCTTGCTGATAAATTCTTTGACCATGGCAACCTATGAAACAAAAATCCAGAATTATCCTCAGACCTTTGCCACTTCTGCAGTAATATTGACATTCTTGATTTAAACAAAACCAGAAGAAATAAAGAAATTTTAGCTAAATGTAAAAATGATTCAGGCTCTCCTTGGAGAGGCAAATAATGATTGCATTTATTAAGCACCTCCTATGGGCCAGGCACTGTTCTGAATACCAAGGATAAAAAGAAAGACAAAAGGACAGTCTCTGCCCTTGAGGACCTCACAAGCAAACGAGTATGTACAAACAAGCTACATGCAAGGTAAATAGGCAGCAATTAATAAGGGAAGGTGCTAGAATTAAGAAGCATGAGGAAAGGCTTCCTGTAGAAGGTGGTGTTTTACCTGAAGGATGGACTTAAAGGAAGCCAAGGAAACTGAGAAACAGAGATGAGGAAGGATGAGGGATAGCCAGAGAAAATGCTTGGCACTCAGAGATTCGTTGTCTTCTTCATGGAACAGCAAGGATGCCAGTGTCACTGAATCAAAGGAGATGTAAGAAGACTGGAAGCGGGGGTGGGGTGTGAAGGGCTTTGAACATCAAACAAAGGATTTTACATTTGATACTGGAGGTACTGGGGAGCCACAGGTGTTTATAGAGTAGGGGCATAACATGGTCAGAACTGCACTTTAGGAAAATCACATTAGTCGCTGAATGGAAGATGAACTGGAGTAGAAAAAGACTTGTGTCAGACAGACCAACCCAGGCATGTCAGTGGCTTAAAATATATATAGAATATTTTCATTATTTTTAGTCTTATCTTTTTAACATTACAGGATAAAGTAAATAACTACTTCTATACTCTCTGGGAAGGCTGATACATAAAACATTAAGTTGTGATACATTTTGAAGGACTTCTGAATAGGCATTTTAGATATTACTTCAGCTCTGCCAAATCTTCCAGGTTCATGTCTTCTGGCAAAACTTTCAGTCAGCTCTGACCAAGAGACCCAGATCTTGAGTCCTCTGAAACTCACAATGTAGCCTCTAAGTCTGGACATATCCATGTCATGATTGCTGTTTGATCACCTACTATCAGACAAAGAAAAACAAAGCAGAAGAGGCAACCGTAAGTCCAGACTCAAGCTCACCTAGTTGAGCCCCCTGCTCTAGCTTCCACATGAAGCAGTTGCCATATCACCAGGTTGAAGGTTTTTGTCTTCCCCCACCCCTCACAGGAAGTCCCAGAATTATATCATGCCACCTAGAGACTAAGCCTGAAGCTGTCTCTCCATTTTAACTGATGTGTCCCCACCCTCACTGCCATCATAGGGCTAAGGGGATCACTTTGTCTTCCTAAAACTGCTAAGCCAACACATATGGTGGGTGGAAGCAGGCAGGGCAGCTCTGTGCATACTCCATGGGGTACAATCCCCATTACATACATGTTTGGGACAGACAGTACAATTGGACAAGGAATTGGGCCAAGAATTAAATAGGCGGAGGAGAGCATGTTGGATTGTCTTTGGGAAAACTTGCAGTGCTCCATTAACGACCCCAAAGTTTTCCCAGAAACAAAGGACCATCTTTTTCATGGCAATATTCCACCAGCCATGAGTCATGGAATTGTACACAGTCTGTGAAGAATTAAAAGTGAGTATCACACAAAGGTCAGTGGAGAGGTAGATGTGAGCAGGCTACAACACGTAACAAATAAGAAACTTTAAGGAAGTGGAATAAAGATTTATATGATTGAAAACATGGGCTGGACATGGGATAAGGATGAGGCTAGCTCGTATCCAGCCTGAGTGTCGCCTGGTACTAGCTAGCATTTAATAGTAGTAGTGGTAGTTTCCTTGCGATGTTAAGAGAAAGCAAAGGGAGCTAGTGTGTTGGATGGATCTTCTTGTGTAGAACTTATGGAAAGACATAGACAACAATTGCCAAAGGTGGGTAGGCATGAAATAGGCTGCCCCTTCCATTGTTGGAGAGAATATCCACATTAATGAGATCACAGAGCTGAGTAGTAAAGCTCATTGGTTTATACTTTGCAGAGTGTACCCTCCTCACTTTTTTGAAAATTGGAATAATAATTATACTTCTCCAGGAACATTGACATTTAGACTTTTCCAAAAGGAAAAGCAGAGAGTAATTTATATGTGGCTCTGCTGGTTTGTTTCTCTGATTTAGCTGCTGCCATTTTGTGGTTATCCTCGCCCACTAGGCTGTGTCCTTTATATTGGTATGAGCCTAAAGGATGTACAAGAAATATATATGTGCATAAATGTATACATACGCATATGGAACATATATACATATATAAATACATGCACATGTATATGTACATTTACACATACATACATGCAGATATGTAACATTTACAAAGTACTTACTATGTGCCAGGCACTGTGCTAAGCTCTTTACAGTTTTTATCTCATTTGAATCTGGGTAGTAGGTGTTATTATTATCCCCATTTTACAGATAAGGAAACTGAGGCAAATGGATGTTAAGTGACTTGTTCTGGCTAGTAAGTGTCTGAGGCTAGATTTGAACTCAAATCTTTCTAACTCTAGGCCTGTCATGGGGCAGGGGGAGAGAGACAGACAGACACATATACACATATAGCATATAGAGAGATGTATATTTTATAATACATGATATTATAAAGGCAGGAGATTCTTGACTAGTATGACTACTATTTAAGTACTGTCAAGTTGGTTCTAATTAGGCTCTAATCCCACTTAATGCTCATCATGTGCCTTTTAATGACTTTTTCTTGATCTCTTGAGAGAAGAGGGAGTTTATCATTGGATGAAGATGAGGAAAGAGAGAAATAACACTCTTTTCTTTAGGCCTGCTCCTTAATGATAAATGTCTCTCTACTCTCCTAACCATTCCTGATATGGAGAAGTAGGAGAAAATTTTACATCAATGGTCGATGGCCATCAGATCATAGGATTTAGAGCCGGCAGGAACCTTAGATATCCTGTAGTCCAACTTTATAGAGGAGGAGACCAAAGGCTAGAGAGGCAGAGTGATTTTCCCCAAGTCACATTGCTAGTAAAGAAAAGGGCTGGAATTTCAACCCATGTCCTCTGACTCCAAATCTCATTTTCTTCCTCTGAGCTGCTTGGAAATGACAACTTTCAGATGTACCATAGTAAATCTTGAACTTGAGAATTATCGGATGTGATGGCACATTCAAAGTATGTGACTGTTATGGTGGTAGTGGTAAGAAATGAAAATGTGATTCTGGTTTTCCTGATTATTTCATAAACCTAGATGTGTCCTTGGGAAAATCCCGGTAGAGGTTACTGGATGAGGAACAATAAAATACAGAAAACACTTATTAAGCGCTTTCTATGCGTCAGTCACTGGGCTAAGCTGTGGATACAGTTCCTGCCCTCTAGGAGGTTGCAACTTAGTAGGGGAAGACAATACATTAAAGGAAGCTGAAACAGGAGGGGGGAGTGCCAGAGAATACCCAGCCAGAGGAAGGGGGATGCAGAAGTGGGGGGCAGGGATGCATGATGAAGATGTGTGAAGTGTATAGTAGAGGTTTCCACACTAAGTCATCACCATCATGAAAAAGTTAAAATGTCACAATTGCTGGATAACAACTCCGAATCATGTAAATTTTCTAATCCTGAAATCAATATTTAAGGGACCTAGTAACAGCAGAGGAAAATGAAAATACATTTCTGTGAACAAAATGGTATGGGGGTGGGGGTGGTTGCTGTGTGCAAGTAAAGGTGTAGAACTGTATCAGCTACCACATTCCTGCTGTCTTATCACCAGCTGAGGAGAAAAAAAAATGAAGGTAAAAACCCAGATTCCTCAAGAAACTTTCTATCATATAGAATTCCTCTCACAAGATGCTATCATGAATAAAGGTAGTTGGTAAAGGTAAGAACAAGTCAAACTCTAAAGACTTGTAATGAGCAGACAGTCCTGTAGAACTGATAACGAAACATACCTTTCTTTTAGTAAACAGGTCAGGGACAACTATAAATGTGAAATGCGGTCTGTGTTCTCAGTTGCTTAGTTGGTTGCTATTTACTATGTCGACTTTTTCTTTGTTACAAGGAAGGACTCACTGTGGGGAAGGCTTCTAGGGAAAAATCAGCGTGATATAAAAAAATGCAACAATAAACTTAAAAAAAATAAAATGCCCAATTTTTTTAAGGTAACACACATAGGCACATGAGATTAAGGTCTTTGTTCAATTCTGCCCAGATTTGTATTATATTTCTTAGCACAGGGTTGTTTGCTACACTTCCCAAGTGTTTAGGGAGTGTTTTTTCTATTGAGAGGACACTGTAAGTTCTAGAAAGAAAGCCATTTGTCTTGTCTAAACTTTGTCTCTTCCAACCAACAGTACTGTGCACACAATAAGTACTTAATATTTTCAGAATTTTTTACATTTAGGGAACAAAACTTGTTCAAAGTTCATTTCCCAGATATGCCCCCAAATGGAGATTCCTTCTGCAAAAGGCCTTGTGTCTGTTTAAAAAAAAAAAAGACAACAAAGTTTTAGGTTGGCTGTGAAGAAGAAAATGTATTCGTAGTTCTGTTTGCCTTAAAAATTGCAACATTATCTTATGATTTGGCTGTTGAAGTCTACGTTGTGCTTCTTCCTGCAAAGGCCGAAAGTCAGAATTTAAAGCAAAGCCCCTGACTTCTAGGGGTTGGAGACTTATCATTTAACCACTGCTTACTAATCATCCCTTACTTCATTGCATTACTGTGCTGGATTTTCCAAAGGTCCACCCAGGTGAACATCTGTGACGTTCATTACATCTTTTTGGTACAAATGGATGAGCCTGCCATGATAGCTAAGTAGAAGTTTTAGCTAGTAACTTGGTATAACATAGATCAGAAGTCTTAAGATTTTTGTTACTACCTAATATAAAATTTTCATTGGTACTTCATTTTCCAGTCTTCATTTCTCTAAAAAGTTTTCCTTTATGTTTATCTTAATTCACTTCAACTAGTCTTTTAAAGACTTACTTGGCGTATACCTTTACTTAAAGTCAACAAGCATTTATTTTTAAATATATTTTTATTTGTTTTGTTAAACATTTCCCAGTCATGTGTAAAAATTTTTTAGACATTTATCTTTTAAAATTTTGAGTTCCAAATTTTCTCCCTCCCTTCCCCTCTACCCTTTGAGAAGTCAAGCAATATAATATTGATTATAGAAGTGAAGGCATGCAAAACATTTACATATTAGCTGTGTTGCAAAAGAAAACACACACACACACAAACCCCAAGAAAAATAAAGTTAAAAAAAAGGATGCTTCAGTCCATACTTAGAGATCATCAGTTCTCTTTGGAGGTAGATAGCATTCTTTTTTTCATCATGGGTCCTTTGGCATTATTAACAAGCGCTTATTAAGCACTTACTAGTGTTAGGCCGGGCAACTAGGTGGCACAGTGGATAAAGTCCCAGAACTAGAGTCAGGAAGACTCATCTTCCTGAGTTCAAATCTGGCCTCAGAGGTTTACTTAGCTGTGTGACCCTGCCTGTTTCCTCATCTCTCAAATGAGCTGGAGAAGGAAATGGCAAACCGCCCCAGTATCATTGCAAAAAAAACCCAAATGGCATTTTTTCATTTCACTCATTTCATTGTACCATTAAGATTAATAAGAGGAGAATCCTTCTTTTCCTTTCTGAGTGTGATTCCATTCCTTTTCTCTACCTCATGTACTCCATGCTGCTTCATCTTCTGTCTGCCTGGAGCATTCTGTTCCAGTGTCTACCTCAGAAAATGGGCTTTTTATTAACAATGATTTGTTCTGATGAAAATGTCTTAAAAGAGTGGTTTTTCTCTAGGTTGTGCCTTTCTGAAGAATTTGGCTTAAAACAATATTTGGAAGAATGAGAATGGATCTCTACTTGCCTTTTCTTGGATTTCAAGTGGTGTCTCAGTGAGTTATGCAATAGCTTAATGTTCTGCCATGCACTAAGAAATAGGAACAGAGAGTAATTTCACAGCAAGGAACTTGATTGAGGAATATCTTCTAGGCTAATCTTAACTTCCCCTCCTCTGCACTTCTTTGTAGTAAATCCAGCAGCATGCTGAAGATGGGAAGTGTCAGATGGTGGACTTTAGGTTACAAACACACTTAAGGGGGCCTAAATGATGCAAAAGAAGGTTAGATTACAGCCTAGAATGGGAATGTACTGTTTGGCCTAATTAAAATGCAAGAAGGCTGTCTTTAATGTTAAACCTCTTATTTTGTACTGTTTGAATAGCCAGACCAGACTGTCTGGGGAGCTTACTGAGAGTAACAGAAGAGCCAAGCCAATGAAGTTTTCAATAACCATCGAGCAGCCCCGATGGCCAGGGTATTTATTTCATTGTGCACTGAAACATTCTGAGGTTGATTGAATAACCAAGAGCAACAGCTTGGTGATGAGAACGGCCGTAAGATATGTGTAAACACTCAAAGGGGACAGTCCATCTATGGCTTTCTATAAAACCCTAGCTAGGAGAGGATAGAAGATAGAGAAATGCCTTCTTGGTCAGATTTTAGCCCAAGAAATAAGAGATGAGTACTCTCTTTCACATGGCATAAAAGCAAAACAAAAACAGAGAAGTAGTAGCCTATTTTTAAAATCTTATTAAGTGACTGGGAGGAAGGAACAAACTTTAGGGTCCAGAGGGTGGCAGGAATTAGGAGATGGAAAAGAGACTACTCCTTGGTCTAATGTAAAATAAGAGTGCCCTCTGGTGCATGGCTGAGGCCACTCTAAAATGTCTTAAGTGATAAAATTAACATCTTCTCTCTTGAGGGAGACTCTTTCATATCTATCAGTGTTGAGTGTTTTTCCTGGAAGCGGTAGCAAGCAGAACCTTACGTGTTTTTTGATCCCTAAGTTTAAATTAATTTTTGATCCTTTTTGGAGATGATTGTAAATAGGACATGTGAAAAAGGACAGGAAGGGAGAAGAGTGGTGGTATGCAGGAAGTGTCAGAAATGAAAAGTCACTGATCCAGGAACCAATAATGGTAAAGAATTGAACTACTTTAATGAATTCAGACATTTTTTTCCCTTGATAAATTTCTTTTTTTTAATTATTATTTATTTATTTAAAATTTTTAGTTTTCAGCATTGATTGCCACAAGAGTTTGAATTACAAATTTTCTTCCCATTTCTACCCTCCCCACCCACTCCAGGATGGCATATATTCTGATTGCCCCATTCCCCGGTCAGCCATCCCTTCTGTCATACCACTCCCCCCCTTCCCCTTTTCCCTTACTTTCTTGTAGGACAAGATAGATTTCTATGCCCCATCGCCTGTATATCTTATTTCCTAGTTGCATGCAAAAACCTTTTTTTTTTGAACATCTGCTTTTAAAATTCTCTCCCCTCTTCCCTCCCCACCCACCCTCCCTAAGAAGGCAAGCAATTCAACATATACTCATGTTGTGAAAGACTAACTATATTTTGCTCCTTCCTAACCTATCCCCCTTTATTCAATTTTCTCCCTTGACCTTGTCCCTTTTTGAAAGTGTTTGCTTTTGATTACCTCTTCTCCCTATCTGCCCTCTCTTCTATCATCCCCCCTTTTTTATCTCCTTCCTTCTTCTTTCCTGTGGGGTAAGATACCCATTTGAGTGTGTATATTATTCTCTCCTCAGGTCAAATCCAATGAGAGCAAGATTCACTCATTCCCCCTCACCTGCCCCCTCTTCCCTTCCAATGAACTGCTTTTTTGTGCCACTTTTATGTGAGATAATTTACCCCATTCTCTTTTGCCCTTTCTCCCTCTCTCAATACATTCCTCTCTCATCCCTTAATTTGATTTTTTTAGATATCATCCCTTCATATTCAACTCACTCTATGCCCTCTGTCTATATGTATATATACATATATACACACACACATATATGTATATGTATGTATGTATGTATATTCCCTTCAGCTACCCTAATACTGAGGTCTCATGAATTATACACATCATCTTTCCATATGACGATGTAAACAAAACAGTTCAACTTTAGTAAGTCCCTTGCGATTTCTCTTTCTTGTTTACCTTTTCATGCTTCTCTTGATTCTTGTGTTTGAAAGTCAAATTTTGTATTCAGCTCTGGTCTTTTCACTGAGAAAGTTGAAAGTCCTCTATTTTATTCAAAGTCCATATTTTGCCTTGGAGCATGATACTCAGTTTTGCTGGGTAGGTGATTCTTGGTTTTAATCCTAGCTCTATTGACCTCTGGAATATATTCAGAGCCCTCCAATCCCT
>CM053624.1:208198607-208222753 GCA_028646595.1 Phalanger gymnotis
TGGCCTGAGACCAGTTCATGTTTTTCTTGGAGGCTTTTGATGTAGGCTCTTTGACTTTGTTGACTTCTTCTGGCTGTGTATTTTGGTCTTCTTTGTCACCAAAGAAAGATTCTAAAGTCTGAGTCTGAATCTGAGTCTGTTTTTGTTACCTGTTCATGTTCCCAGCCAAGTACTTGACCCTTGAGCTTTTCATCCGGGTATGACTGCTTGTAGAGTAGAGAGTACTTTGTCCCAAGCTTGGGGAGCTGTGCTGTTGTTTTCAGAGCTATTTCTACACAGCAGCTCATCCACACCAGTGCTCCTTCTCACCCAAGAACCGCCAACCCAGACTGCAACTCAGATCTAAGCAGGCTCTGCATTCCTGCTGTGATCTGCCACTTAATTCCTCTCATCAGGTGGGCCTGGGACCAGAAGCAGGTGCACCTGTAGCTCTGTAAGCAGCCTCAGAACTGTACCACCACCCCCCAGGGCAGTGGCCGACCAGGAACTCCTTTCACTCTGTCCCCACGCTTTTTCCCACTAACCTTCTCTGCTGTCTTTGGTGTTTGTGGTTTGAGAAGTCTGATTAACTGCCACAGCTCACTGAACAGGCGCTATGGCCTGTTCTGCCTGGCTCATGGTCTAGTTGGTCTGGGTGCGGTCCGCGCTGGACTCTGCCCTGCTCTGGTGTGATAGACCTTACGCAGCGACCATCCAGACTGCCTTGGACTAGAGCCCTGCTTCCCTTTGCTATTTCGTGGGTTCTGCAGTTCTAGAATTTGTTCAGAGCCATTTCTATAGGTGTTTGGAGGGTCCTGGGGGAGAGCTTTGAGCAAGTCCCTGCTTTCCAGCCACCATCTTGGCTCTACCCCAGGCATTTTTACTGAACCATGAACCAAAATCACCAAAGTGATATCTTCCCCTCACTAAAAATAATATTAATAGTCAACCTAGTTAACCTCTTCAAATATGAACTGACTTGATATGCTGTATTTTCTAAAACTATTAAAATGAGTAAATTATAACCTCTCTGGACCTCAGTTTCCCCAACCATAAAATAAAGGCGATTAGACTAAATTATCTCTTTGGTGCCTTCCAGTCCTTAACAGAAGATGCTATGATCTTATTCTCCAATATGAATTATTATTTTGTTCTATTTGAATCATTGAACAGGAAGGAAGAAAAGAAGGAAGTAAACATTTCTTAAGTACCTACTATGTGCTAAGTACTATGTAAAGTACTAACGTACTATGTAAAGTACTTTACAAATACTATTTCACATGGTTCTCCCAAAAACCCTGAGAGGTAGGTACAATTATTATCCCCATTTTACAGATGAGGAAACTGAGCCAGATAGGAGCTAAGTGACTTACCCAGGGCCACATAGTAATTGTCTGAGGGTGGATTTGAACTCAGGTCTTCCAAACTCCAGGCCTAGTGCTCTATCCGTTGTGCCACCTAGCTACTTCCACTGTAGTTAAGTGGAAAATGTTAATGCACTAGACCAACCAACTCTACAACCATGTGGTGTAAAGAATGCTGGATTGGGACTCTGAGGACCTAGGTTCAAATCCAATCCCTAATGTTTACTTGTTATGTGGACTTCGGCAACTTCTCTAACCTCCCAGGACATGAGGTTCTTCATCAGTAAGATGAGGTTTGGAATAGATGGCCATTGAGATTCTTTCTAACTTTAGATCTGTGATTCTATAACCAACCTTTCTGAACCTCAGTTTCTTCATCTACAAAGATTAGAGTAGATGGCCTGATGCCTCGTTCCATTCACAGAATTATAATTTGGAAGGGACCCAGGTGTAATCCAAGCCAACCTATACTTGAATAGGTGATATATATCTACAATATCCCTGAAGTGGTCCTCCAGGCTCTGCTTGAAGACTACTAGTGATGGAAAACTCACTATCTTCTGAGGTAACGCATTCCCCTTTTGGATCGTTCCAGTTATGAAGTAGTTTTCCCAGACATTGCGATAAAATTTGCCTCTGCAACTTCTACCGATCATCCTTAGTTCTTCTGCCTTTTGAGGCCAAAAAGAAGAAGTCCAGTCTCTCTTTTATATGGCAACCTTTAAGATTCTTGAAGATAGATCTCATATCCCCTTTGCTCAATTGCTAAATTTTCTCTAGCGAAACCTCCTGTTTCTTCAACCACTCTTTCATAGTCATGATGTCTAGTCCCAGCATGATTCTGGTTACCTTTCTTTATATCTAAATTTTTAAATGTTTACTCAAACCAACGAATATGCATCTATTCCAAAAATGTTCTTCTAATTATAGAAGCTTACACTTGCATATGGACAAATTGATTTTGTAAAGAACCTAGAAGTACCACCTCGATTTTCATTATATACATTAAAGTTCCTCTACCATCAGGGCAGTTTGGAAGCAAAGCAAATCATGAAATACAGGATGTGCATAACTACAAACACAGAAGGTCTTTCATTTCTGAAATGTTAGCCTCACAACACAAGCAAAGACACTAGTTTACCCCTGTCCTCCCTAGCTCTTTGAAAAGCTTGAGCTAAGGTCTCCCTACTATGTCTGGTGAAACTAATTTCTGAACCCAGAGAAAGATTCATTTATGAAGATGTATCCAGTGTCAGTAGAAAACTTAGCCATTCAAGTGAATTGAAGAAGGGATATCTGAAAGATCTGTTTAGCAGGAAGACACTAAGACCGATAGCTCTTTTCCCCCCTTTTTGTCTTTTGGACAAAAAAGTGTATTCGTAAATTTTAGGGCAAAATAAAGTGTACACATTTTTCTCATGAATGGGAGACATGTTGTTTTCTGAACTACCCTGCAAGATCAGCACTTTCTATCAGGCTATTTGAAGTAATGATAACAATAGCTAGCATTTTTTGAAGCATTTAAAAGCTGTGAAGTATTTTACCTGTGTCTTTTCTTTTGATCCTCACCAGGCTTGCCAGGGAGGTAGGTGCTGTTATGCCCATTTGACACATGAAGAATTGAGGCAAAAAGAGGTTAAGTGACTAGCCCAGAGTTCCACTACTACTAAGTAAGTCCCATTCCTGAGGTAGGATTTGAACTCGGGTCTTCCTACCTACAAATCCAGCACTCTATGCACTGCAATACTTAGCTGTCTGAGAATATAAGTTCCACCTTCTCCACCCCCAATGCTTTCATGTGTGTCAGCTGCTATAGCCTCCAAATCCTGGTTTGACTAATTGAAAGCTACATATGTTTGTAGGTTTTAGCTAGGTTGATGTAATTTTAGCTAAAGCTTAATCCTTGGTTTTTCATTTTTTACTTTTTCTTTAAATTCTCAAATAATCCCAAGTTGTTTGATCCTCATTTGACCAAATAGATGAGGAAAGCTATCCTTTTATCATTGCAAGCTTTGATTCAGCTTATTGTTCCTATCAACTAGGGGTTTGACTTTTTAAAATATGGGGGGGGGGCTACTCTGAGAAGCCTACACTTTGAGAACCACTGGTCTGTGAGAGTAGTGTTTGAGATGGTTTCCTGGGTGCATGAGATATAAAAAGCCTAGCCTATGAGGATTACTCAAGCTCGAAAGAATTCTCACTGTCCTGTGAGTCAGCATACCTTTCTGACCAGGTAGACAACAACCAAAGTCCTTGAGGGCAGGATCTTTTTTGTTGTTATTGTGGTTTTTAAGTAAGCATTTAATAGACAACTTGATGGACTGATTCATAGATGGGGAAGTATTTGAGAGCCTTGGTCATTGGAACCCGTGTTATATCATTATTGATCCTTTTTATGACTGGGTAAACTTCTCTTTGTTAAATATTTTATGATTTACAAGTGTGTCATTGTATTCCAATCCCTAGCCTGAACCAATGAACAGGCCTAAATTAAGCCTAGCCCAGAATTGCACCAGATTGGCAATCTAGGACAATCAGAGCATTCTGAGGGTTAGCATACTTCCTCCAAATGAATCACTGGTGCAACCGTTTAATGTTTCTTTTGATGTAGTCACAATTAAACCACAAAGGAAAGTGAAAATTTAATCAGTAATCTATAAATGTGTCCATTAGCTAATGATATGGTGACTGCATTGTGAGTCCAGTTCTATGATAAAGAACATGCATCCAAAACACCTATGATGGAGATGCATCATATTCTAGTAAGAAATGTTCAAAGATATTGTACCGTACTTTATGGATGATTTAAGGAATTTTCAAGGATTTTTGCCTTAGTTACTGACTTCAGAACTTAATCCCAACATAAGATGTTTTCTACTGAATTTATTGATTTCAGCTTAAGTATCTACCAAGTGTCCTAGAATTCTAAAGAAAAGAGATGCCATTAGTTAACCACCCATGGATGGCTGTAAAGTGGAGAAGCGGATTTGACTCTGTCCTCTGCTTTTCTGTCTCGTGGCATGAAAGGGCTGGAGGGGAAAGGGGAAGATGGCAATAGAATCTTGTTGTTCCATAGTACAAATATCACAGGCTTGGCTTCTGGGAGAGGATCAATTCCAAGCCCTTTCAGCTAATTTTATGGTCTGAGTGAATTTCATTAGGGACTTAAATAAATTGTCACATTAACGATTTCTAAACTGATGTAAGTAAGCAAATGTGTTGAACCAGGCAAAAGCAATTAATGAGCTTCGTTGACATCTGGCTTCCCTCTTCTAGAAAGAGTTGTTCTTTAAGTTCAGCTTGGGGCTTGTTAAAAATAAAAAGATTGGGAAGATCCAATGAAAACTAGCCAGAATGAAAATAATTAAAACACTCATCTCTGAATAGTAGCACTTGATTTACTATCAGTAGACCAAACTTTAAATGCCATACCTGTTACTAGCTGTTTGACCTTGGCCAAGGTAATTTGTCTCTAAGCTTTAGTTTCTTTCTTGCTGTAGAATGAAGGTACCGATGATTTTTCAGTAATATAGTACTATAATAGTAATGTTTGTATAAACCTTGTTGATGGCATATTACAATAGTCAATAATAATACATAGTGCTTTAAGGTTTGAAGAGTGCTTTGCAAATATTAGCTCATTTGTTCATTTAATTGCAGCATATTTTATGGGTTAGAATAATTTGTATTCCTTTTTAGTTGTCCAGATCAATATAAAAGTCTCTCCTTTTCTGTGTAGTTAGGGGGTGGGCAGTGGAGGGAAACAATTTGTCTTTTGAGTTCCTCAGCATGAAGAGTAAAAGCATTTTATTACTTTTAAAATATATTTTAATTAATTCTATTAATTCTCTTCTCATTCTGGAATATGTTAACCTATTCTTATATTTATACATCCTCAACATATCATATATAAAATAGATATGTCACATATAATATGTATAATGAGTTGGATTACATATATGTGTGAATCTATAACAGGGCTGTCCAAAATAAGGCCACAGTGTGATTTATGCGGCCAGCCTACAAGCATAGAAATTTATATAAATGCTTTAGTAAACAAAGCCGAGCTACTGCAGAGCTCCCACTAAAATGGCAAATCAAAATATATTGTCTATTGTTTCAATAAAAACCTAAGGTTGGACAGCCCTGATCTATAATATAGGCATGTGTACCACATTTCATGAAGCTGTGTACCCAGGGAATTTAATTTTTAAAGGCAGGCATTTATTGAATACTTAATCATGAAATACATTGTTTATATTCATTAAATAAATTAAAGCTAAATTTGATTTTTCAAAATAATTGACAACTAGTTAGTGCAATATATGATTTATTCCTCATCCCACCCCCCATCATCACTTTGAACCACTCCCCAACCACTATGGCCAGTCGGTAACTACGTCCCATCCTTTGAGTGGCTCCTTCTCCTATGACCTAGGAAGGATACACTTCTGCCATTGCTGCTGCCACCACCATGGGGAAGGCATGTCATGAGTGAACATAAGCTTCCTATGTGCATCTATATTGAGCAGTTAAGCTCTTATTGCCTAATAAAATAATCCAGACTTTAAAATTAAAAGAACATACTATGAGATTAAGCTAAAACACAAAACCACTTTTTTGAGATAGGGTGTGCCTGCACATGCCTGACACACCTTGTGCACACACTCTTGTATGTTATTCAACAAGTATTTATTAAATACCTAATACAAGTTCTGTGTGTGTGCCCTGTTTTCTTTCTATACCATTTCACAAACACACTTCTAGCCAGAAGGGTTGCCAGCGTTTTCCCTTACATTTGTATTTTCCCCTCGTAGGAAAAAGATTCAAAGTATTATGTGAGATTGAATGAGGGAAGAAATGATTCCTAGCTCAGAGCATCAAAGAAGGCATTATGGAGGGAGTGGTACCTGAGCTCTACTTCAAGAAAGGGAAGAATTTTCACTGGCAGAGATGGGGGTGGGGGAGAGGCTGCTACATTCCTGGGGTTGGGGGGATGTTGTGAGCCAAGGCAGGCTACCACACACTGAGATGAGAGCTGTGAAAGCCCTTTGAGGTCTCAGAACACAGTTGTCACCTAAGTGATATTTCTTCAGAAAGCAAACAAAGATCTCAAGACTTGTTTGAAGCCCCCCACCCCCACCCCTTCAGATCCCTGATGTTAGATTGAGTGAGGTTTCTTTGGGCAGCATTATTTCCTAATACAACGTCCTGGCCACACTGCTCTCTACCTCCATTCAGTGTCCATCCCCACCGCCTGAGGTCTAACCTACCTTTTCAGTCTTATTTTACACAATGTCTATTAATTGACTGTGACTTCTAGCCAGATTAGATTACTTGCTTTTCACCAGTTTAATTCCTCCCTCTCTTACCTTTGTGGTTTTGTGTGCATGATTCCCAACACCTGCAATAGACAACCTTCATCCACAGCACATTCACACCTCTTCCTCTTTAAGCCTTCCCTTTTTCCAAGGGCCAGCTCAGTTGCCACGTCTTCCACAGTGATGTTCCTAAATTCCTTTCCTGCCTTGAGTCTCTTAGCACCCTTTGTTCAGACCTCCCCCATTTACTTGTATTCTCATTTGTATTACAGTTAGCTGTATATGTTTTATTTCTCCTACAAGATTGTGTGCTTCTTGACAGCTGGGATTATACCTTGCTTCATCACTGTTTTTCACATAGTACCTAGCTCACCTATGCACAGAGCAAACATAATGTTTTCCTGAATTTACTGAACTGAATATGGCACTCCCAAAGGAATGAGCTTGCACATGCCATTAACCAGAGGTTTTCTGTGCTTTTTAGTAAATTTTAGAGGACAAGATGTGAGGGTGGCAACTGATAATTTTGGTTATTCTGCTTCTCTCAGGAAGGCAAGGTGGCACCCAGGCCTCTGGGTGCTTTGAAATTTTTCACTTTGGATCTCCAAATATGATATAAAAATGCTGAATTTGGGGCATAGGACAAAGGAAATTGATCTAGATAATATACATTTTCCCCTTTAGAGAGTTTGGGGTACTATGGTGCAGGCTATCGGGTAGGTAATATCTGCCTAGCATTATGTGGGGGGAAGCTTAACCCAGAGGAGAGAAAACTCTTTTTTTATAATTAATTAATTTTTAGTTTTCGACATTCACTTCCATACGATTTTGACTTTTAAATTTTCTCCCTCTCCCTCTCCTCTCCCCTCCCCAAGATAGCATGCAATCTGATATAGGCTCTACTTATACAGTCATAGTAAACATATTTTCACATTAGTCATGATATAAAGAAGAATTAGAATTAGTGGGAAGAACCACAAGAAAGGAGTAGCAAAACAAAACCAAAGAAAAGGAGAGCAATTGCAGTGCATTTGCATTCAGACTCCTAAGTTCTTTCTCTGGATGTGGATGGCATTTTCCATCATGAGTGTTTTGGAGTTGTCTTAGATCTTTCCATTGCTGAGAAGAGCTAAGTATATCAAAGTCAGTCACCACACAACGTGGCTGTTCTCCTGATTCTGTTCATTTCATCAGCATCAATTTTCCAGGTTCTGCTCATTTCATTCAGCATTGGTTAAGTCTTTCCAGGTTTTTCTGAAGTCCACCTGCTCATCATTTTTGATGGACATCCCCTCACTTTCCAATTCTTTGCCACCACAAAAAGAGCTGCTATAAAAAATTTTGTACGTGTGGGTCCTTTTACATTTTTATTATCTCTTTGGCATACAGAGAAATTTCTCTTTCTAACCAAAGGAGGAAGAATCAGCTTAAAGCAATACAACACAGCAAGCATTTATTAAACGTCTACTATATGCAGAGTACTAGGCAGCTAGGTAGCTCAGTGGATGGAGCGCTGGGCTTGGATTCACGAAGACTTGAGTTCAAATCTAGCCTTAGACATTACTAGCTATGTGACTCTAGGGCAAGTCACTTAACATCTGTTTCCCTTAATCCATTGGAGAAGGAAATAGCAAACCACTCCAGTATCTCTGCCAAGAAAACCCCACAGATAGCACAGGGTCGCAAAGAGTCAGACACGGCTGAACAACTAAACAACTATAATCTAGACCATGGGGGATATGCAAAGTTAAGATAAGATACTGGTGGTCATTGACCTTGTAGAGCTTGCGGCATACCATGGAAACACAGGCCAAACACAGATTATGTCTAATATATTATAGCACATGATCAGGAATTCATTTTGCTTGGCTATGCTTATCTTTCACAAGAGTTTTCTTTTTTCTTTTTTTCTTCCAGTGGGAGGGGGAGTAGGAGAGAAAAAATTTTTGTTTGTCGGAAAAAATTAAATTGAATTTTAAAATATTACATGAGTAAATAAGAGAGATAAAAGCTAAATGGAATATGAGGTCAAAGGAGAAGAAAGCTACAGATTGGGAAAAATCAAGGAAGGTTTCCTGGAAGACATAGGTTTTGAGTTAGGAGATTAAAGAATGGGTAGGCCAACAAACAAAGAGGAAGAGGGTATCCATTGCAGATATATGCATAACAGCATTAAAAAACAAACATAATTATCAGCTGTGCACAGATATGTACTATTACATACAAGACAAGTACATTTGCGCAGGAGTGTGAATGAATGGATTATATTGAGGATAATGGTATACCTCTAAATACAGCAATCCAAAGTTGCTGCTGCTAAATTCATTTCTCTCTGCTCCGAGCAAAGCTATAACCTGAAGTCTGTCCTAGAAAGGAGCCCCTGACATCACTTATGACATTTTATTGTATGTCCTTGAATAGGTCATCTACCTTCCTGTTTCATTCTACTTACTCTCTGTCTCAGGTGACTATTTTGAGAGTCAAATGAGATAAGAACTATGAAAACTCTTTGAACTCTTGAAAAGAAAATGGAAAAAATTTTGGTCAAGGTAGCACTTAATATTAGTTGCTTTTTTTTTATTCTTCTCTAGCCCCACCGTTAACTGTGTCCTGCTGGACATGTCCGTCCTTTGACTCTTTGGGAAGATGTCCCCTTGCTTCAGAGAGCAGCTGGACCACCCGTTCCGAGGACACCAGTAGCCCAAGTATTGGCCCATCATATACAGACATGCAGGCTCTTGACGCTGAGGAGCAGACAAGTGGCGGGGCCTCGGGAGCAGATTCTGCTGGTAAGACAAAAGACGTTTCCATCCTGCTTCAGTGTCTCTCTGTGCTCTCCAAACTCTCTTGTCCAGTTTGGTTCTTGGTACTTGTCAGGACTTTATCAGAATATCTCCATCCAGGGCAGCATAAAAATTGCAATAGGGAGACAGTTTTGTTGGATTCACTGGCAATTTTATGTCAGGAAACATTTGAGATGACTAACTGGCACAGTGGGCATTTAGTGTTGGATTTGGAATCAGGAAGACCTGAGTTCAAATCTTGCCTTGGACACTATCAGTGTCAACCTGGATAACTCACTTAGCCTCAGTTTCCTCATAAGATAATTGTAGTACTTGCCTTCTGGCATTGTTGTGAGGTTCAAATGAGATAATATACATGTGAAGTGTCTTATTATAAGTGTCTTATTATTATTATATTATGTAAATGCGAGCTGTTATTGTTTTATGCCTATTATAATGTTATGTTATGGATATTATATATAATAATATACATAAATATAATAATATATAATTAATATATATGGATATTACAATTGTTCTTGTTGCTTTATGGATAGCATAATGAGGCATTTGAGGATTCTGTTCAGCACCAGCTCTTTCCACCTGTCCATTTATTTCCCCCTCCATATATCTATGAGCTGGGAGCAATATGTATAAGGCTAACTCTTTCATCCTTTCCTGCCTCCCACACATCTCTTCTGCCCTCGGAGCTCTGTTGACATAGAATAAAGCTCAGTTTAGGAAAGAGACACACAGCATGTGGAAGGAGATAAAAGTTGGGATCCTAGAAACTGCTTCCGTTCTACTGTTTTTCCTGTCATAATGTAAATATTCTTCACATCAGTCTGTGCATTCCTGTGACCTCTAATGCTAAACTAGGTAGTAGACTAGATAGTGATGTTTACTTTTCCTGGCCTGTGGAGTACTAGTAAGTAGATAAGTATTTCTTGACTATTTTCTGTGTTTGAAATCTTGGATGAAAAAAAAATTTTTTTAAATTTTAAAAAAGAAATCTTTGATGCATGTACTTTAATGATGTACTAGATTAAGGGTAAGGGGGGAAAGTGCACATGAAAGAAATGGTGTATTTCATTTCATTAGTTTCTTTAGTTCCAAAGATATTTCTTTGCTGACTTCTAGTGCCATCAATGGTTTTTATGTGGAGTATGTGGGCCACTTTGTATTTTAATGTTGTTTGTCTCTCCTTATCAGATTTGAGCTGGTTTTGAAAGTTCATCTCTAGAATATTTAGGCAGTTTTCAGAGGCACAGTGCTACTCTTGGGTTCCCAGAGGAAAGCAAGAGGTCTCACCATCACAAGGGCCCTCAACTAATTGATCGAGATTGACTGGTTAATCTTCCAGGTGACCTAGTCAATTATGGAGCTAACACACTGTCGTCATCTCCCCTTCCATCCTGCTTCAGTGTCTCTCTACGCTTCGCTGTCTTAAGCATTTTTGATGGGAAGAGAGGTGTTTCCAGAAACCTCAGCCCTCTCCTATGGCTATTCAGAGCGTTGAGGAGGGGACAGAATGAGTGGGATGTACATCTACTGAGATTCCGCTTAGCTTCAGCAACCCTTCTATGTCCCCTCCACTGATTCACTGTTTCCTTGTTCTTCTATAGGCCCATTCCTTCCCCAGAAGGAATTTTTTCATTCCGGGACAGTGAAAAGTAGATTTCTTCATTGAAAATGTTTGTCTGGTCTAAGACATACTTTGGAGGATCCTTGTACCTTGTTTTTATGACAGCATTACTTTAAAAATCTATATAATGATGTCTCAAATATGTCTCATCTGTCACAGGCATGATTAATTTACCTTTCTGGAAGTTAAAAATTCTATGCCTCCATTTCTCCAATCCATATGAATATAATTTTCTGACCAACTTGAATAAAAATAACTCACTATGATCTGGTCCTGGTCCAGAAAGTAAGGAAGAAACCAAGTGGTAGAAATTGACAGCTAAGTTCATCCACTTTAAAGATGCAGAGACAGAAATGAGGCAGAGGTGTTGAGAGTTTTCTTCCCCTTTAAGCAAAGGACAGCTACCTGAATCAGAGCCACAGTCTAAATAGGACCTGTTAGCAGGCAGTTACATTTGCAGAAATGAGCTTTTGTAGTCATACAAATAAGATACAAGTTTTGGGAGGGTAGGATTGTGTAGCAACACTGTGAGAGCTGATCTTGAGTTCTCAAGGACTTACTGGGGAAAATGAGACTGCCTCAGAAAGAGGTTTTTTTCTGAGTCATTGTTTAAGGATGCAGTTGTATTAATGCAATGAGAGTCTCCTTAAATGTAGGGAAATACAGATTAAGTGCTGAGGTGTTTTACTCGATTGAATATAAATTATCCTGTTGGTCAGGGAAATCCACTTGCAGAATGATGTTCTTCTACAGAAGAGGGGTTCTTAAGGAGACAAGTTCAAGCTTCTCAAAGCTGGGAGACAGTATGTGTGCTTTGATTAGGTTTCATATATTCTCCTATACTTAGCCCAGACCTAGGAAGAAGGAACTTTATCTAAGATATACTGATATACCCAGGTATAGGAACAAAGCTGATCATAGCATTCAGGTTTTTTGTTTGCAGATATGGTCATTTTCTCATGTCAAACACTTTCTAGATGAATACTTGCAAGAAAAACAGAGGGAAAAAGAAAAAAAAAACTTTCTTTTAGAACAAGACAAAGGTTGAGAAGTTTGAGACTAGATCTTTCTCATTAAGCATTGGATGCATGCATGACCTTTGGACAAAATCTAATGTAGTGTCTGGACAATAATCTCATCTAGAAATCATAAACTACTAAGGCTAAAGTTGATGACATATAATTGATGACATAATCTATAAGGATGCCTAAATATACTAATGAAATATTATCTCTTGCCGAATTACTTTGCTTATCATCTCCAGGTGAAATAATAGCTACCCTGGTAGTACTAAGAAGGTTATAAGATAATGAAATGAGTGGATGTAGAACATATTAATGACATGTAGTTAGTATCCTATTAAAAAAAACAAAAAACTTTACTGCTTGAATCAAAGGAACTAATTTCAAGTCTTTCCTTGGTCACTTAATACGTTTATGACCTCTGTGACCTTAGGCAAGTCATTTGACCTCTTTGGGCCTCAGTTTTCTCATCTGTAAAATCAGAAAATTGGACCAGATGGTCTCTGAGGTCCCTTTCAGTCCTAGACCCATGATTCTCCAGGAAAGGGGGAGAGATTAGGTAAGTACAAAAAGGAATCAAGTCAGATCAGATCAGTAAGCATTTATTAACTACTTCCTATGTTCCAGGTACTATGGTAAGTGCTGGGGATAAAAAGGAAGTTTAAAAAAAACCAAACCATTTTCTGCCCTCTAAAAACCAGGTACGTATAAGATAAACACATAGTAGAAGAAGGTAATCTGAAAGGGATTAGCAACTGAGGGGATCAGGAAAAGCCTCTTGTAGAGTGTAGTCTTTGAGCTGAGTCTTGAAGGAAGCCATAGAAACTAGGGAGTAGAGGTGAGGGGGCAGTCTTCCAGGAATGGGGGATAGCCAGTACAAAGTTGGGAGATAAGAGTATTTGTTCAAGGAGCTGCAAGTAGGCTGGTGAAGCTGGATCGTATAATTTGTGGAATGGAATAAAAGATAAGAGGACTGAGGACAGAGGTTTGGGGGTATCACAGTTAGAGAATGTGACATGGATGAAGAACCATCAAAAGAGACTGACAAGTGTTTGGACAAATAGCAGAAGAACCAGAGGAGAACAGTGTCACAAAAACCTAGGGAGGAAGGAGTATCCAGAAGAAGGTGATCAAGAGTGCCAAGGCTGGAGAGAGGCTTAAGATTTTTTTAAAAAGACCTTGGGTTTGGGAATTAAGAGAAGGTTGTTTCAGTTGGATAATGAGATCAGAAAACAGATTGCAGAAGGTTTCAAAGAGAATGAAAAGAAAGGAAATGGAGGCACCCATTATATACATTACTTCTCAAGAAGTTTAGCCACAAAGAGGTAGAAAGCTAGAGGATAATAGCCGGTGGGAACAGTAGGATTGGGTGAAGGTTTGGTTTTTAAGGATGGGTGCGAGAGTTATTTTAACTTTTGAGAACTCTGAGATTCTAAGACAGAAAAGCCTTGAGAAAAAATGATTGCTGATACTCTGTCTCTTGCCAGCTCTACAGAAGCTCAAATTTCTTCTCTGTATGAGTTCACAGTAGAAGTGGAAGAGGTGAGGAAGGAGGATACAGGGTTTGAGAGGTAAAATGGAATTTCAGCTTCACTCATGAGACTAAGTAAACCATCTCTCTCCCTCAGTAATACAGCCAGCTCTGGATAATAGCCATGGACAGAAGCTGTTTAGTTCACCTTAGACCTTTGAAGTCCTGGAGGGCAGGGCAAAAGCCTCTTATTTGTGTCGAAAGTGTTCTGGTGCCTGATGCTCCTGCCTGTTGACTTGGCTCCTGTTCTGTAATGTATTGCTCATAAACAGAAGCTCAGCTGGGGATTTAGCAGCCAACACAAGGCAATTTTGTCTGGTCGCATAATTGTAAAAGGAAATTCTCTGTGTTCTACCTATACTTTTCTCTCATTTTTCCTCCATGGGGATAATTAGGAGAAGGAAAACAAATTAATTTCCTCACGTTGGTTTAATCGCAGGATGTAAAGCAGGCTAAGGATTATAGACCAGTACATGTATGTATGGGTTCAGTTCTGCACTTGGGTCTGATTCATTGTCAAAGGAAATGTCAGTAGAATCAAGGTTACGTGAGAGTGTCCTTCCATTCCATCCATCTTTCCCTCTTCCTCTCTTCTCTGATAAACATTTTGAGTTTTGACAAAGCTGAGAAACCCTGTCAGTCCTAAGTGGAAATAATTAGTTCTTCAATGCAACATAATTTCAAATTAGAAGCTAAGATGAAATAAAGAGTACAAAGAACCTTGCTTTTGAAATTGTTTCCACAAGGGAATCACTGAGATTTCAGAAGTGAAGCAAACTCCTATTAATGCTTTTCTTTGACTTAAAAAATTCAGCCTTTGTGATATTATGCTTGTGCACTGCAGGCATTAATATGGTATGAGGAATGTGAAGACTGGAGGGGGCAAAAATGAGAGAGATGCGCCAAAATGTTTCTGTCCTATGGAAACGAGTAGATTTCAGTATAGCATGTCTTATCTTATAGCTAGCTATAGGACTTAAACCCAGAACAATAAGGTGGGCATCAAAATGTGAAGGCCAGGAGTCTGGTGGATTTGAGTATCTCAAGAAAACTAAAATCGTAAATAGATCCAAGAAAGGGGGGAAAAATCAGTCCACAGCACCAGGCTGCCTATTCAAGGCAGTACAAAGATAAATAAGAAGTAGTTCTCGGTCTTCGCATCCACGTGCTTACAGTCAAATAGTATTTGATTGTCTGTTATTGTCTATTGTCTATTTGATAGACAGTCACCTAATTCTTAGGTGATTTTTAGGCTCTAGGCATTTAGAAGTCAACAGATTCTAAGGAATTCACTTTAGAAGATACCTAGTGGTTCAGCTTTTCACCCACTGAAAATGTACTTCACAGAGGTTGGATAATTATCTGCTTGACCACCTGCAGTCCATTCCAGTTTTGAAGAGCTGTAATTCTTAGAGAGTTGTTCTGTATGTTGAAATAAAATTTGCCTCTTTATGATGTCTACCCACTAGTCCTAATTTTGCCATCCTGAGCAACATAAAAGAAGTCTAATCCATATGTTTGTTGTCTTCACATGTCTAAAGTGCTGTCATACGTGAGTTCCAATGTTCTGCAATCAGTGGACAAGACCCCCGAGTTCTGGGTTATTAAAGATCCAGTTCAATCTTTGGGAATGTCCCCCCGCCAAATCATCACTGACTCATTTCACACCCACCTAGAGTTACTTCTGGGAATCTCAAAGTATAGGTCATGTTTAGGTCTTCACAGATGCAAATAAAAAGGTCTTTAGTTCATGCCTCTCTTCTCTTCTGCCCAGAATCCAGGAAAACACAAAGAACTCACAGTAGCTCATAATTTGTCAGTACAATTTTCCTTCCGTTTCCAGTATGCCTTTTTTCACCCCAGGAACCTATGTAGCCCTTCAGCTACACTATAGAGGTTTGAACTCCCTGTAGAAGAACAAGCCAGTATCTCACAGTCCAGGAGTCTTATGTTCAACTCCTAGGACAGTTATAAACCTCTAGACTTGTAGTACTACCTTAAGAGTTTAGAATCAAAAGGAAAAAAAACCTCTCTCATCAGACATGCACTTTTCTCATTGGTAGTAGTAGGGAGCAAAGTTCAGGTTTTGTTCTTCCATATCTTGGCTCAGTCCCTTGCTGCTCCTCCACCTAAGGGGCCTTGCTGCAAAGCCTCTGTCCAGGAAGTCCTAACAAATCTTCAGAAAACTTGTGTTTTATGACCACCTGGAGGGTTCAGTTAATCCTACCATTCAGCCTGTTGTTGCCTTCTCCGTGGCTGTCCTTTCTCAGACTAATAGGATATGCTATTATGGCTCCACAGCTTGGTCCAGGAATTTGAAGCCAGGAAGTCTTACCACTCTACTGCTATTCCAAGTTCTTGCTCTCTCTTAGGCCAGAATGATCTGCCACCAGATAGCTGGTCAACATATTTGGGGGTGAGGAGATAGGTGGTTCTAGGGTGCTGTGACAATACCGAGGCTTAACCCAGTAACCCCCACCAAAGTTTTCTGTCAAGTCTCAGCTGTCTGTGGATGTCTGATTTTAGCTACTCTGCCAGGTCTGTTTGCTTCCTTTTATAAGCCAAATACAAAGAGATGGCTAAGTTCCATAACAGCCTGGGCCAATCTAATTATCCCCAATTCTGAGACTTAATTGCTTATCCTCTGTGAGGTGTGAATGGGCCAACAATTATCCAGGCCCTGGAGATTTTGGTCTAGGAGGTATAATCAAAGCTTTGGCAGATCATGAAGAGTCCCAAACAATGACCTCATCCCTCTCTCCCTTACTAAATTAATTCTTTTATGCTTCTTTTTTTGTAACTATTCCTGAGTTCCTTCGATTGATTTTCAGGTAATAATGTTTCCAAATCATTCACTGTCCTTTTTGCTCACCTGGACATCACCCAGTTTGTGAAGGTTCCTTTTGACATTGAGATCTAGAGTCGGACCTCATACCCCAAATATTGTCTGACCAGAGCATTATCTCTCTTGAGCTTATTACTGTACTTCTGTTAATGCAGCCTAAGGTTGCATTAGATTTTTAATAGCCATGTCACATTGTGGGTTTATATTGAACCTGTATTTAATTAAAACCTTTTTCACGTGACTTGTTACCAAGGTATATCCCTTCCATCTAGTGTTCTTGCAAGTGCCAACACACACAAGCACAGACACACAGACACACACACACACACACACACACACACACCCACCACTACCATCACCACCACCACCGCCACCACCATTGTCACACCAAAAACAAAACCAACAGCAACAACCAAAATAAACCTCTTCAAAGTCTAGGCTTCATTGGTCTCTCTTAAATTTAATCTTAGTAATTTAAGCCCAAAACATATATAGTCAATGCCAGATAGGAAGGTTCCCCCTACCAAAAAAAAATGCAATAATGACGTGCTATAGATTTAAAAAAGGTTGTGAGAGGTTACAGAAAAGAAAGATCATTTCCTATTGGGGAAAATCAAGGAAGGCTTCCTAGAGGAAGAGGTGGTATTTGAGCTAGGCCTTGAAACATAAATCAGACTTCAAGAGATAAAGTGATATGGGGATAGGAATTCTAGCCATAGTAAATGGCATGAGTAACAGCTTGAAAGCAGGAAAGCACTGGACATCTACAAGGGATGGTGAATGGTCCATTTGGGCTGAAATAAAGTAAATGTAGGGTAGGAATGAAACGAGTTAGGAGAAGAGTGACATTAGTGGCAGAGAGGGATGTAGGGCTTGGGATGCCAGGCTAAGAAGTTCGGACTTGATCTCAATGAACTCTCACTGACTAATGGTGATCACTTTTTTATGTAAGTGGTCACAAACCATCTGTTTAAAGAGGTGGTATGTCGTAAGGAATAGAGTACTAGCTTTGGAGTCAGGAATATCTATATTTTATTTTATTTTTATTTCTTTAAGGCTTCTTTCATTTATTTATTTTTAAATTTTTTATTTTTACTTTACAACACTCAGTTCCACAAGTTTTTGAGTTTCAAAATTTCTTCCCCTCCCTCCCTGTTTCAACAATCTAGCTAGCAGCTTCTGTAGGGGTGTAAGATCCACCAACAACCAGCACCCAGAAAGCTGCCAGCATACTGCAAAAGCACATGTTCTTTTGATCTGCTTAACTAAGGAAAGCATTGTTAAGGGGGTGACAAGCTTCCTTGAATTCAGCATACAAATACAATTCACTTAGTTCAGGGGAAAAGACTAGTACCCTGAACTTCAGAGCAAAATACAAACAAATTACAAACATCAACAGACAGACCCAATACAGATTCATAGTTACCAACATCTAGGTTCAGCCCTAGATCTCAGAACAAGGGCTGGCCCAGAGTCAAGCGTGCCACCACTGCTGTGGGTAAGAGCTCCAAAGAAAAGAAAGCCAACCCCTGGTTTTATATCTTTTTCAGGGTCAGGGGTGAGTCACGCATGCGACTCACCCACATGACCTAGAATCATCACAGCAACTTATCCATGTGACCTAGAATCGTCACAGAGAGGTGACTTAAACCCAGGTGGTCTAAAAGCCTCTGCTATCCCAGACATGTCACTCAAACTCATGTGTAAACTAGGCCCTCCACTTGGTTAGCCCCACCTTGGGCCCCACCTTAGTTGCCAATGCACACCTACATAGGTTTAACACCTAATAAGGGTTTGGGCCTGGGGCTTAGCACCTAGTAAGATTCAATGAAATACCCTGAATTACTCAAAGGAAACAAAAGCTAAACTCTTCATAGCACTTGGTTGAACTAAGTGCTATGAGCCCATTTTGCTTGCCAACACACTCCCCTTGGCCCTTCCCCCCCAAGACAGCATGGAATCCAATATAGATTCTACATATACCTTCTCATTAAACTTATTTACACAATAATCAAGTTGTAAAGAAGAATTATGTCCAATGAAATGAATCATGAAAAAGAAGAAATAAAACCAAAGAAGAAGAATAAAAGGACAGTAAATAGTTTGCCTCAATCTGCATTCCAGACTCTAATTCTTTATCTGGATGTAGATAGCTCTGTTCCTCATGAGTCCTTTGGAGCTGTCTTTGAACCTTGTATTGCTGAGAAGAGCCAAGTCTATCAAAGTTAGTTAGGCAGAAGCAATATGTCTGTGATTGTATACAATGTTTTCCTGGTTCTGCTCTCCTCACTCAGCATTGTATCATGTAGGTCTTTCCAGGTTATTATGAAGTCTGTATCTTCCCCATTTCTTATAGCATAATAGTATTCCATTACATTCAAATACCACATCTTGTTCAGCCATTCCCCAATTAATGGACATCCCCTCGATTTCCATTTCTTTGTTACCACAAGAAGAGCTGCTATAAATATTTTTGTACATATGGGTCCCTTTCCCACTTGTGTGATCTCTTTGGGATGTAGCCCTAGGAGTGGTATTGCTGAGTCAAAGGGTATGCACATTTTTATAGCCCTTCGGGCATAGTTCCATATTGCTCTCCAGAATGGCTGGATCTGTTCACAATTCCGCCAACAATGTAACAGTGAGGAATATCTATATTTTCAGTCCTGCCTCTGACATATTCTAGTGATGTAGTGATGTGACCATGGGTTATAAGGTTAGTAATAACTGTGCTACTTACTTCCAAGGTTTGTTGTGAGATAATATCTGTAAGCATTATTAGACCCTCAAGTGCTATATAAAAGTCAATCATTTTATTATTTTCATCTTTTCAAGAATGTATGGTGATCAATTCCTGGTAAGAATCACAACTAGCTAGGTCTAGAACTAAGGTCTAACCTCAAGTGTTTTTTTTCCACCATATTACTCATCTAACTTAACCGTAGTTGGGTGTGTTCATACATAAAATGTGAATATTGACTTATAGTCCTTTCAGGGGAAAGTTGTGGCACAGCATTAAAACTGAGAATACTAACAAACCAGACAGAGTCTGTTGCTACTCTGGGTTTTCTTTGTCAAGTAGCCAAGTATTTCCTTCTGTGGAATTAGGTCTTTCAGGGATAGTTAAATGAACTTTTTTTTTCATGTTCTACTAAATACCCTTGAAAAGTATTTTAAACATTCTTGGTTTAGCAAAACCCAATCTATGTTTCGCCAAACACACATCATATTTAAATCTATACGTATTTCAAGGCAAATTTAGACCGTGTGTTTTTATTTATACTTCCCTCATCAAAATGGTATCTTGCCAGAATAGTAGGATAAGTTTTGACTTATTTCTTTTCAGAAATAAGTGGTTTTGCTTCATGATGAGTAGACCAGACTTAACTCTAAGGATTCAAGCTAGTTTAGAACTATGGGAAGTTCCTAAGTACCATCACTTAACATTTAAAATGAATTAAACATCTTAAACTTGACTATCCAAAACCAAACTAGTTATCTTTTCCCCTAAACCCTCCCCACCTTTTACGTTTCCCATTACTGTAAAAGGCAGCACCACCCTTCTAGGCCCTCAGGCTCGCAACCTAGGCGTCATTCTTTTTTCTTTTTTAATTAATTTTTAGTTTTCAACTTTTTTGAGTTCTGAATTTCCCCCATTCCCTCCACTTGCCCTCCCCAAGATGGCATGCAATCTGATATAGGCTATACATGTAGGATCATATTAAACATAAATCCACATTAGTCATGTTGTGAAAGAAGAATCAGAACAAAAGGGAAAATAACCATGAGACAGAAAAAAACAAAAACAAAAGAAAAAAGAGAAAATAGTCTGCTTCAATCTGCATTCAGACTCCATAGTTCTTTCTCTGGATGTGGATAGCATTTGCCATCACAAGTGCTTTGGAATTGTCTTAGATCATTGCATTGCTCAGAAGAGCTGAGTCTACAAAGTCGGTCATTGCACAATGTTGCTGTTACTGTGTACAGGGTCCTCCTGGTTCTGCTCACTTCACTCAGCATGAGTTCATGCAATTCTTTCCACGTTTTTCTGAAGTCCCCCTGATCACCATTTCTTATGGAACAAATAGTGCTTCATTACATTCATATACCACAACTTGTTCAGCCATTCTCTAATTGATGGGCATCTCCTCAAATCCTAGTTAGATTTTTTATTCTTCCTTACGGGTTTGCTACACAGCCTGTAAGTGTCACCATGTGAGCAATGTTGATGGCTCTGATATTAATGGATCTGGTGATCAGGCTTTTCCAGATTCCTATAAATGAAGGAAAGGAAAGGAAAAAAACTGTTATCCAGACTTATCCAGTAAAAATGTATCAAGCCCCTGTTATGTACCAGGCCCTGTGCTAAGTGCTAGGTATACAATTAATGTAAAGAAAGACAGTCCTTGACCTCAAGGATATTACAATCTAATGGGAGGAAACGGCACACAAAAGAAGGTAAAAATGGGAGGGGGCAGGAGGTACCTCAGATGGGGGCATCTTGTTCCATGGAGCTGAAACCAGGCAGAGCAGCAGATTCAGAGTGGAGTCTTATGTGTATTATTTAAGTTTATTTTAAATTTAATATTTATATAAATATAAACAATAGTTAACTGGTCTAGGAATCACAGAATCCTTGAGTCAGAGGGAAACTTGAGAAGCCTTCCTTGATTTTCTCCAATTAGAATTATCTTTCCTTCCTCTGACTTCTCTTAGAGTACAATAAGTGAAATGGGAAATGTAGCTGGCCCCTTAGACAGTCTATCAAACATGATACAAAGTTAAAGAAATATAGATTTTGCCACACTTCTATTTATACCATCTTCTTCCTTTATGTGCTTCTTTGGACCTCAAATTGTAAAATGAATTCCCACCTAGGCAGTCATTCATTGGTGACTTTAAAAGTTTGTACTACCGCATTAGTCTTCCTGGGTGGGGCAAATGCTCCTTGGAAATGCTTCCAACCATCGAAAGTTAAGGGTTTTATATGTTTCCTTCTACTGTAACACTGTTTGGGTATTAAACCTGAGGGCTAATAAAAAGTGATTGGAAATTCGTTATCCTCATGTAAGGCTAGTCTACCGTTATCCATGGTCCTACATAATCCTAGAAGTTACCTTTCCACCACTAGTTTCCTTGGCACATTGTATGTGTACCTATTGAAATAGAATCCCAGGGGTCAAAAGGAGATCAAACATATGTAACCATAGTGTAAAGGCATCCTCCTGTTGGGGCTTCCATTATTAGGTAGTTACTTGTGTTGACTACAAAGTGAGTTAGGAATGAAAATCTCTCCCTCAGGTCCTTGTCCTAACTATTTGATCTAGATTTGAATCCTAGTTCTGATACTTAATATCTGTGTAACCATGGACAAGTCACTCATTCTCTCTGGGCCTCACTCAGTTTCCTCATTTACAAAATGATACAGCTTGAACAGGTAACCACTAGGATCTTTTGTGGCTATAAATTTCTGATCCCGTGACTCTCATCAAGGAAGCCAGGCACCAGAAAAAAAAAAACCAACAGAAATGAGGATACAGACTGTGTCTTACCTAATTTTGTATCTGCCCCTTTGCTTAGCACAGTGTTCCACATACATAATGCATTTAAACATTTGTTGAACTGAGAAAAGATGTTAGTTGTATTTTCAGATAATAAGATGTAACCATAATAATTTGGATTGAAAATAGAGCTGGCTGAGAATCTGTGGAAAGAGAAATGTTATTCTAATTAATTTGGTGTGGTTGTGGATATTTCTTAAAAACCATAGAATCCTATCATTTAGAAGCTATCCACTCCAACCCCTTTATTTTGCATGTGGAGAAAATGAAGCCCAGAGAAATAGACTTGCCCTAGGTGGCAAACTATTTAGTTGCAGATCTAAGATCTAACCTGACTCCCAATCCAGTGCTTCTTAAATTGCTGACTCCTGCATGGCATAGGGTCATCATAAATTTAAGACTGTCCTGGAAGAGACCATCTAATCCAATTACCTTATTCTGTAAGTGAAGAAACAGAGGCCACAGGTGTTAAGCACTTTGCCCAGTGTCACATAAGTAGTTAGTGACAGATCCATGATTTGAACCCACTTTATAGAGATAATTCTCCTTGTACAGCTCCTACGTGAACAACTACCATAGTGATGGTAGTTAGTCAATGTTTTTTGGTCATCTTCATCCTGCACCTAAATTTTTATCCTTTCTATTAGAGGTTTTCACTTCCCACCTTAACCATTCCTTAAGTTTATCTCTTCCTTCCATGTTGAAATTATGGAAGACATCTTTGCTAGCTTTCATGAAAATAGGCCTTCAAGAAGGCCTTAATCTTATCAAACAAAGAGGAGAATTTTGTATAATTTAGCTGACATGGTCCTGAGGCACTTGAAGAATAAAATACATAAGAAACAAAAGAAATTGATTTGCCAGAATTCTCTTGAACTCTTACCTATAACTTACTCTATATGCAGTCAGTCACCGAGCATTTACAAAGTGCTTACTGCATGCCATGCACAATGCTAAGCTCTGGGATACAAAGAAAGGCAGAAACACAATCTTTGCCCTCAGTGGACTCAAATTTAATGAAGGAGACAACCTGCAAATACCTATGTACATACAAAATATATACCTTAAATGGAAAATAGTCTTAGAGGGAAGACACAAGTACCTCCTGCAGAATGTATCATTCAAGCTGAGTCGTGAAGGAAGCCAGGGAATCTAGGAGTTCAGCTAAGGAGAAGAGACCCTCATCTGGCTTTTGATGTTTTTGAAAATTTAAGGAAAAGTCATTAGCATAGGATGCTGAAGCCTAGATGTCTATAAGGGATCAGACTTGGTATAGGAAATGTTTCCTGGACCTGAAACTTCAGTTTTTACCCACCGGTTTTTTGCTTTTGCCTGAGTAAATTTAGGTCTCTGGAAAGATTATTAGTTGCTTGCTTCAAAGACAGAAGACAGAAAATTGCAGAAAGAAGATGAAATAAAAAGCCTGTCATGCTTCATGAATTTCCTGATTAGATTTTTTGATGCTCCACAGAATGGATACTGGGAGTTACTTACCCAGCTAGATCTTCCAGTCCTGACTCGGGCTTCATGGTTTTTCCCCCAGTAATGCCTGATGCATTGCTCCAAATGAGAGCTTCCTCAGTAAATGTTTGTGGACTACTTATTCAAATAATGCCATTCAGTGCCTCTCAGGTAGGAACATGGGACAACTCAATGATGCTTGAAACTCAAGTTTGAGATGATATTGATGAAGGTGTGCACATGAATGAACATCTGTCTTACTTTACCACTGAGGTTTGCTGATAGTTACTATGCTCAGAGATTCTTCAGTAGAATTAAAATTAAACTGTTTGCAATGTGCCTGGAAAAAAAATCCTGGGGCAGGTTGGTGAAAAAATTGCATAATTCTAAAGTATAATTAAGGAACCTAAGTATATCACTGTATCAAGGACTTATGATTTTGTTGGTGCAGAAATAAGACTTAGCACAACTGTAATTTAGTCTTAATGAGTTTCTTTTTGGTTTTTTTTTTAATTTATTTTTGACATGTTTGGTTTTCAGCATTGATTTTCACAGGCGTTTGAATTACAAATTTTCTCCCCATTTCCTCCTCCCCCCCCCACTCCAAGATGGCGTACACTCTGGTTGCCCTGTT